>WBMZ01007520.1:0-54833 GCA_013400975.1 Atrichornis clamosus | reverse complement strand
ACAGGAAGAAAGGTGATTATCCATTATGGTAGTTACCTAAAAAAAAAAAAAAAATCACCAAATCTTTTTTGAAGGGAGGGACTTCGGCGTGGACGGAATCTCAACATTTTTTGGTTTTGTTTTGGTCTTTTCTTTTTTTAGGATTTGATTTAAATCAAAGATGGACTGGAGTGGAAAACACAATGGGCCCAATGATACAACCAATGATGGGACGGTGGTACGACTCCGAGGCCTGCCATTTGGTTGCAGCAAAGAAGAGATTGTTCAGTTCTTCCAAGGTACCGCCAGTATAGTCATAGTGTAGTGGATTTCTTTAGTCTTGTTGTCTCTTCTACGCAATGTTTTGCACATCTTTAGTAGCTGTTGATGGGGTGGATGGGAGGGGTTGTGCTAAATTAGTGTGTCTTAAGTAAGAATGATGCCCTGTAAATGAACCGCAGATAATTGTAGATGTAGTAAAACACAGAATGTATCTTAATTTTGTTGAGGTGGTAAACATACTGTGCATATTGGGGTAACCTGAATGTTAGAATTTGGATCAGTTAAATTGCTTGATTGGTAGCTATATTTTCTTCATGTAACATAGGTGGTTGTATTATTACATAGTCTAAACAGAAAAGAAGTACGGCTAAATCCATAAATGTTTCTAATGAAAGATCATTGGCTTATATTGTTGGGTGATGGGGGAAACAAGGTGGTTTTCTTTTTCGTTGTTGTTGTTTAGATATGCTTTAAGTATTTGCTGCAGATGGGAATGTTTCAGCCTTTAACACTGTTCCCCTTGACGGGGTTATTTGTCCTTGGGTTAAAGGGTTGGAAATCGTGCCAAATGGGATAACATTGACGCTGGACTACCAGGGGAGAAGCACAGGGGAGGCCTTCGTGCAGTTTGCTTCAAAGGAGATAGCAGAAAATGCTCTGGGGAAACACAAGGAAAGAATAGGGCACAGGTGGGGATGGAGAGTTTGGGATGGTGTTAAATCTTTATTTTTTGGGGGTTGTGGGTCAGTAATGCTTTTGGGGGGTTGGGGACCATTGGGGAATTGGCTGTTTTTAAGAATTTTTATAACTGATCCTAAGTTAACTTGGGAAATACAGTAGTTTCGGGGGGTGGGGGAGACAGTATTGCTCTGGGTAGTTTGCTAAACTCAGAAAATTGTTTCAATCGTTCTCGTGTAGGGTAATTTGTGATAAATGCTGCTATAGCCAGACATTGTTTTCCAACAGTATGTTTCTCATACTGGAAAGACATGCTTTAAGCTTAATTTGTACAGCTAGAATTTTCACATAGTAATTTTTGCCACTGTAAAGTGGGGATTTTTTAATACACTTAAGATTCTTACGGTTTTGAGGAGAAACTTAAGTTGTATGGCATCTCTAGTCACTGCTATTGGCTTGTACCTTTAGTTCTAGAAAACGTAGTATGGCCTTTTGTAAAATTTGAACTGCTTCTGCCTGTGTTCTTACTGGTACCTTGAAAATCCTCTTTTATTAGATATATTGAAATCTTCAAAAGTAGTAAGAGCGAAATCAGAGGATTCTCTGACATGCCAAGAAGAATGATGGGACAACAGCGACCTGGACCCTATGATAGACCATTAGGAGGAAGAGGGGGTTATTATGGAGCTGGGCGTGGAAGTATGTATGACAGAATGCGTCGAGGAGGTGGTGGATATGACGGTGGTATGTTCATCTAATGAACGGAGGTTCTGTTGGCAGTTTGATGTTTCTGACATACTTGTCAAGAAATAAAGAAATGGCTGTAGCTATAATATGCATTAGGTTGATGTATTTATCTGAAAAAAGTTACGGTACATCAAAATATGTGGTTTAGTTTTTAAGATGACTGTAAATAACAAGGGAACTATTTTCAGCAGAATGTGATCTTTTCATTTGCATGTTTCAGTCTCTTGTTATATAAAAAGAAATGTACTTTTGCACTATATTCTGAAATCCAGGTTTAACAGTCTGCAGGGGCTGTTTGCAAAGTGCTGTGTGCCCAAAGATTGCCAAATTGAGTGTTGTGCATTGCTCTGAATTCCGAGCAGTACTGTAATCGTTCCTTTCTTTGTCTCCATTGCACAGGATATGGTGGCTTTGATGATTATGGTGGCTATAATAACTATGGCTATGGAAACGACGGCTATGACGACAGAATGAGGGATGGGAGAGGTAAAAAAAAATTAATAGTTTATCTAAAAAGATTTTACTAGTATTTGAATTGTAAGACACAGTATTTCCAAGGCAGAAATAATAGCTTCCATAAGCTACTTTGTAAAGAAGGTTGATTAAAAAAGGGGGGAATTGGGGAACTGTAAGAAAAGGTAAATAGATACCTTAGGAGGGCTTCTGCTTGAGGTTTGGGTTGCTACGTGTGAAGTGTAAACATCATCAATTTAGTGCTTTCAGAAAAACAGTCGTGATGACTTTTGGCTTTTCATGATCTTAGAGGTGTGTGGGTTTTTTTGGTTTGGGTTTTCCAATAGGCATGGGAGGACATGGCTATGGAGCTGGAGATGCAGGGTCGGGGTTCCATGGTGGCGGTCATTTTGTTCACATGAGAGGGCTGCCTTTCCGAGCCACGGAAAACGATATTGCTAACGTAAGTACAACGGGGAAAAGGGCTTCCTGGTGCCAGGAGTTTGCATGTCCCTATCTGTCCTAGTCCAGACTTGGTTAGAGTGTCAAACAAGTCACTGGTACATTTGCTAACTAAAGTCACGACCCTTTATGTGAGTTGCACAAAGTTAGTGACGTTTATAAAGGTACTGTCTGAAGTGGGATTACAAGAGAAGTCAGCAAAGCTATATTTAACATTAATCCTTGCTCTCTTTGCTCTTTTGTTTCCATAAAAGGTGTATTGCAAAGGCAACAGTTGCTGCAATCAGTATCCTCATTTTAAGGCTTTCAGAATTTAAGCGTGTCTGATTTTACAGAAGTGACAGATGTGAAACTTAGATTTCTTCGTTTGCCTGTTTGTTGACCTGAGAGTTTATTTTGGGAGGGACAGAGTGAGAAGACTCCAGAGAGCTGTGTTTGCTTGGAGAGGACTGTATCTCTCCCATTATTTGTAAGAGATTAGGGTGGCAGATAAAAGCACATCCACAGGATTTTGGGAATTCATCCTAGTGTTAGTGTAGATGTGTTGTTTGTGGGGGAAAAAGCTTTCTTGGGATACAAGGCCTGGTTTAAACACAGCCTCTCTCCAAGGGTGTGCTAACTTGCCAGTTGCACCTGTACGTTACATATGCAGAACTCCATTCTTAAGCTTGTGTTTTCTTTTGTAGGGGGGTTGGTTTATTTAAATTAAGATGTATTTTCTTGTGTCAGTTGGATTGTTTTGTTTTGTATAAAGACTCTGTGACAACAAGGGGCAAAAGTCAGGCTTTGATCTGGAGCAATGAGGAAGAGTAGTCTGATTGACAGGCAGCCTTTTTTGAATTCCGTGAATGCATCCTTGCTTTGAGAAATCTGAGGAAGCAAAGCTAAATTAAAACCAGTTGATTATTTTCCTGTCCAGGATGGCATCACCTTAGACTGTGTTGCTTAAAGCAGTTTGTGTGGGCAGGAGTTGTATCTTCAATTTCAAAGCAAGCTCCTCAAGCTCTGTAGGTGCCACTCTCTAAGCTGTGCAGTAATAATCGATTGTAAATGTAGGTTGACCTGGTGCTGAATGTCCACGATCACTAGTGGTACTTGAGAAATGAGTAATTAAATTTATGTGGTGGGATGACATTGCATGGATGCAGTGCACCATTAACCATAGGGATGCAAAAAAAGTACCTGTCTTGAATTCTGCATTAATGAGGAGTTTTTTGTTGTTTTTTTCTTAGTTTTTCTCACCATTGAACCCTATAAGAGTTCACATTGATATTGGAGCAGATGGAAGAGCTACAGGAGAGGCAGATGTGGAATTTGTAACACATGAGGATGCAGTAGCTGCCATGTCTAAGGATAAGAATCACATGCGTGAGTGTCGTGTTCCCCTGAAGCTGCCAAGTGGCCCTGCTTTAGCAGGGCATGCAGGGCTTTGAGCAGCATTGGGCTGTGCAGCAGAGACACCCTAAGATTTTCACCATTTATCCCTTTGCAAACTTGCTTTTTTGTGGCCTGCTGTGTGATACCCAGAAGGGGGGGAGGTTTGCTTTGATTGTCTGCTTCTGGTTTGTGAAACAACATAGAAAGTCAGGGTTTTTTGCTTCTTCCAGAGCATCGATATATTGAACTATTCCTGAATTCCACTGCTGGAGGTGGCTCTGGAATGGGAGGCTACGGCAGAGATGGAATGGGTATGCGTGAATTGCACACTTAGCTGATGTTTTGCCAAGTCTAGTGAGTTCCAGGCTTGTAATGGTGCACTTCTGGCTTTCCAGATCAAGGGTACGGCTCTGTTGGGAGAATGGGAATGGGTAGCAATTACAGCGGCGGATACGGAACTCCTGATGGCTTGGGCGGATATAGTAAGTCAGAGCTCTCTTTTAAATGTTCTTGGGGAAGTGTTGTGAATATCTGACAGACAGTGGGCAAGGGTTGGTGGGCTTTGGGCTGGGAGAAAGGAAGGAGGGGCAGTGGTTTATTGTAACTAAACCACTCAGAGCTTTACACATTGCCTTTCTGCAGCAAATGCTAGTTAAGAGTAGTAATGCTGGAATATTGTTAGTGTAATTTGTCATCTTCAACCAACTGTTCTGTATTACCCATCCCATTTTTTCTTTTTTTAAGGTATGTATGCGTGACCTTGTGTCAATTGTTTGCAGGTCGTGGCAGTGGAAATAGTGGAGGATACTATGGGCAAGGCAGTATGGGTGGAGGAGGATGGCGTGGGATGTATTGAAGGATAGCCTTGCTTCTGCAAAACACCTTGGAAGAAACAGTCTCTGGTCTACTAGACTTTCTTACAAAATTTAATTTCTTTTGTATTTTAAGAACTTTATAATGACTGAAGGAATGTGTTTTCACAATATTATTTGGTAAGCAACAGATTGTGATGGGAAAATCTGTTTTCTGTAGGTTTTATTTGTTGCATACTCTGACTTTAAATAAATTTTTATATTCAAACCACTGATGTTGATACTTTTTATACTAGTTACTCCTAAGGATGTATTACATATTCAAGACTACAGTCAGTTTAAGGTGTTGTACTGTGGTTCCATAAAGGTGGTTGTACTGTAACTCCTATGAACACTGATTCAGTTCTATGTAATCTTGGTCTAGTGAACAAATTTAAACATTCACTTGTTCAAGGGGAAAAAGGTAGATGCATAGGTTAGTTTATTTGGTAAATGACCTTTCCTAAACCCTTTTGATAAGTTGTACGTAATAATTGCAACACGGCATAAAACGGTGGAGGCTAAAAGTCTTTGTTCTGGCTTCTTTCCTTCTGCTGCCAGCATCCACCCCCATCAAATGCACACCTGTGTAAATGAGTAGCACCCCTGGGTTCTGCCTTCACAAAACCAAGTAGCCACGTTTATTTCCATGCTTTGCTGTAGTGTTCTAGAGCCTGCATTTCACACATGTAACCTGCAAATCAAACTGAAACAACAGCTTTTAGCTAACGTGTCATAGGTCAGATACTAGTTCACTGGAAGCTTTTTACTTAGGATTTTTTCACAAACATGCTTTTGGGAAGAATGGGGATTTGGAAGCAAGTTACTTCTTTTTTTTCTTGAATTTATTGTATTTAAACACGGTTCAGCTTTTTTCTTTTGCTGCAGAGCTGATTTGTATTTGTTCAAAGTTTGCCAAGCCATTCTCCATAGGAGCTCATTAGAAGTCAAAATCTCTAAAGTGTAGGCCCAATACTTTTTCAGTAATACACAACCCAAACACATTGATAAAACTCGTGTGCATTTGTGACATGTAAGATATGTAAGAAACTTACTGTTTGAAGACACTTAACATACCTGATGTGTAATGGAAAAAAGGTATTTATTCTTCTCAGCCAGTGTGATCTCCCAAATTAATTGCTTTGTCCTCAATGCCTCCCTTAAAATGTCAAATGTGATCTTGGGTATTGCAAGTCTGTCACCTGTTTTGCTAGTACTGTGTTATATCTGTAATAAATGTCTTCTTGTGGGAGAGAGAATGGAGTTTATTTCACTAGAGAATGTGTTCGGGTGTAAAATGACTGAGGAGCTGAAAAGGGTAATGGGCACAGGAAGCTTTCCAAGCACTGGAGCAGTTTTGGCTAGGAAGGGGAGGGAAGATGAGTTCATAACCATTTCAACTTGATGCTCTTCAGAACTAGGGGGTTTTTAGTCTGTTGCTGAAAAAGCTGTTTCCTGAGTGGCAGTGGTCAGGACCAGAGTTAATCCTATTGCAGGGAAAATACCTTACAGTAAGGTAGAGAAAACATGCACTTGAAGGAAGGCTGTTTTTTCCATAGGCACATCAGGGAGCTAAAATCCTGCCAGCACTGGGGCACTTCCTCACTTGGGAACACCTGGTGTTCCACCTTAGAAGGAGGAACGCTGACACCTGCCTAAGACTCACCTTTGGAGAGCAGGGTGGGGTTGTGCTCAACCAGGCAATCTGGAAAGAGCACACTGCACTTCAGTCCTAGCAAACGAAATTGCACTGTGCAGGACAGTGAGTCCCTTGGGACTGTCGTGTCCCTTTCACCCTGTAACGAGAGCGACACTCAGCCTTTCAGCTCACTGGAGCAGCATTTAAATTGCAGAGGAAGTGTTTCTGAGACAAAAAGCCTGAAGAGAGGTTGGCCAACCACTGAGGCAGGTGTGGTTTCATGGTTGTGTACAGGAGTATTCCAGCCTGACTGCGAGGAGCCCTGGGAGCTGCAGCGCTCAGCTCCTGCTGAGAAGTGCCGGCACGAGCAGCCACGAGGACTGCCAGGAATCTCTGGGCATTCCCTTTGCTCCCAGCAGCCGGTGCAGACACCGAAGTGACCCCCGCTTTGTGGGGCAGGGGGTGCAGCTCCCGTGATCCCTGTGCGGGGAAGAGGAATGGATCTTCTCTGTGTACTTGCTAACGCCCCCATAGCAGGAAGGCAGAAGTCGTTTCCCAACAGGAATAAAAAGCTGCTCTGATCCTGTCTGAACAGTTACAGGTTGTCTTGGGTACCCCACAGCTCTTCCTGTGCTCTGTGAGGAGGATTTGGAATCACAATCTGTCCAAGAGCAGGGTTTTACAGAAAGAGAGAACAGCATTAGTCAGAGGGGTGTCCAAAAACTTTAAAAGCAGGCCAGGTATGTAGTTTGATGCCAAGGGAAATGAAACCACATGGAACATTCAGCATTCACCATTTTCTTCAAGGCAGAAGTCTTACCTGGAGTCAGTAATAGCAATCTGAATAATTACACACTTTTCCCATGCAAATAGGGCAGTACAGAGGGGAGGAAAAGATGGCAGTTAAGTAACAGAATTTATTGCACATTACAGAAATTCATTATATTATTATTTTTAAAGATTTCCTATTTTAAAATTGTTTCTGCTTAGTTGCATACTTTTTGGCAAGTTACTTATTAAAGCAGTACACATTAGCATTATCTCTATCCTGCATCAAACCCTGCTGCCTCCATGCCTGCCCCACACAAAGCCCACCTGAAAACACACTCAGGAGGCATGTGAGCAGCACTTACTGTGCCTTTAGCAGGGTAGCTCCCACTCCCCAGCATAGGCAAAGGCAAGTCGTCATAAAATACAATACTCTGAATTACAAATTCAAATAAAGTGACATTCCCTCAGTTAAGTTGCAGATTAATTAAATTTATTTTTTTCCAAAAGTTATTTACAGATTTACAAGTATTTGATATTTTACAAAAAGTTACATCAGGTGATTTTAAAAACATTTTTCTTTACAAAAGCTACATAAGCAACTACACTGAGGTGTTAAAAAGTAGACCTGTGTTAGCTTTTAGGATATTAACTAAATCCCTATCCTCAGAGACAAAGCTAAGCTAAACAAAGTGGAAGGACAACTAAAAGACCTGTTTCCAAGCCTCCCTTTTCCTGTGAGTAGGAATACTCCAAACCCATGGCTGAAGAAACTACCAGGCTGATAATTCTGGAATGTGGAGGTTCCAGGGCTGGAGCCCATCCCACCAATGGCTAAAGGGAAGAGGGTACAGTGCAGTGAGGGCAATTCATCAAAGGATGTATTTCTATTTGCCTATGGAAAGAACAAGGATTTGCATTCCAGCAAAAGTTACCAGCAGTGTCAAGAGTTAGACTCAGAAGGGCTCAAAAGTGCTCTGCAAAAAAATAAAGTTTAGGAACAAACTCTGAAAGTTTGAGAAAGATGGTGACAAAAGAAGAACCTCCCTGTACAACACAGAAAGGATGTGGTCCCAGTCTTTCTAGGTGGTTTCTAGAGCTATGCAGTGACTACATGTACAAGCTTGAGAGCATGACTGGCACGAAAATAATGCAGAGATTTGTTCAAGGTTACAGACAATGTCAGACAAGAGGTCTGTGATGAACAGCTCTCTTTTAACAGAAACATGGATATATCAAATTAATAGCTCATTTGAAAATATTCAGCAAAATACACCTTCCTTCAGCAAGTGCCCCGAGGCACTGTTTGTTCTCTGTCTGACAAAACCTCCCTTACACCTGTGCCTGCACAGGACAGCTGCCACTTACAATACAGCAATATTCTTGGATGTATCAAATCCTGATAATGAAGAGGAAGTAAATGAATACACTACTTGGCAATAACTTCTCAAACCACTGCATTAATTGCCATACTTTTTTCAAATAATTTAAAACCAGCTACTGCACAGTTTTGCTTCACAACAGCCTATCACAGGCACACTCTGTGGCAGAATTAGGCAGGACTTGGGGCAGACTAGCCTGTAAGAGTATCACCTTTTTCAAGATGTTCTTAACAACTAAAATACTCATCAAATACACACTGAGTCTCCTCTGTAAGCTGCCCTGCTTCCTCCCAAAAGAGCTGCTAAGCCATTTGGTAGACTAACATTCTCATCTGGGTTTGTTGTGGGGTTTTTTTTGCAAATGTGCAATTTCTACATTTGGGTCCCATTTTCTACACTTGTGTCTCTATTTGGTTCAAGAGGAAGCAGAGAAGTAACTCCTCCAAAGTACCTCGAAATTGCAACTCTACACTGCTTACCTGAAAGTCTGGAAATACTGCTGTACATTCTCTAGTTGGCGTTGGGTTTTTCACAGGATTAGCTAAATACCAGAATTAATAAGTATCTTCTGAAATAACCTTATGGCACGTTAGAAGAGCACCTCTGTATAAGTATTGCATGGCAGGAATCACAGACCCGGACAGGCTTTGGTGAAGAGGGCAGAGGCAGTTCATTGTCAGAACAGGCATTGCAGAAGATCTCCCCACAGTTTCTGCAGTGGTGCTAAATAATGGGCAGAAGATAAAAAATTTACATTTACAAAGGAAATGTACTTGGTAATCGGATACCAATAAAGAATATACACAGAGAAATCCAAAACATAATTCCTTTCACTTCTTGGGTCTGAGCATCGAGTCAGTTTTCAAAAGATAATTCACCTACATCCCAAACTATGATGCAATCCTACACAGATCACGTTTCTCTAGGATTGCACCGCAGATAGACAGATAGATGGTCTGCCCAGGACCATAAATATTCTTTTATATATATATTTATATATGCTTTGCAGATTTCATTCAAACCCTGCATTAAGCACATATTCTGCTATATAAAAATACAGCACTCTCAATGATATTCAAAACAGTGGATGCTTCTTCCTGCACACATTAATGAAGCATAGAAGTTAATGTCACATTTTACTTTAAAATGACAATAAACTCATATTTTCTTACTCTTATTGTATAAAAAATGCCATGAAAAGGCTTCCACACATATCACATTGTAACAGTGCCAGAGCTGGTAAGTGTTTGAGATGATGATTCCAGAAAGTGGTTAAACATTTTTAACTATGTTACTTTGTGGCATTTCACCAAGACACTGTTTCTTTTGAAATTAGGGCCCAGCTGCATTGCATGTATGAAAGAACTAGAAAAACATTTCAAATATAACTCCACATTCACCTGATCATTGCCATTTCATGCCACACCTCTAAGATAATAATTACATAATATTTGTAATAATAATTACATAATACTTGTAAACAAGTTGGGAGAAACGTTGTTAAAGTTTTACCTTCCTTTTGGAAAGCGAAAATTCCTTTTCGCATAGCTTGCAATGAGTGGCCTCTTTGTCCTTCAACCAAACCTGGCCCTGGAGAAAAAATTATCATAATTATATGTATCTGATGAAGTTAAACTTTGGACTCCAGGGGACAAGACAAATCAAGAGCAGAACATTCACTGCCTGAATGCTCAATGCCCTGGGACCAGTGCAATGTCACAAAGACACTCTAAAGCAGCACAGGACTGCTCCAAAACATTGCAAAACCTTAGGAGACACGACAGAGCAGGAACAGTGGCAAAATGCACAGCTGTGCATCAAGCAAGGAAAATCAAAAGCAAATGGTTTTTTTCTGGGGGGTTACAGGGAGTCTGTGGTTCTCTCCAACTGGAGGAAGTAATACTACTAGAGTGGTTGCTGTTGGAGAGAAGTCTTCTCATGCTTATGAAAGATTTCAAAAGGAACAGTTAAAAATAAAGTTTATTTTCTCAAAATACTACTGACCTGCAATGCTTTGTTCGCTTCTTTTATATCTTCTATTTTCAGAAAATAAAGTTTATTTTCTCAAAATACTACTGACCTGCAATGCTTTGTTCGCTTCTTTTATATCTTCTATTTTCAGCTTTGATCTAAAGAATAAGATAATGTCATTTCAAACTTCTACACATCCGTTACAATCTACCAACATAAAAAGTTGGTTGAGGTACTTAAAAAATTGTAAGCCAAGTCGCCAAAAATAAAAATTAACAGACCTGACCTAATTAGACTTATTTACTTCTGGTAACTGGTTAGTTATCAAAATAATATTGTCATATACAGTCTAATATGCATGACCACTGTCCCATTATTTTTTCTTAATTCAAGTTTATATGACAAAAATAATAGTCATCGTGAATAATGAAATTACTCGCTCAGCTTGGATGCCAGTTCTTGGAGAGCAGCTTCTTGGTCTTCACATACCCTTTTCAGTTGCTTGTTCTTTTCCTGAAGTTTAAGGAACTCCTTAAAACAAAACAGCATAAACAAAATTTTAAAAAACCCAAATGATTCTCAAATTGTATTTGCCCACTGCCTAGAAAACTGCTCCTACCCAAAGCTGATCTTCTGAGAAAGCCAAGGGAATGAGGGATCCATCACACTATTAAGGTTCCAAATCCAACTTGAAGAGCAACTACTCAGGACTCTCTTACACCCCAAAAGACAAAGATGCAATTCAGCTTCTGTAGCCCCCTCCAGGGAGAAAATCCATGCAACTGAGTGCAGAGCCCAAGGCCACTCTCCAGCCATGGATACGGAGTCAGGGAGAAGCTGAAGCCCTTTCTGGCTGCCGTGAGAAGACAGAGTCTTCAACACAGCTGAGAAGGGAAAACAAGGATTTCATTTCTCCTTATCCAAAGCACTAAGTTTTGATCTGAGGACTAAATGGGCAGCACAAAGGCCATTTTCTTCCTTATTCTATTTGTGAGAATACATTAATCTTTCTTATCTATTTGTGGAAATTCTTAAAAATACCACGTCTAAGTCCATAATTAACTTGGCAGTCGATTTCTAAGTTACTAGTCAAAATTTGCTGCAGAATTTACTTTCTTAAGGTTAACTATTTCTTGGGTCTCTATTCTCAGATGAGATACAGTCTCCTTTTCTTTTTGAAGATCATCCTCCAAGGTTTGCCGCCACTCTTTTTCTATCTTCAAATCTGTTTCCAGCTGAAGCCTATAATATGTAAAACAAAACAAAAAAGTCACTGTGCACAACAATATCATTTTTAAAAACAAAATTAGTTTATTTCTGGTTGCAGCAGACTATCATCATAATAAACTATTAACTTACATGTTTTCTCAAACAGAAATAATTTGCCAATATAATGATATTTTCAATATCAGTGTAATGCTTTGAAAAGTAAGTTTATTTAAAGGAGCAAGAATATGGCATAATTTTGAAGAACTGACCTTTGAAATGAGTAAAAGAAGACTAACTACAAAATTCTGAGGTATTTTTAAAATGTGCATAAGGCAAAGCCCCCTTAACCTCATACAGTTTGTTTCTAAAATAAACCAAACCAACCAGCCACAGTGTCATTGGTGACGCAGACAATGATTGAAGGTATCTCTGATACCCATAAAAGTTATTTCATTTTGCACCCTTAGAAGTGAATCTTCTATTTTAGATTTAGGTTTATGGCATTTTGAACAGAACTGAAAATAAAGGAGGAAGGACTTTAAATTACTATTTTTATTGAGCTTTCTACATAGCTGAGCTTCAACATGAAGAGGGATATAGATTCTATTGGCTTAACTGAAGTCCAGTTAAAGGAATTAGGGCTACTCTGATGGAAGACCCATTCCAGCTGGAATCTTACTATTGGTTTCATGGAAGAGTTGGTGTTTAGAACATTATGGAGAAACTAGAAAGTGGAAGCACTCCTGTTCAACCTTCTAGACCTAAACTGTGCCAACACAGTAAAAGAGGAAAAAATCCCCAAGTATTCATGCAAGGTCTTTTGATGGGAAACTTACATCCACATTAATTTTCCTGTTTTAAAACCAAACCCACTTTTAAAGGAAGGACTTACATTTTGGGACACTACCTCAGCATCTGGCTGGAAAAGAAGTGAACATGACCTGGAGGTTTCAGAATTGCGGAATTCTAAGGCTGGGGTCTGAACTGTTCTTTTGCCCAAATCTGCAGAGGTGACTGTGGTAGTAAAGTGAACATTTGTCATGACAGGTTAACAGGTGTATTGACATTCAGAGTTCTGAGAGAAGCAGGGGAGGGCTATTAACTGGATTGGAAATCACTAACTTTTAAGCCCCAATCTTTATGCCAAAGATTTACTTAAATAATTGATGTTTTATCTTCTCAAAGAGGGAAAATACCTGCCCTTCCAGGGAGCTTTTAATGTTACATATTTCTTTAGATTAGTACTGAAGGATATAACAGGAAAAAGTCTAGAGGGTTGGCTTTTACATTAGTTTTTAACTTTCATGACTCCAGTGGATTTTTATTTTTTATTTCCTGCACAGTGGTTAAGTTAAACCACTTCTACCTTATTTATAAGCTGAATGAATCAAACTACTATTACAATATTTCTGTTTAAGTTTATACTACTACATATTCGTGGGTTTTGTTAGCAGTGTGTATTGCTACTACTACACTAGTATTTTTCCCCCCACTTAGGATAATTTCCATGTGAATTAAGCTGGCACTTTTAGACAACAAAAAAGGGCTGTTCTTTCTTTCCAGCTCCATGTCATTTTAGAGGCACTCAAAGTCAGTTTGACTTTCTTGGAATGGCATGTTTTCTTCTGCCTTGCCAGTACCTAACATGAAGATCTTTAGTATTTACATTCTGTTCAAAACCATTTATCAACAGCCAGCCTGCATTAGGACACAGGACATATTGCAAAGTAGAATGTTTACTGCTGTGCATTTTTCCAAACAGAAAAGATATACTCACAGCTGTTTCTCCTTCTGAGAGAATTCGTTCTGCAGGCTTTCAGATTTATTCACATATTCCTGTTTAAGTTTCTCATCCTCAGCCTCAGCCTCCATTTGAGCCTTCTCTGCTTGCTGCAATCTGGTGTAATTCAAATCAACTTTGGGTAAAACTGAAGCTAGAACTAGGGTGTAGAGGGTGAAGAAGACAAATAAAAGAAAAATGGGGAAATAGAAACATTTCTAAATAAAAACAAAGTTTGGGGGAAACTCACAAACTCAAACGAGAAATCCATACAATGCCTAGAGAACTAGCTCCTGGGTTTTCATACAGTAAGAGAGCAATCACTGTAAGTAATCAGTTTTATTTTATGCTCATGAATAACAGGTGCCAAAGCATGATACATATTTTAGAGTTGAAGCATATTAACTTGATGCTTTTCTTCTTCCTTAAGCATATGCTCATGTGTTATTTTTGAAGGGTTTTTTTCCCCCAAGTAAATCCTGTAAAAGTACTTGGCTTGCACTAATCACCCATTAAGACAGGCCAGAGCATGTGTTGTGCAAAAGCAGCTCAAAACAATTGAGGCATAAGGTTGAATACAGAGCACTGCAGTCAGACAGCAAGAAACGTAACTAGCCTAATACAACAAAATACACCCTGACAGGTCCCACTACATTTATAGAACTACCTCAACTACATCATAGTTTTAAAACAATTTAAATAATCTGTATTAAAAATAACGCATTCTTACACTGGTTAAAATAGCTCCATACTATAGACAAATAGAAACAATTAATCAAGAAATGAGGGATTGTTTTATTATTTAATCTTTTCTTTCTGAATTCCAGGGGTTTATTCAGGCAACTCTCCCCTTGGAATCCATTGGTTCACTGTGGTCCCTCTCTGCTTGGTTACCTCTTCAGACCAAAAAGATGCAATGTAACAGAAGTAAATATACTAAAACAAGACTTGTGCTGTATCATGGCTACACCTGTTTGCAGAATAGAAGAGCCTGTAAAATATCACTGAATGACCCCACCTGATGCACCATGTTTTGCAAACTGTTTCAAAGGCCTCTCAGGGAAGTGGTGGGAGAAATCGGTGAGATGGTTGATTTCTCACTTCCCAGCAGCTCACTGAATGCAGAGCAAATCCCAACTCCCAGTGTCAGCTAAAAAGAAGGTGTGTCAGCAATGTGTCTGCATTTGTGCTTCTGCTGATGAAGTTGCATCAGTGGGAGTTTCCAAAAGCTGCCAGTAAACAAGTGAAAAGAGGCTGGAATTAAACTACCTTACACAGGGTGCACTATCTCACTCAACTATCCCAGGGCTTTTAAGAATGCTCCCAGTCACGTCTGCAATGGTAGTGCACAGGGGGCTAAAACATGGAAAGGAGAATATTGGGAAAAAGCAGGTCAATTCCCTGTGCAGAAGCTGAATGAAACTACACAAGATGTTAGCACCAAAAGTAAGTCAAATCCTTCCCTAAATCACAAGATCAACTGCAGAGTAATTTCCACAAGCAAGGTAGAAAGGGAGCTTGCGCCCCAAAAGCTGCAGCACCATCCCCTAGCCCAGCACCAGGGCTGACTGCACTGCTGAAATTCAGACAGATGCTGAGCTGGCTCCAGTTTGCAGCTGGATCTGCCATGCAGATGATTCTGGGGCAGATACTTGTTTGCATAGATGACAGTGAGATGGGTAATGCTCCCATTTCTGCTATGGTCTACCCATTGTTCTATGTACTGTTTCTGGTTTGAGTTTTCTTTTGAGGATGGAAGATATTTCTTCCTATTTTTCAGCAGCGTGCCCACATTAAAGGCTTTTTCTGCCTCCAAACCAAGGAATAAGGTAATATATAACCATAGAGTAGAAATCCTTTCTGTTTTATTGCATCCTATCCCCACTTTTGCAAACACATCCCCTTCTGCTGCAAGACCCTACGATTATCTTCCCAGTCAACAACCGCTACTAACTTCAGAGCAATCATCAGGAAGTGAATCAAGGGCAGCCAGCAGCTTAAACTCTCCTATTTCTGCAGTCCAGACAAGCAGCAACTCATAGCAGAAATACAAGTTGTAAAGGCTGCCTGACGATGGGTGGAGGAAGGGAAAAGGGTTTGGGCACAACCACAGGTGTTGATTACAGTGTAGACACAGCCAGGCAAGATGCTTGGCTGAAGAACAGGTTAGGCAAGTTCAGGATCTTGTAAATCCCACTCACTACTACACCTTCCACGGCAGCTGTTCCAGGCAGGAGTCACAGCTACGTAACTGGCTGGAACACTCTGTCTCTGTCAGGGGTCCCACCTAAATCAGGCTCTGAACGCGTTTTCACTCCCATGACATATTTCACCCCGCATGACGTCAGCGCAATGGAACTGTGCTTTAGGTGTTTGAGCCCCAAACCCTGTCATTCTTCCACTGCACACACAGAACACCTATGTCGACAACAGCCTCTTTTCTCACACACAACGTTCTGATAGAGCTCAGCTCCTTCCCTCAAACTCCTGTCAGTCTGTTTAAGGAAACAGTGCTAGTTACAACCACAAACCCAACAGAGAGCGTGCTTTTGGGATAAATATGGCCTTAAAGTGAAAGAAATAAGCAGGACAGAAGGGAAGGATTAGCCAGAAGGGCTACTTTTAAAATCTGTTAGTACCAAGAACAGGAAAACCACTAATTAGAAAAAAATGTCATAAAAATGTACAAAGTAAAGACACCTAACTTTTTAAAATAAGATTTGTTTGACAAGTGATTAAATAGCATTAGAAAACTAGCTTACATTTGCTTAATAATAGTGCAGTAATTTACTTTTTTTTTTCTTTTCTCTCTTTTTTTTTTTTTTTTTTTTTTAGGAGGGGTAAAGTGAGATCGGAGATGATGTTCTTTCAGAAAACAAAACAGAACCCAGCTACGATCAGTTACAGTGCAGGATTTCTAATACCACTTCAAAGTTTTAATTTTAAAATTCTGAAGTCCTATTTAATCAGCTATTATTTCGACACAGATCTGGAGGAGCTTTCAGAATGATATATCCTTGACAAGTTTATACTGGTGCTGAGCCTCATTGCTGGCACATTTGACGAATGACATTGCAATAGTCCTAGTTTGAGTTAACAGATCTTTGTCACTTCATGAATGCAGTGGACAAAAATCAAAGACAGATGAAGGCAGCGTAACAGTAAAAACAAAAATTGGGATAAAGGATAAAAAGAAAAAGAAAAAAGAGGAAAAAAGGATGTCAATAAAAGAATATTCATGTCACTAATTTTTTTTAATACATAAGCATGTTTTTCATAATCAGATTTAAATGAAAAAAAAGACATGTCAAACACCAACATGACAGGGCTATGGATATGTTATATTTTACAATTAAAAAGATCAATGTTGCATATAAGGCCACTAAATTAAAACATATGAATCACAATTTAATATTATGTAGTACATGCGGTCTAACCATAATGTAAATTTATATTCTGGAATTTTAGTCTTTCACTTTTCAACCTTTCAGTGTGAAAACTCATTAAGTCATTGAAAATAATGGCACTTCCAAAGCAATGGACAACAGTTATAACAGCTTCAGCAGACAACCAGTGATCCTTGAAGGCATTAAACGTTTATATTAAGCACACGCTTAAGTATAAGCAAGATTAATGCTTCAGTTTCTATTGCATTTCATTCAGGTGCAGAGGAAAAAGTAGGTAATAATGAATCAGAATTTTAAAACAACTGAAAGAACAATTTTTGATATCAGCATAAAAACCTAGGACCAGAAGAAAGATGGTAGGGGAAGAAAACTGAAAGATTAAGTTTGTATTTAAACTGAGTGTATTGTTAAACAGAAAAAAAAATTCAACAGCAAAGCAATTGTTAATAGCTTCAGAAAGGTTGGTTTTAAATGTTCTAACTGAAAGTCACATTTCAATGGCAACTGTAGGAATGCAGTAAAATGGAAGGGGATGGAGTCATGAATGAGGAGAAACAAAGATGGGGCTGTACCTTTGTTCTAGTTGTTTCATAGTTGCATTAATTTGATTGGTCTTGTCCTCTAATCGACTGATTATTTCATTCTTTTCTTTCATAGCATCTTCAGAAACCTGTGTTACAAAAAAAGTTAAAACTGAAATTGGTACAATTGCACTGTTACCTCATGGGGGCTTTTTCTTCAGTATCTGGAGGGGAAAATGTTGAAATGGCTTCAGGTTTTGATTCTTTTTAAGGATTGCCTTCTAAAAAACCTTGATGACAGTACTGAAAATTTTATGCCTAGAAAATTAGTAGCTTTGTACTTTGCTATTTAATAAGGATAGATGTTTCCCTTTGGTTTCCTTCTTTAGTTAATCATTTTGGAAGTCAACTTAAATTCACTGATCAAGAAGCCCATTAGAACCTTATAAAGAGCTAAGATGCTTAGCCCTGAATATCACTGAGGTTCTACAAATCAAAAGCCCACAGATCCTAACTGGTTCACTCCTAACTAGAGAACATTCTCTTCTTATTCTTCTTTCCAGCCCTATTTATATTTCTCTTCCTCCGGTCCAGTTTCCTCACAGTTGCAGGTGGAAAAGTAGAATCCTTTGTCCATCACCTCAGTTATCTCTCTGCAGCATCCTAATTTTTTTCCCCTCATTCTGCCACAAATTTGACTGGTTTCTTTGGTGCTAGTTTTAATCATTTGTTCCATAAATCAAAGTCATGTTTTGCATAAGTAATTCACTGGTATTGGTCATCTGTTAACTGCATGTGGGGTCTCTGAAATGCACATTCTCCCAAAAAAGACGTTTCATTGTTAGAAATTGTCTTAAATTTGTTAGCAGATTTAAAAATAAACCCAAAACTGTAATTAGTTTTTTCCATTTAACACAATCTTGTCTTCCTTGCCTTACTTTGAAAGACCAGGGCTTGTCTTCAACTCCTCACTACATTCTTCCGGTTTTTTTAATACAAGACAGGCCAAAAAAATGTCATCATTATAGATACACTATTACTCTATTTCACATAGCATGTTATTAGGCCATGATCTTATCCTCATGCTCTTATACTCCACAAACCCAGTCAGTGACTGCCTTAGGAACTTCTTTGTGTGAAATCATGTTGGCATAAATAATGTTCCAAAATGTCAAGCTGACCTAAAAAGCGCAAGGAAACCAAAAATCCAGGAAACAGCAGTACTGAACTGAACAGAATGGTAAAGCATTTCTGCCACTTTGATCCCTGCAGCAGTTTAACACCAGATTGTCCCTTTACCTGCAGCTTTTGATACATTTCGATGTTAATTGCTTTAACTTCATCAAGCTGCTGTCGAAGGCCAATGAGGGTGTCCTGCTTTTCATGGATATCCTTCTCCAACAACTTCATGGCAAGCTCTATCTCATGTTTCATACTAACTTGAACCACTAGCTCATTCTCCATATCCTATAAAACACAAGCACAATGCCACACAGAGTATTTAAATAATTATGTAACATTTTATTTCTCTTTTGAAACTCTAACAGAGCTGCAGCACCACCTATTTTACCACACTTCAGAAATTCTGCCCCTCTTTGACTTTGCAAATTACCCACTACATGTTACACTCATATACTTAGGGACCAATGAGGTTTGTTAACTTTGGCAGAAGATAACTCACATTATAAGAAATTACCCTGCCAGTGTTGCCTAAGCATAAATATTTTCACAAGACAGACTTAGCATAGATAGAGAGCATACAGTATTGCTAAAAACTTAAAGTATCTCAAAGAAAAATGCATTTTCTTTGCTATTCTTCAGCAATATTATTATAGAAATACTGATGCTCTGTTAAAAATCCCATCTCATTACAGGCAGTTAGGAAAAAGGCTTTTGAAGTCAATTAAAGGCAGCATCTAAACTCAACAAAACCAGAAATATTTATATACTGACTCTTGTCCAGCCTCATCTTCTGCAGAGGTGCTGTGCAATCCCAGAGAACACTCACTTGTCTCAGCTGTGCCTCTTCCCGAAGCTGCCTGCGTGCTTCATTGTACATCTCATCCAAACCCTGCCTGGAGTGCTTGTACGTCTGAAGTTCTGCTTCCACATCCACTTTAGTTGCCTACAAAGATACAGAGATTCCATCTTTTCTCAACACAAGTTCAGCAATTTAATGATATAAATTTAACACTCACGGGGAATATAAAAATAAAGCCTACAAATACATTCTCTAAGCACAGGACAAACATGGAAAGAGCTGTTTCTGCTCTGTGGCCATCAGTTTTATAATGAGAATTGAGTAAATCTAGCAAAGTTAACATCTATATTGCAGTACTGTCCTCCTTCAGTGTCACTTGAATACACAAATATGCATATGGTTACAAAACAATCTAGTGTCCTAGAATTTTTATTTACTTTTGCCATGATAAAGCTCCACAGCTGTAATAGGTTCTTTCCTTAATGAAAGTTGTTTCACATTTGGACAAGTTACAGCTTATTTCAAGTTGAGATGTACAAATACTTGAATAAAAATTAACTGTATTATGTGACTATGTTAAATGTGCTAAAATTAACCTACCTCTAGATGATGCTGTGTTTTCATTAAAATCAGAGTATTTTCACTCCTTAATTGATGGTTTTCTTCCTGAAGTTTAATTATATTGTTTTTGGCTATTGCTAACTGAAAAGAAACAAACAAAAGAGAAGAAAAGCAGTGTGACCACTTTCGAGAAAAGAAATGAAGTAAAAAATGTTCTGATGAATGCAAGACCAAGTCATTCTCTGCTCTGGTCCCACTGTCTGCCAAACAGAGAATTAATTGTTTTTAAAGAAAACATAAGCTCCTGGTTTTAATAAGAAGTCACTTTCATTAAAGAGCAGCAGCATATTCAAGATCCTTTACTGTTTCACATCTGGCAAAGAACGTGCTTTCTTTACATTGCTTCATTATGACTTAAAGACCCTCAGTTCTGTTTCCTTATCCTCAACTTTTTCTTTCCACTTGACTTCAAATTCATACAGTTTTGTTTTCTTTTTTGGCCATCTTAATATATCATATAGAGCAACTTACATAAGAAAGCCTCCCCCACACGAAAAACAAACATATTTACAAAAGATGTAACTTAATAACTGGGGCCTACAGTGTATACCTTAATGTCAGAATTATAAGCCAAAGGATCAAAATGGGTGGACAGTTGGGCTGAAGGCTTGTAAAAGAACCAGAATACTCTGAGAATTAATACTCAGAAAAAATGTTTTCCCTCTATCTGGATACACTATTCCCAGAGTGAGTTAGCTGTCCCTTCAACAGATGAATTTAGAGTTTTCAATTTTCCACTTCATTATTTCTCAAGCAGCTCGAACAAAAAAAAAAAAAAAAGAAAAAGGGTGCTCTCTCATAAAGCTAGAAATATTAGAAATTAGTCAAGCAAAGATAACCAGAAATACAGGCTGTAAACACAAAACCAGAACTAGACAAGTCTAAAATCTGTATGTAAGCATACAGTAAACAAGCAAGAAACAATCCTTTGGCTAAAGCTGAGGACAGTAACAGAAACTGCTTGGTGAACTACTTTCTATCTCTTTGTAGCAACTGGTATCATCCATTCTGGACTAGTCATCTGCACAAAATCAGACTGACAGCTGGCATTAAGAAAGGATTCACTTCTCATTTTGTCCAAAGTTGAAAATTGCAAAGTTCTACAGAATTAATTTACTGATGCTACAAGCTACCTGGCAGGATGTCTTCAAATCCCTGCAGCTACTGCCCCTTTTCCTTAGGCCAAAAGAAAAGTATCTAAACATATTATACAGAACTTACATAGATTAATGTATTTAGAAAACCAGTCTTTGAAAGTAAGCAATATGTTACATATTACTAAAACACAGTAATACCTCTTCAATCAGTTTAGTGTTTGATTTCTCCAGTGAATCAACTCGTGCATGTAAAAAACTAACTGTGCTACTGAAAGAGAAAAAGAAAAAATGTTATTCAAGATTACATCAAAACTCATTCAATCAAGCTCAAAAGCTTTAAAGCAAGGTACAGTGATTAATGGTTAAGAGCTAAAAGGTCTGTTCCCATTATTGGATGTCTTCCTAAATATTAGAAAATGACTCTCCTTTGTTGAACATTTATATACTTCTTTCCAATTCCCAATGTCATCTCTGTCACTTAAACTGCTGGTTGGCTGTAACTTCCCATGTACTCTCCCTTTCCTTTATCCTCACAACTATATTGCATCCAAAAGGTAAATGAATTCCATTAAAAGACAATCTCCATGCTATTTTCCCCTATACAACAAAACCATTCTCCAGATTCTCCTCCTCCAAAACACATTTGTTTTATAAAATCACTTGTTTCTCCACATTTTTTGAGATTTGTCCTTAGGCTACCTCTTTCTTGGAGCCTCTTGATATCATTTAGGAGTCTCATCAGAGTTTTATTCCCTTTTATTACTCTGTTGTTTTTAATAGTATCAAACTACATCCAGGCCTTTTCCATAACCTGATTGCCTGTTTCAGCAGGAAGCACTGCTTTTTTAGGCTGCACTTCACACAGAGGTAAACGAAAAACCTATTCTGTAACATCATTTACTTTTTCACATATTTCTCTGTGGTGCCCTCAGAAGTTGCCAGTTCATTAAGAACAGCAGAATAGAGAAGATTTAATGCATTTTAAGATGTCTAAAGAGCAACAGTTGACCTGAAATGAAATAGGAGAGTTGTGGAACCACTGGTTGGCAGGCAATTCCAGGCATAAACCACTGTACAAGGACATACCCAACAAAGAGAAACTCACCTGGATAATAACATCACACAAACACCACTGTTCTTAATTGTGATAGTTCCTTTCTCCTCCTTTACTTTCATTTTGCTCATATTTGATGTTCTCAGTTATTGTGTCCTGTTGAAGGTTTCTGCTCAGTGACTCACATCATTTCAAATCAGAATATATTTACTCCAGCAGTAACCTTATAGTAACTAATTATCCTGATTACCAGCATTAAAAACTTAAAAGTATGATTACATTTCAACAGGGGATCAAGATCAGCTGTGCTGCAGACTCTACAGAAGTTCTTTGTGGGTTTGATTTTGGTTTGTTGGGGTTTTTTTAGCTCTTTAGCTCCTCAAACTGTTTAATTTTGCTCAATACTCCTCAGAGAATTAAAATCACTGTTCCTCTATTTGCACAGTAACAAACACAGTGGTGGATTAGGTTTGTTCCATCCAGCACAGCAGGGGGGAAATGCTGCTTTCCTGACAACTGCTTCAACAGGAACCACAACCTACCACATACAAGTAGCTTCCAGCAAGCAATGAGCTTATTCAGTTTCCGTCCTAGGCATTAAAGCCACAAATTAAAATATTCTGAAAGGCAAAAAATCAAAAACATATGGATTCACCAGAACACTCAAAAGCACTTTTTTCAAACTGTTAAATGGAACACAGTTAAAATCCAGACCAAGCTTTTCATTCCTGTGAAGTTATGAATCCTGAGGACCCTCACCAACTTTGGCCTATTGTCCTTTTGTTTCTTTGAAGAATACAGATTCTGACTATCAAAAACAAAAGCATGAAAACTAACACTTCCTGAGTCTCTTCAGAAGTGTGTTCTTTCCTACTTCACTAAATCTTCAGTCCAAACATGAAGAATTTGTAGCTCTTTCTCTGAAGTTCTCTCCCAAAGCTGTGGTACAAAAGGCAGGTACTTGTAAGCCTGCCCTAACACCCATACTTCAAAGTAATACTTACTTCAGTTGCCTGTTTAGTTCTTCAACATAATTCTTTTGGTCCAATATAGCAGCAATCTGTACATTTCTAAAGCAAGAGTAAAATAAAATTATCTTTAACAAAATGAAGTACTGAAAATAGACATTTGCATATGGCAAATATGTATCTCTTAATTATGTTTTTAAAAAGACAGGAAGCAACTTCATCTCACATTCCTGAAGTCAGTAACTCACATGTTGATACATCAGTGAGAGACAAAACCTGAGTTATTTCTACAAGGAACAGGGCCCCAGCCGACAAATCATTTGTTAACATGCAAAATCGGAGGTATTTGGTGAGGACATACCTTTCTTTACCCCCAATGTCATCATCACTCTTCAAATACACAGAGAAATCGATCACCCCAACCTAGGGGAAAGCACATGTACAGTTTCCTATCACACAAATAACTCATGTTGATATTTTATGTAATTAATAAAATCTCAGTTACAGCACTTTTAAGATTGGTCAAGTTTCAGTCAGAAGCTCAAAACCCTGAACTACAGCACTTTAAACGAGATTCTTTTCTTTTTTTCAAATTTAATTTCCCTACTTATTAGGAATTATGTTCCATTTGAATAAAATTTAAAATGTGCCATGTACAAAATCCCAAAGAAAAGATGACTTCTTCCTCTGACTGAACTTAGCCAAAAACGTACAGGAAGACTTTCACTTAGGGAATCAGCAGGGAATACAGCCCTATCACTGGCTGATTAGAGTGTTCCACATGATTTCCTGTCACAGCACACCTACCAAACTGATGTTTCCCCCATCTTTTGATTTTCACTATTCCTTGCACCTCTCCTCACTTGCTGATTCCCAGGTGTGACAACTCAATTGCACACGTTTTTAAACTTTGCTAGATCTGAATCTAATTAATTTCCTATCCAATTGTAATTTAATCCTATACACAATATATTTAACATTTCCATGAGTTCGGCTTCCAATGTATTCATGAATGTCTAACAAAAGCGTTTAACCACCTTTCCTTTACCATAACCCTTCCTTTTTGATCTCTAGGAGCCTTTTCACAGAAGCATTTCAATTTCTCTGATCTACTGCTCTCTTCTTGAACTTGTTTCAGTTTTTGATCACAAGGAACTTGCTAAGTCTAATGTTTACTTGGTTTATACAACGCTCTCTTGTCAGGATTCTGTAATGCTCTTCTACTTGTTCTTGCCATGTATTTTTTATAAATGTCTCTTCTCCAAAAACATTTTTTGAATATTTTGCTTATTAAAGCAAAACATTATCTCTGTAAAAAAGGTTAAATGTTCTCTCTGTAAAAGTTACTTCATTTTAATTCACTGTGGCTGCATACACACATTTCACTACTGAATAGCATTCTTTTAACATACCGAAACCATGCTTCTGGTGTGACTTCCATCAACCTCCAGCAGCTTGCCTTTCTGCTCAGTAAAACCTGCTGCTTTTGGCTTCTCTGAGAAGGTGCCTATACTACTCTTCACAAACAGAATTACTCCGGACACTTTATAAATGTTACATTTGGACAAATTGCAAACAATCTCATCTGCACAGCCACTACTGCCTTCTCAAATAGAGTTTTATCTCCCATGCAGCAAGGCCACCAAGTGACCTAGGCAACAGAGGCATAGCTAGCAACAGACTTTGTGATCTATAACACACATATCTAATTCTCAATACTAAGAGCAAGTTGATAAATTTCCTGTAATTACAGGCCTTTCAGTGTTACATCTTCTTTTACACAAGATCAGTGCCTAAAACTAATATTGCACAGTAACTAGAACAAACAACTGAGGCCAAGCTAACCATGTGATTCAACAGCACACATACCCAATTAGCTGTAACTTTTCTTTCCCAGAGGAACTGTTTTTTCATCAAATATATGCTGAACACAGTAATAACCACTTAAACTAGTATGATTTTTTTCACAAAGAAGCTGAAAAAAATAATCAGGGCTGAATACAGTCTACATTTATTTACAAATACTTGTGCATCTGCCTATAAACAGAGTCTGTTAATATTTTCTTGGAAAAGACCAGGGTTAAAAGTCAAAGCTCGTTGCAAAGCAGGAAGAACTCCAAGTGTTGCTTTGCAGGATGAAAGTAGTCACACTTTCATAAGGTCCATCCCTACACTATGCAAAAAGAGTGTTTGTTTCAGGTCCTGGTATCATTCCTATTATGTTCCAGAACAACAATAAATGAACCAAGCAGGGTGAACTGATCATGGAACTATACCTGTCCTGCAGAGGAAAAGGATGGGTCACACAATTCAGATGCAAAGAACTCTGCATTGCTACTACTGCACCCATTTGAGGACAAGGCATAAAACTTTGCCCCTGCACTCTGACCATTATCATCAACTAATGGTCTGACCCAGCTGATATTGAGGTTTAGGCAACAGCCCCACAGATCCAGGAGCTGGATCATCACACCCTCAACAGTCTCCTGCAAGATTTCTAACAAGTCGCAACTCCATAGTAACAAAATTCACTGTCCAGGCAAACCTTATGGATTGCACATACATTCCTTTACCTGGATTGACTTACTTGTGAATCCAGGTCTTCTCCCTTCACACACAGGTTGGCATCTATGACATTTAGCCCAACTAAGAGCCCAACAATAACTGCTCCTTCTTCCTCCATCATTAATGCATGATACTCATAAAACTCACTGTGTTAGAAGAGAAAATTTTATCTTACTGATATATTCATTATATATACATCCAATAAATTAGTAATAAGTGACATACAAATCTAAAATTGCTTCTCTTATTGCAGCCTTACCATAATATCCTTAAAGTTGAAGTGGCCTGCCCACACTTACACCTCAAAAATATTTAACAAGTAAAAGTGCATGATTTGTCTCAGATCTAAAAACAAAGATACTACCTTTGGCTCCCGAAATCTGAGACACAAGTTGCTGGATGGCTGGGACTCTTGAGCACAAGATTTACTTTGCAATTAAAAGAAAAAGCAGAAAAAAAAAAAAAACAGAAAAGGTTCTTCCTTCACATTTGCTATCGGCCATTTTTGAACAGGATACTACAACAGATGGATGTTTGGCCACACTGAGTCAAACAATTCTTATGGTGTTAAGAAGCACTGCAATGCAATGCAAAAAAAAAAACTGGTTAAAAAATTACCTTCTGTGAAAAAATGTCTGGACTTTCGTGAATACATGCTTGGAATTCAAGAAGGCAAGGAAGAGATTAAATGGGTAAAAGAGAAATAGAAAGGACTGAAATGCTAAAAAGCTTTTAAAAATATTAATATTTCATTAAACAACAGAACACCAGCACTTTCTCCTCCTTGCACTTTTTAAATAAAATTTTAGATTCTATGTAACAAACTGTGTTTTCAATGGAAAAGTCCACAGCTGCTGAACACCAATGACATCGTGACATAACAGCATTACCTAGGCATACAAAATAAGTCTTAAAAATATATACATATATATAGCTTATAGAACTGAAACGAAGATGAGAAGTATCTTTTCTCCCTTTGTGCTTCAATTACCCCATCAGACAGGAGATAAGTTACACTAGAAGAGAGTAATGCCAGTTTTAGAACTGTGAAAGCAAAGTGCATGCAATGGCAGCTCAGTGGAAACCAGGCACATAGCAGGGATGAATTCATCTCCTCCTCAGAGGTTTTCAGTCCTTACTCTGCATAGTGGAGGAATGCAGGAGTATTTTTTTAGGAGACTAAACCTCTAAAAAGAAACCAGAAACAAAATCTAATGAATTGTTTACCTGAGAAGATCTCTCTGAATGATCAAACAGCGAAGATAATCAGCCATTTTCTTCTGCATTAGTGCTAACCGTAACCAGGCCCGGGCACGGCCCAGTGGTGTCCTGAAACAAAGAGCACGAAGACCAACAGTCCCACATTAATAACATATTGATTAAATCACTAACATCTTTCAGTCTACGGACAGAGTAATTGGTATTTCTGAAAGGATATTTTAAACTATTAGTTGACCATCACAGTCTGGGAAGCCAAAATGTTTGGGCTTTGCCTCCAAGTTTTGTAATAACAGAAAAATTTTCAGCTACTCAGCAGAGCTTGGGAGCAGACGCTGGAGAGAACAGGACTAGAGAATGCACAAGTCTGATAATCTTGAAAGTCCTGATTTCTGCTGAAGTAAAATGTTTGCAGCAGTTGAGACTCCTTTCTGCCACTTAAAGTGTTCAGGGGCATTGCAAGAAACTGAACTGAATGCCCATCACAACTCATCATGCCAGCTTGCCTTCCCAATCCTGTTCTCTGGGCCTACACAATACGGACTGAACTCTACCCTTAATTCACACCTGTATACAAATTCAGTGCTATCTTAGGAATACAATGCGAAAAATGATGAAAACTTACATAACTGGCAAACACTAACAGCCAACAAATTAAATCTGGACTTTTAGAACTTCCTCTTCCAGTGCTTGCACATTTAGAAGCAGTCAGCATATAAATGCAAAAAAACCCCCATAAAGCTGAATTAGGATAGGAAGAGAGTAACACACTTGGCAAAGGTTATTATTTCCTCTGGCCTGACACAAGAGTAAATAATAATGTATATGCCTGTGTGCTTTAGATAAGGTCTAAAGCTATAAATTAGAACACTTATGCTGCCATATACCAATCACAGTGCAACCATGCCCTTTTGAAATTTCATGTACAGTGATAAAGCCAAAGACAACAGCAGAGTGCAGTGAAATGGGAGGAGAATGAATTTACATCTGAGTAGGATTCTGTATGCAAGAATCTGAAAAGCTGCCTAATTCTTTCCTCTTTGGTGTGTTACCTTTTGCTGACTACACTCACTGCTGTTTGCTGCAGTTCTAGATTGCAGAGTGACTGATACACAACCTGCTCCTGCACCCTTGCTGTCCATCATTCATTCATCTGTGCTCTCCCCCAAAATCATGTGTCAGCTGTTCAACAGTTTGACTAATGTCAAAGGAAATCACAAGACACCTGCAGATTCTCAATCAGGTCCTTTATTTTTCTACTTACTTAAGGCCAGGCAAATCTCTGACACTTGCTGCTATTTCCTCAGCTTCTGGATATAATTTCTCTACAAGTTCCAGAGGACCCCAGATGGTTTTATTGTAACTTAGAAAGGATTTTCTTACTAAAAATAAAAAAAAAAGTAACTGAATTAGTTTACATTACTGCAGTAGCTTCCTTCATAATACCTGGTGTGTGGAAGGGTTAACTGTTTAAGTCTAGATTCCAAATAACTCCGAAGTCACTGGTCAACTCACCAGTATTCAAAGCCAACTTCTAAATTACTTTGAATATAAAACTGATGTGCTAGGAAAAAAATAATATAAAAAGGATGTCTAGCTAAAAATATACACTACATATATACATGCAGACGTACATGGTCATCCCTTGGACCACTTAAAACAAATGGTGTACAAAAGAACAAGTTGGTAAATGTGGAAATATATGTGATGAAGAATTAATAATGACACTATTTATTATAAAATGTGACAATTTATGTATTTTTTCAATTAATGCAACATAACACATTTTTTATCTAATTCAAGAAAGAAAGGAAAATAAATGGCATGCTTAGGATGAGAACTATGCAGATAATTACCACACCTTTCAGGCCATGCTTCAGGCAGTGCTCCATGACAACAAAGAACTGCTGCAAAGGTGGATAGTCAGAATCCAGAGTGCGGCCAAAGCTCAAGGCTGATTCAATGAGTCCTTTGATACTCAATTTAGCCATGTTCAATAAATTTGCTCTTTCTACAGCTGTAGGGTCCTTTACAGCTAAGGTAACGGAGAAAAAAAATTTTATGGTTCAAGTCTTAGGAGACACAAAGTAATAAAATGCTTCATGGTCACCTTGCTCAAAGAAAAACTTACCTTAACCTACAAAACTCAAAGGAACAAATTCAGTAGGTGCTGTAAACCACCATGTTATAGAAAAGCATCGAATCCAAAAAACATTCTTAGTGTTTCATATGCAAATGAAAACCTGAGACTGGAAACGTCAGTTCTTAGGTACCATATTGTCTCAGCACATCTCAGAAGCAGCCAGGAACTGCAATTTAACACAGGCACCACTGCTGCACTTCCAACTCTGCTGCATGACTGTAACCAATGCCCCTCCCATGTAGTAAAGCAGCCTTCCTATTAATGTAAGTATTTATTTGGTGTATTACAGTTTACCTACAGAAACAGACCCCATATTTCTTATATATAATCACTTTCCACTGCAGCCTTAATTTCACAGTGACACACATGCCTTCCTTCTCAAGCTGTACAGAATCTCAGCCACTAAACCAGGAGCAGTTTCAGAAAATATTACGTATTACACACTGGAAATTCAGTTTCTAATCTTGCCATGAAGTATTTTCTATATAGAAAAGCTTAAGAATTAAAGGTTTTGCTTTAGCTTGAAGTTTTTGGTTAACTTTACAAAGTATACACTACAAAAATACATTTGGGGATGAAACCTAGTCAGTAAAAAACCCATAGCTTTTTACAATCTTCTTAGTCTGACAGAATGGACAAGGTTCCTCTTCTCAGAGCTTCTGCTACAGAAAATAGTGTTCAGGAAATTCTTAAGTTTATTTTCATTTGTAATGAAGCAGTTCAAACATTCAGGCCAGACTCTATTTTCTCAAACTCAAACAGAGACAAAACAATCCTCTGTTTATTCACTATGATCAAAGCAACCTGGAAAGAAACAAAAGAGTTGATGATTTACTGTTTAATTAAATCCAACAAATGAAGTTTAAAAATCCCACATTTTATTTTAGACAGTAAGGCACAGATGTCAAAATATCTAGAAAGACTTGTGTCTGAGAAAACTGTTCCTTTGCAAATCTGAGTACTGGTGTATGACCTTATCTGTCTGCACATCAGAAAGCACAAAGAACCCAAACCATCATAACAGATGGATATTTTCTCAGTTCCTCAATTGCAATGAAATGACTTGTCTCATTTCCTGCATACTTTAGGTATTTACGTATTAGATATTAGAAGCTCCGAAAATCACTTCCTGTTTGCCTGCCAAATACCCAACTCTACTACCATACAACATAACCAATCTCTGCTTTCCAGGGAAAAAAAATACTGAGATTATGTACCTGAGACAGCATTAAAAACGACTTTTCTAGCTCCCCAGTACCTCAACAGAAAACCCCAGAACACATTAGAAAACAATTAAAGACAATTAGAGAAAGTGCTCTGGCAAAAATCTACCCAGCTCACTGGTTTGTCTCCTGCCTGCCCCTTCCTGCTCATCTGCTGGGGACTGACCAACCCTGCCAGGAGCAGCACCAGCACAGTATTCCTGGATGGGACAGGAGGAGGCTTGCAACAACAGGAGCCTTTCTATTGACAAAGCTGACATCCTGTTTTTTTATTAGCTTTGCTACTGACAGTAGTAAATACAAGTGTAAGTCGAGGAAACGCCTTGCTCAATGCAGGTGGATAGCTCTTCCTTGCTACATATCCTATTTCCCCAAAGGCATCATAAAAATTCCTTTGTCACGTAACCTCATTTTGACTTTTGGAGCTGATCCTCCCCAGACAGACTTCTGTGTCTGCTGTCCTTTTAATTATCAGCCCTCTTGTCTGTTCTTTCTGAGGCAAAATGCATTCCAGATCTGTCTTAGAGCGTGGTCTACCTGCATGTAGCTATTTTTCTTCATTTGCTTCTTAAAAAAAAAAACAAGTAATAAGTAAATGTAAAAATCAAGACTTAGAATTTAACATGGTGTGTGAAATCCTAAATCCTAACGGCTGCTCGGGTACTGTACTGGGTATTGTATAGATAGCAAAAGCAGCTCTGCAGGGCTCTTCTCACCGCGAGCAGCAGCCCCCGAAAGGGCTATTTGCAGGTGACACTGCTGTCGCCAGCATCACCAGGGTCTGACGAGCGAGGCTCGGCCCAGGAGGCGACATTCCTCCGCGTCTGGATGAGCAGCCAAACCCCGGCGTGCAGTCGCTACGGCCGCAGGCTTCTGAAGGCGGTCTCCCTGCGGCAGCCAGCACAACAGGAGCCTCTCCCTCCGCGGCTGAACCCCGCAGCCCTCCCGGTGCGTTGCCCGCACACCGAGGGAGCGGACGGACCCGACACCGCCCCGAGGCCGCGGCCAGCCCCGCTCCCGCCTCGGCGGACACTCCCTGCCCGTGCTCCCTTGTTCCGAGCCTCGTCCCCGCGGCCCCCGGCGGCCCCCGCCCATCCCGGCCCCGCTCCCCGGCGCCGCAGCCCCGCTTACCCATGGCTGGAGAGGAGGAGCCGCCGCCGCAGCCGCTCCCTGCGGGCCCGCGGCTCCTCCCGCCCCACCGCCCGATCCGCGCGGCGCCCCCGGCGGCGGGAGGACCCGCCCCGCCCCTATCGGCCTATCGCGATAGCCCCGCCGCCCTCAGCCCCGGTACCGCACCGGCCGCACCGCCCTCGGCCCGAGCGTGCGGGGCGGGGAGCGGCCCGCCTGCACAGCGGCATCGGCCAGGGCAGCGTTCGGCACACGAAGCCTTTGACGTGAGCTAAGCACAAGCAAGCAGCACAGAGCTGAGATTTTTCTATCCCTCTCTTGTGACTCAATCCTCATTTATTCCAAATAATAATTTTCTAACATTAGAGAACGTGTAGCAGAATAAATAGTGTTATTCTAGAAAAATCTTTGAGTTCGGTACCTTCAAATGTAATGTGCTGGGAATAAAAAGGGGTATTTATAAAAACAAGTACGTGTTTGGGGTTTTAAAAAGCCCTAAAATATGAATCTCACCAGAAAAGAACCAAAACACTCTGAGGTGTTTAACACCAAGCATGTTTGTCACAGCCAGAGGGGATCTCAGTTTATGCTTACTGCACCCGAAGCACAACAGTTTGCCTTGCTTAAAAATTATTCTAAATGCTTATCTTCTCTCTCCCTGTTTTGGGCAAGGCTAACCAGCTAGCTGTAAAACAAAAAAGTGTTCTTTACCTTGGCCAGCTTCAGAGACTGCACACAAAACAGCACAGATAAAAAGGGTATCACTGCCTGGGCCTGCAAGGAAAGGCCAAAGGACAAGGGCAGCACAGGGATAGAACACAGTCCATGGTGACAGGGACACTTCTTATATCCACCATTCCCACCTCTTGAAAGGCAAAAGAAACCAATACATTTGAACATTAAACAGTTCCACCAGTCAGGCTCTGATCCTACTAGTCTGGCATAAAACAACTTCCTTTTTTTTTTTTTATGTTTGAGAATCCCAGCACCACTTAACACACTAGGCATGCATCTGCATGTGTTCCAGGAGCATCAGCAACTGGTTCTGCATGAGAAAGCTCTTTTAAAGGCAACACACAGAAAGAGTGATCCTTTACTGCCAGAAGATACTCATTTGCTATACATTTTCATTAAAACAGTGTTTTAAAGAATCACATCTCAATTTTTTTTAAGACTACCAGATCAAAACATGGTTTCATCTGTAGATTGCTGCTCAATCTAATTTTTACCACACGACAAGAAGGAAAGGTGCATTTTGTAAGTAGATAAGGAAATATTCTTGTGCTTGTTTCTCATGCAAGTTAATGATGGGATGGCAATACCTCTAATTTATTAACTTTTTTATTGCATGCAGACCATTTCCTGGATAAGCATAACTTAGTGAAGGAAAATAGATTAGCTAAATCTTAAGAGTTTTCTACACATAGATCTTAAACATAGAAAGAAAAGCTCTTCTAAACAAGTACATGTTATTCTGAAGCTGCTACTATAATAAAGAGTATATTTAACCCTATTTTGAAAGACCCAGAGCACAGGCACAGTTGAGGAAGCAGGTATTTTTACCTGAAAAAGGAGGAGATCCTGGCAACTATTCAACTTTTTGTTGCACTGTTCAAAATATTTGCATTATATAAAGAAAAGTATTAACAAAGTATAAACAACTATAACAAAACCAACAGCAAACTTTTATTATTTCAAACATTACAAAAAATTAGGGAACAGTTTAGAAGAGTGAAAATGACCACATTTAATAAGTTTGTCTGCAACTACTGCAACTGCACACATCTAGTTGACATTGATCCAAGAGAAAACAAATGCTAATGATTCTGAAGAATCAAACAAAATAATGTTTCCACCAGCAATCTTGAAAGGAAACTTCTCCATCTCTTTAGTCTAGAATATGAGGTAGCATAAAGAAACTAACACAGATCTCTCAAGTAAAGGGTATTTTCTGTTGTTTATATGCCATTATCTTTCAGAAAATAGAACCTGAGCATGTAAACTTCTTAGTCAGCAAGCTGGATCTCTAGTTTGATTTCCTCGGAAGTTTTTGTTTTGAAGACTACAGCTCAGATAAACTGAAAAGAGAATTCTATTATGAAGCATTTCACTTCAGATTGATCTGCTGAATACATTAGTTAATAACAGGGAATTAAGTGAATCAGCATCACATTTCTCCCTGATGTATGAAAATCAAGGTATTAGAACTGTCATCAAGGGATCTTCCATATGAGAAGATTAATTACATTATGTATATAAAAAAAAAAAAGACTAAAGGATTTCAAAAAACAGGAGTCAACTTCAAAGAAGGATGTAAGGCTTTGAAGACGAGGAAGAAGTTTTTCCCTATTTCTTTTCCAAACAACACAACACAGCATCTTAATTAGAAATTCTAATAAATTGAATTACTGTATGTAAACTACATTTTCAAGTTTTTAAAACCAAACTGAGCCCAGAAAACTGTGACTCAATGCAACATTGGTTTGCGCTCCCTTCCTCTTCAAGTGTTTCCCGATTCACTTATGCAGATACGTGCTCATCAAGGTAAAAGAGAATATGGCAATGTTCAGTACTGGAAGGAACAGAGTGCTTCATATTTCTGGTTGGTTAAAGTAAACTGGGTGATTTCATACCCGTGTAACCATCAGCTTAATCAAGTATAGTGTGTTATTTTACTGAAAGGAAACTTCTAAAATAATAAAATGTTTCCTGTTTTGGCTTCTTTCAGACTAAACAGTGCACATCAGCACTGACATCCCAATAACCAGTTATTTACATTAACAGCAGAAGAAAAGATATAAATGCCTGTAAAACTTTCTTCACACTCATAAGATGTTACACTTGTGGATACATTCATGAACCCCGGCTGGAAGATTCAAGATGTAGCAAGTTAAGGAAGCATTTTGACAACATATCACTTTTACAAAACCTGTTTGAATATGCATTGGTGTTTGCAAAGAAAGCAGATAACAAGGTTATTTCCTGTTTAAATAGGAGATGGAAACAACAAGACCTAAAGCTTACTCAGTACAATGTCATAAAGAAAAAATTACCAAGTCATCTGAAAGTGACACTATTTTCCTTTACAGCAAGATTATTCATGAAGCAGACGTGTTAAGTGGAAGAAAGCAATCACACTGACATTAAGATGCCAAGAAACTAGGATGATCACAGAAAAAATGCAAAAGCATTAAAAATTTAAAATTCAGGCCTCAAAATTAAAAAGTTATGTCAAAGTTGACCTGCAAATCAGCATTGACTTCTTCTACCTTGGAAGACAGAGAAGGTTCTAAATCTATCCACTAGCTTGATCTCAAATATACTTCTGGCAAATTTAACCAGCACATTTTGTGCTGTGTTGCCAATCACTGTTAAAAGTATAACCTAAATAATCAAAGATCTTCCAATTTTTACCTCAAATCTCAGTAAGTGAGTCTTACCTTTCCCCTTTCCCACACTAGCATGGAGAAAAAGGATATCATTGCCTCGGATTGCAAATGGCAGAGGAGCTTCTTCAAGGGAGGGTAGCAGCACAGGAATGGAACACAGCCCACCATGACCAGCTTGTGCTTGGCTCTTGTGATAGCAACATTCAGGCGCCGCCAGTCCTTCAGGAGGGTGCCAAGCTGTTCAATAAATGTAACTTGCTTTTATTTTTCCTATTTAATGTAGATAAAACACTCATTTTCAAAATGCATCTAAACTACTAAATTGACTGAAGTAGTTAATACAACCAACTTACATTTTCATCAACACTGTTCCTAACAAAAGACACAATTATGATACTTTTGTCTCTTCCTTGGTATTTGTCGACCGTGTTGACTTCCACTCTGTTCTCCTTCCATTTTGCCATCAAATCAGTGATTGTCTTTAACTGATGTCTGTATGGTGATATAATGCCAATGTCTGAAGGCTTACAGCCAGCCTGAATGAAGAAGAAACAGAAAAAAAACCTGTCACTGCAGTTGGCTTGAGAAACTCATTACTGCCAGAAGACCATCAAGGATTTTTTAATTTAAGATATTGTAACTACCCCAATGGAACTGTAGGTGTAACTAGTATTAACTAAAGAAAACACAAAACATTATTTACTGCAAGCTCCCAAGCTTAGTCTTAACACAAAGAAATCCTTGAAATCCTCATTTTTCTTTCTTCTTGAAACCGCAAGGTAAACACTCAGAACCCCTAGTCTGTTCTGCTCCTGAAGTTGACTGGATCAAATAAGGAACAAAGGCAAATCCTCTCCCCTCCCTCCCAAGAAAGTCCTCATCTCTTAAAATAATTTGGCATCCAGCTGTTTTTTTAATCTCAAATCCAACCAGGCAAGGGACAGAGAAGGAACACAGACCTCAGACTCCTCACAATACTGATGCGTGGCCAATCTTCAATTTATCCTCAAGATTATCCCCAAAAGAACAACCCAATACAGGCAGTCAGCATTACTAAAGCAATGTAAAAATGATTGGTTATAAAGCTCTCCCTCTGAACAATGTAATAAAGGAAAAGATACCTTAATAAACAAGGAGGTGAGGAAAAAAACAATTTTAGCTTCTGTCACATTACTTATGCCACCTTTTTCTGCATTTTCTGGTGCTGGGACCTTTAAAAATATAAACAGAAAATTACTTTTGCTGTCTATAATGGGGCATTATATTTCGTCTATAACTCACCAAATCATATGAGGATTTATTCTAATAGAATTAATTTTAAGAACAACACTAAAGGCTAAATTTTACTAATCAGAAGAGCCTATACTGTGAAGTAACTTCAGAATGCTGCATCTGCAAAACAAGTTGGAACAATCCCCAAAATGAGTTTCTAGTACTAACAAGTTGTCTTAAGAACTGCCAAAGCTTAACCCTCTGACTTTACAGTTCCCACATTATATATCACAAATCAAAAAAACCAAAAATGGACATTTTCCAGCTGTTAAGGTAAGAGAACAAATTATATTTTGCATGGGACTTTTGTTTCAACGCTTTCCATACAACAATATTTACAGTGCATTTTCCTCATTCCATGACATAAAGGATTATTTTTTTTAAAGCTTTGAAAACCTACATTTAAAACTACAGCAAGAACTATCCAAAAGGGTAGTATTAATTGAACTCCCAAACTTTAAATAAAGTATTCACTGAATTTAGCATTTCTTACCTATTAACTCCCTTTCTCTACATCATGTATGACTGAAGCCAAAAAGCCAGGAACAAGCTCAGAATGCAAACTCTTGCCATTGTGGTGTCACAGTTTTGTAATTTATTCTCTTTGCTTAGCTCTTGCCTTCTCTAAAGTTGAAGTAAGTATCAACAGCAATGAATGTGTCCCCAATGGAGGGGGAAGCATCCAAACTCCACGTGCTCAAGTTCTCTTCAAGCAGAAAAGCACTGTTTTACTGAACAGTTAATTTCTAACCCCACTGGCATTAAAGTAGCTAAAACCTACACAAAGATAATTTTAGGAAAAAAGTTCTAAAAGCTATGTCATGCTCATGGTAACACATGCTTACACTTCTCACTTCTGCCTAGTACACCAACAAAACTTCCAACAAAAACAACCTGGGCCTACAATTTCTCAGGAGACTTGCCCTAAATCAAGGATGTAATTTTTCAATACCCAGACCCAAGCTGTCAGAGAAATGCAGACTGACACAGGGTCTGGCAGAAAAGAAACAAATAGATTTCCAATTACGGTCAGAAACATGTTGCATTGTTATGCAGAAAACAATAGAGGCTTTTTCTCTCTTTTTAAAAAGCAAGCAAAATAAATGTAAACTTCCTGGTGGTGTCATGGTGTTTTTTCCTCTTCTTTCTCCCTGTGTGTACCCCCTCTCTCAAGTCTATTTCTTCATAAGCTTTTCTTGGTCATACTGCAAAAAATACAGGGGGAAAAAACCTAGCACCAAGTCAAAGAAAATAAATGCTGGCTTTGTTTAGTTTTGTGTTCAGTGGGGTTTTTTCAATTTCCCCCTCCATGACTAGCACAATACATGGAGTTTTTACAGGAAGTCCAAAAGGAGAAATGACATTATAGCCTCAAGTCTCAACAAAACCTAGAATATTTTGGAAAGAGAAACTTTCCTCCTGGTTCTATGAAGAGGACAGCTGTCTTACACTTGAGATGGACTTTCTAGGGAAAAGAAATAAAATGGAACAGAAACTTGAGCTTTCTCATTACCAATTTTGCTAAGATTACTGGATGAACAGTGTATCAGCCAGTTTCCTACTAACAACCCTCTTCCCTGGGACCAACTGTGTGCTTTCCTGTGAAAGGGACGGCAGCTATCGAGGCATTCCTGGCAATGTCTCTGTTTAGTTTACACATTTTTAGATATTTCTCTAAGTCATCAAAGTAAACACTCCTTCTTTTTAGGTCTTTGAAGAGATTCTATCAGAATTGTTATAAAAAATGTGATCCTCTACAATGTCATTGAGAGCACAGAAAGACTAGAGAGTTCTAACCAGGATCAGCATAAAAGATTACCCATTGATAAAATTACTGGCAAAACACAGTATTAATAGGAATCAACATAAAACCTGTTAGGGAGGAAGAAAGACTCAAATCTTCATAATCCAATCATCAACTACAGTGACAAGTTCTAGAGACCACAAATAGGTACTACTTTATTAATCTTTTCCACACGCATTTAAACTCTTCCTTATTTTTCCTACAAATCAGTTTCTTTGCAGAATTTCTTTCAGAATTTTTATCCACTCTAGAATTTTATTTTTCCAGCAAAAATTTGAGTCTCCATGGAAGGACACACCTAAACCAACTTACTCCTCCATTACGCTTCAGTGTACAGAATGTCTGCAAAACTCCATGGAGAATTAGTTATTCCTGCCACGGGCACACAGCTGCTGGAAATAAGGCCATTCCCTGGTTGCAAGGGTATCCAATATGGCTACATACTTTGAGCTACACTGTACAGGAAAACAAAGTTTACAGTAGATTCAACGTTTTCTGAAATATTATCTGAATTAAAGTTTTCAGCTGTTGTCAGATGCAATGTTTCCAGCAGCAGTTGCACCACCCCAACTGATCAGCTATGCCAACAACACCATTTCTGTGTGCTGCACATTTTATAAGATACTTGAAAACCATTTTTTGAAGTTCCCTATTTTACCCTACCTAAGCTTCATGAAGTTTTACGTATTGACTGTATTTAGAACTTGCCTCAAAACACAATGTTGAAAGAGCATCATGAACTTTACCTTCTCTGTATTCAGAAAACACACAGGTGTGTCTGGATCAAGTACTTCTTTCAGCCACGTTTTTGAAGCATCCCCAAGGTCCAGTTTCAATTTTTTTAGGTTGGGCAAGTTAACAGTGGCATTTGACACCTTCTCTGAGCCACACTCCAGTTTGCCTTCATACACTAACATGTTACTCAATGACATAATCTTACTAAAGATTTAAAAAAACAAGAAAAGGCATAAAAATCTTGCCATTTAAATTCCACATTACGAACACAATGTAATAAATAGAAGTTTAAAGTACCTATTCATTCTGTATTGCACAGTTAGTTGGACAACAGCATTTTGGTTTTGTTCCAACCTTTTAAATAAGCTTTCACTCATACCAAGATCTCTGTCACAACACAAAAAACAAAAACCAAAAAAGTGTGTCAGGCAGTTCATTGCAAGAGCCCTCCCAGAATTCATTACTAGTAGTTGTCCAGAAGCATTTTATCTTACCTTGCTTCTGCATTCAGCACAAGTGGAGGCAGCTGCTGATGATCCCCCACCAGCACAAACCTTTTGGAGCAGAACAGTGGGCCCAGGCAGATGAGCTGGCTTATTTGGGAAGCTTCATCAACTATACAGAAATCAAATTGCTTCTGAAGAAAGATGGGGTGATTTACTCCCATGCAAGATGTTGCTACCACTGGCTGAAAATTGAGACACACTTTAAGAATAAGGTACATTTTATTTCCTTTAGCACTATGTTCTCTGTGTTAAAAGAAAAAATATTTCCCATTAAACAAAGCTAAAATGTAAAATCAAACCAATCAAATTATTAATCCTCAAAATCAGATCAGCACAACTTAGACATATATTGGCCTGACATATTCTTGCAATCAGTTGCAAGTGACAAACAAAACCAGCTTTAGAGCGGATTGTAGCAAACAACTTGTTCCTGCCATGTGTTCAGAGTGATGCCAGGTTCTATGCATGTACAATTCATGGAGTATGCTGAAATGACTACAGTGAAAGATTAGATGGTTTGGGGGTTTTTCAATTCTAAAGAGAAAATAAAACAACAGCATAGTTCTTCCCACTGCTGTGCTTTCACTGCAATCCAAAATGACTAAAATAAGAAATGGTAAGTCATTCCTCATGACTTCAGTCATTCCCCTGCAATCCTTATCAATAAAAACAGTAAATGGCACCCCTTGTGAAGTTGGCATTTACTCCAACCACCAAACTTTATTCTTTCAGTGAATTTAATTTAAAGCTGCCACTGACTCATATGACCCGCTCCCATTATGGTTTGCATTAATGTTCACATAGACAGCACTCAATTTCCAGCCAAATGTAAGGGTTTGGCCAGGTCAGCTCCACAGTACTCCACCTCCTCTTCCTCATCTGCTGATTGTACTAATGGCACAAGGAGCACAAGTGGGAGGGAGAAGGGACAAACAGCAGCAACATGAACAATGCTAAAGGAGGCTGCAGCAGCCCACTCACAAGCCCACTCCCTCTCACAAGATCTCAGATAAAAGCACTGGAATCTTTGGGGCTTATTACTTAAAATGATAAATTACTTTGTGTGGACATAAACAAAACTACTCAACTTTCAGACTCATGTAGGTCATTACTGGCTATAAAGAAATTGAAGCAACGCAGAGGTTGAGTATCTTTTTCAGCTCTGATTTCCTACAATACATACCCTTGGGATAGGTTCCATCTCTGCAGCACCAAAACAAAACACTAGTGTAATCATCTTTAATAATTTGCTGGGCTAGCAAAAAACACTTTTCTCACCTGACTATTATAGACTTCTTCCAAATCTGTTACAGACTTCATCGATTTGGACCTGCAAATTTCTTCTTCTGTGTATTTCTGAATATCTGGATGAACCTTCTGAGCTCGTCCCAAGCGCAAGAAACCAACTTTGAACTTGGCTAACTTCAGCAGGATGTTGTCTACAGCTGTGTGTGTAAAACTAGTCAGAAGAACACTGAAGCCACAAGCAGAAAGAATTCTCACCTAATGAGTGGCAAATGGAAAGAAGAGAAGTTGTTAGTTCATCTACAAGAATCAACAGTCCCAGGTCTGACAAGGTAAAAAACACCAGGGGTTTTGGAGGGAGCCAATAACATGCATGACTTGGTCTGTATCAGTCTCCCTGGCCAGGTCTGTCCATTGGCCATTGTCAATATGGCCAACAGTCCTGAGGGTTCCCATAAACAGCAGGCTCACAAAGCTGCTGCAAAACAGAGAGAGCCAATAACCTGGATGTGCACTCACAAGGAACTGCACTCTAAAGACCTCCACTGGAAGAACAAGCCATGCAGCCCATTCCCACAACACTGTTTTCCATGGCAATTTAGCCACAACAGATTCAGTGGAATGGGCTGATCTGATGATAGCAGCAGCTGCTCTTTCCAGCCTCCTCTTTCCCCACGAGCTGATGACAACTGGAAGCAGGATAACACAGCTATTTCAAGAAAAACTCACTCAGCCCACAGCCTAAATCCGGTATGCTCCTACAGTCCATTCCTGGGGAAAAGAGAACCACCAACTAGAGGAGATGGCTAGCATGCACATGGTTTCAGCCCCATAAGTTTATAAAATTTACAGTGGACAAGTTACTGACTTCCCAAGGAGTCCCTTTTTTGAGCTGTAACTCAGGATTTGAGGACTTGCTGATATTTAGAGCCAAAGCATTTTAACACTGCAGCATCACAGAAGTGATTAAATATCATACTTCAATCTCCTCCCTTCCACATATACTCCTACACAAGCAATAGACAATCCTACTCCACAAAATACAATTTTAGTTCTACCAAATATAGGTTAAGTTAAAAGAAGTGTGTTTTCTTCTTTGAAATTATACAGATACTATTAGATTAAGTCATGAGACTACACAGTGTTTAACGTTATCCCCTAAATCTCACCAAAGAAAATAAACACCAAGGTACATGATCTTACTAGAGCACATATTGTAGTCGTTTTTCCTGTTCCAGGCATACCCACAATAAGTGTGTAGTCTTTTGAAAGTAGCACTTGTTTCATTGCCTGTTTCTGAGGCTTGTTTAGACCTTTTAGAAGAAAAATAAAAATTAAATTACTTCATCATAATTGTAATAATTACTAAAGTTAAAGCAAAACTTTAATTTCCTCCTTCACTAAAGCCCTTAATAAAGACAAGAACTGAGCAAAGTCTCTAGGTTCTACTGAAGATATGACATTAAACATAATATACAAGATAAGGAGTAAAGGGTCTGCACTACAGTCCTAGAAATAAGTCACTGAAGATGTTTTTATTTTTAGACCTTTTGTGACTTTTTTTCCCCTAATCTTCTAAATGACCACCTCCATATATCATGTATGGGCATTTGTGTTTGATCATACCACTTTTACATGCAACCACACAGCTCACAGCAAAGGCTAGAGCAGCATCTTATTTAGAACAAACATTACATCAAAGCTGGTTTTTCTCAGTCTGATGCAAACAAGCAGCACGTTCCAGCTATTTGAACGAGGCAAAGCTCAAGAAAAATAAGTCTTCAAACCGAGTTTTTACAAAAATTCAATTTGCTCTAAGAGAATTCAGTTAAATTTATGTTTTCATGGGCAACTCTGTCAGCAAACAAGGAAATATTTCCACCAAATACAAGATACTGCCCCATACTAAACAAGTTTTGTTTTTAAATAAGTGCCACAAAGCATCACACACCACAGAGCAGCCTACAGGTCAGCAAGAGCAATTATACAAGGGAATGCTTGCACCAAAACCCATCTCCTTCCTCTCCCTCAAGGTGAGCTTCCTCTATCCCAAGAGCTGTCTCTGTTCATTCCTTTTGTAAAGATTACAGAGGTAATCATATGGCACTCTATTTGAAACTGTATGCTGCAGCAACTAACAAAAATAAAATGAAGTTGTAAACAAGTATCTGTCAGGTCTTCCTGTGATTAAATTAGTCTTCAACTAGTTGGAAGACATGCAAGGCAAGAACTTGGTTTTAATTTTAAGCAGAAAACGATCACTGGACCCCAAAGTAGGAAGAACTCCTTATACATAGCATGACNCATGCAAGGCAAGAACTTGGTTTTTATTTTAAGCAGAAAACAAGAACTCCTTATACTTAGCATGATAAATGCTTTGGCTATAGAGACACACAACTAAAGAGTGCATTTTGGGGAAAGTCACTTTGTACCCTTTAAAATATTTGCAACAGTTTCCTTGGCTTCTGGAGGAAGGACAGAGCTCAAGTGCTGAATAAAACGTGGTTTCTGGAAGTCAATTATCAAGTTGCGGAGCCTTTCACTGTGGATAAAAATAAAACGAGTTACAAGAAGAGTTACCAGTTGAGAAACCTTCTCTGAAAATATTAAAAGTGTGAAATTAATTTGATTTTTCATACCTGACTGGGGAATCTTTCATCAATTGAGAAAGATTTTCAAAAGGGACTCCCATACCAAAGTCTCCTTCTTCATGATCCAACGTAAATATGGTGTTCTTGGGGAGGTTTGACAAATTCCTGAAGGATGAGAGCAACATGGATAGTTCTGTTTACCAGCAGTATGTTGGTTAAAGACATATTAATACATATTAAATGGAATTTTCCAGAGATTCCAGAATGAAGCAACAGCTAACAGAAATACACTATAAACTGATCTAAATAAAGCATGATCCAATGAGGCATAATAAAACATACCCTCAATTTAAAGACAATATAGACTGAATAATGAAAGCTTCCTCAAGCCAGTACCAGAGTGTTTGCAAACAGATACTTCTCTTTTTATCCTATTACCTGCCCAACAAACAGGAGACTTTTGTTCCACTGACTTCTCTAACATAGCCTGTAGCCAAACCAAGTAAACCCTTTTCCTCTCCACTCACAACCACTCGATCACCAACCAACAGGTTTGTTCCAGGTATGGCACCATTTCTACGTTGGAAAAAATGGAGATACTGTCCCTCGGAAATTTCACGTACTTCGTCAACTCTGATCATGTTTCCAACACAATCTCCAGCCTTCTCTCTGAAGGTATTAGAAAAAGAAATATTTTAATCCTCTCCGTAAGAGAAATATTAAGAAAAAAACCCCAACATGTTAAAAAACCATACCACCCACAAATAACCACTAAAATAAAAATACAAAACAAACAAAAAATCCCAAAAGCAACAAGAAAAGGGACAACCCAAACACAACAAGAACTGGGAAGATTCAACAGTCACTTTGACCAGAAAAGAATTGTAGAAATGCATAGAATTCTTGTATTTTTTCTAAGAACAGACTCTAATATTTAAACGAAAGTTATCTATAGTTTCCTTTTAAAAAAACAAATACTGAGATGTATGGATCCACTTCACTGAGATGTTCTGCACTTGTTTATGGAGTTACTTGTTTCACTTAAAACATCTCAACTACAGTCTCCTTCTACAGCTGCCTTGAAATGGGCCTGCAGCCTGCAAATTGTTTTTTGCACAGCTGCTGCACTAGGTGATACATAACATGCTAATTCAGCTAACAGGAGCCCTTTGTCTCCTTTCATCAACACTCATGGGCATGCCTAGGATTATGTTCCAAAACACACCACTGTGTCAAGTAAACCTTCAGAAACAACCCAAGGAACTGGGCTCACAGTCAGCACTAGCCTCAGCCTGCAGAGACACAAACAAATGGAATTATACCACTTTTGCTTCTAAAGACTGAGGCTGCACTTTGCTACTTTCTGTGTGTAACTTGATAACAACAGCCAGACAAACATCATAGTGCAAATTTAAAATCAGAAAATAATTAGGCTAATGTCTCCATTAGGTCACATCTCAACAAAACTACCTATGCAAGTAGAATATTTGACTATCTCTATAAGCACTAGAAAACATCTAATTTTCCCTGCAGAGAAAACTCAAGTGAACAGTGTCTCTGTTACTGAAGGAAGCATCATTGGCATGAAGTTAAAAATTATACCTTACCTTTCCAAAGAAGGTATCATCCATATATTTTTATATCCCTTTTTACACTCTCCACTTTGCAGCTCCAAGGTTAACATCAGATACCAGAGGCTGAAATACTCTAAGTGGGAGGGTTTCAGGTGCTGGGTCTGTCTGTCAATAACAGGTACCATAGCAGGAGGAAAGGCCACACTGGCCATCTTCTGCTCTACAGCTCTAGGAATAGAACCAATCACAGCAAAGAGTCAGCCTGTATCCTTTTTATCCTCTGAGTCCATATTTACATCGTGACAATCTAAATACCTCCTGTAACATACCAGACAGATTAATTTATCATCACTTGAAATATAGTTGAACCTGTGTCCTTTGTTCATACGCATAATCTCATATTAGTAACTTTGTCATATCTATGATTTTGAAATATCAAGAACAATAAGTTAATCAAAGACCAAATAAAAGCATTTCAAAGATAGTAATGTATCCATTTACATAGTTGATCTTTTACTCCTTTTTTTGTAACATAGGAATGCTACTGTGCTATTTAGCTAGGCAAGGGGGATTTAACAGTTAACACACAAGCAAACTTCAAGTCAATTTCAAGTCAATTCAAGTCAAAACTAAATATCAATAGATATTATACCCAATCATGTATACAAAACACAGCCAGAGAGAAAAAATGTTGTTCAGAAGTAAATAGCTACCCAGCTAGTGGTAATCCTGATGCTGTAACAACTGATTATTAGCAGCAGTATTTCACAAAAATGTATCATGTATGTCCACAAAGCCAGCTCCCTCAACATACACTTCTACTCCTAGAATTTTAAAAACAGTCAGGCATTCTATCTACGCAAGATCATCCCAAAGGCTCTCCTGTTCTAACATATCACATTTGATTTCTCCAGTATACAATTTTGGTTATTTTTAATGCAGCATAGAGACTAAAACTTGTAACAGTTTTTAAAACAATCCAATAACTTTATGTGAAAATCTATCAAATATTTGCTCATTACTTCTCTTTAAGAGGAGATGCAATAACACTTCAGCAGAGTATTATCAATGTATCAGTAGTTGTGTGATACCCTACAGGGAATCAACCTTCTAGAGTCAATGTGAAAGAGTTGTTGTCCAGCCAGAATTCTGGCCCAAAAGACTGCCTCTTTCAGAGAACTGCAAGAATATAGCTTTTTTAACAGATGTGTTGTCGTCATCAAGTGTTTTGTTGAGACTTATCTCAGATTTTGTCTTGCAGAAAGTGTACCTGAGCAAGCATCTCTGAGAGAACAGGACCTGAATTATAAAAGTTGCAGAGGGGTCTATGGAAGATTCTTTTGGGATACAAGAGTGTGGAGGGCTGAGAGCCCTCGAGGCAAGAGCCTGCTGCATTTCCCTGGAGAAGCTAAGAGATAAGCCACCTTTCCCAAGGTCAGGGTGAGATCCCAACATGCCCTGCTTCTCCATGGTAATAGCCTGTATCCTGTTGGCCAGCTGGTTTCTGTCCCACCCCCTACCTTTCCCATAAAATGCCCGGCTTCTGCCCCTGAAGGAAGGAGTCTGGCCTCTGGCCTCCCCTTCGCAGGGTGCTCGGACAATAAAGACTACCTCTGCGGAACTGCCAAGCGAGGCTCCTGTCTCTCTATCCCCGCGTGGGCCTTGGGCGATTCCAGAGAGCTGAATTCACTCAGAGCTGATATCGCTAGAGCTGAAATCACTTATAGCAGAGAAATTGCTACATTTGCTGGAATCGCCCATCTCCCAGGGAGATCTGCCAGGCCCCCTGGAAGGGCTGTTCCCTGCGGGATGCTCTCTCCTGGAGGTCACTGGTGCTGGTGCCGGCTGCACCAGACCCCTTGCGGCACAAGAGTTCTCAACAAAGAAATATGAAACTGTCAATCACAAAAATGAAATCTCTGTATCAAAAGATACAATTACTCAAGTCAATTTAAAAACATTAGTCAGACTTCTTTTCTTACCTGCTGTATAGAAAGCAGTTGTGCATTTGGGAGCAATATTTACATGCTTGACTGTCATCAATCACAGGAGGCAAAGCAGCAAGCTGCGAATGCTGCCTTCCCACAGCAGATTTACAGGTACTGTGTGTTAAGTAGAAGGCCACATGATTTCTTAACTTCAGTAATTCTGTCAAGAAAAGAATAAACTAAGCTGATGTTTTTGTTTGCAACAATTTCTAATTCAAAAGTAATTAGCTATCAACTTTTTAGTCAGCTAAGAAGTGATTATTCACATAGCAAAGTCTTTTTGCTGTATTAATAAAATAACTGAGTTTTTAAGGTAAGTTTATTAGAAGTAGTAATATTAAAACAAGTGATGCATCCCCAAGTACAGTTGTTTTCATGAGAGTAAACCTTACAGTTAAAAAGAAAGATTTTAGTGATAGTTAAGAGAATTATGGTTTCCAGGGAAGGGGAACAACTTTACCTCTTCGGTCCATGCGAGCTCCAGAAACAGGGTACATTGTGCCAGTTTTAAGATAAAGAAGAAATCCAGCTTCAGGATCCACTCTCCTCTCTAAATTCAACAATGTATACAGAATAACCTGCGAATATTAGAAATAAGCTTATTGCAATATATTTGTCTCGGTTTAACCCCAGCCAGACCACAAGCCCCACACAGCCGCTCGCTCACTTCCCCACCACTGGGATCGGGGAGAGAATTGGAAGGGTAAAAGCTGGAAAATTCGTTGAGATAAAGACAGTTTAATAGGGAAAGCAAAAGCCATGTAAGCGAGCCAAGTATAACAAGGAATTAATTCACTGCTTGCCATGGTTGGGCAGGTCTTCAGCCATCCCCAGGAAAGCAGGGCCCCATCATGTGAAGTGGTGACTTGGGAAGACAAACTCCACCACTCCAAACTTGCCCCACCTCTTCCTCCTTCTTTCCCCCTCTTTATATCCTGAGCACGATGATCAGCTGTATGGTCTGGAATATCCCTTTGATCAGTGGGATTCCCTGTCCCGACTATGTCCCCTCCCAACTTCCCACCATCCCCAGTCTCCTTGCCAGCATGGCCATACAGGGAGCAGAAAAGGCCTTGGATCTGTGTAAACCCTGCTCAGCAATAACATCTCTGTTATCCACACTGCGTTCAGTACAAATCCAAAACACAGCCCATACTATCTATTGGGAAGAAAATTATCTCTACACCAGACAAAAGCAGCACAGTATTAAAACCAAAACACATTCTAAACTGTATTTAGTTCTTCCCTAACTGTCATCGCTAAACAGACATTACTACCACAAGTATTCTAGAAGCCGTAAGTAGTAAGAACTTGACCAAGGATTTGATTTAAAAGGCATCTTCAAAAGTTTATAACAAAAGGCAACTACACCTCTAGATCAGGCCAGCTATCTGGAAATATGTACAACACTAATTCCTGAAACAGTCTGCCTCAGCTTATTATTTGAATTTAGTAAGAGACTGAAGAACAGTTATTTCAGGATAAAAACCATAAAGGTGTTTGAAAGTGGTAAATGTATTTACTTCTTATTCAGCTCACTTTCATTTCATACCAGCAGTTTTGAGCATGCCAGAATGAGCCATGCATTTATTTAGATTATACCACATACAAAGTGTTTCATATTCATAAGACAAAACAGATCACCTAATAAAACAGAAAAATATACATAGTCACTGACAGTGGAATTAGACGTTTGATGTTTGTACCTGACTTCTGTGTTCTATGGAGTTTGATTCCTTGCCAGACTTGAGCTCTAAAGGCATTATCCGAGACTGTACTCCAGACTGGCGGTGGATTTTCACCCTGGCTGTAACATCAATCTTTCCCTTCAACCCAAACCTGGGAGACCAGATATTCTCTTCAATGTCCAAGATGTCTACAATCTCTATCTTACAAGTTACATCTTCTGATTTGCCATCATTCAACCTAGGAAGAAAAGTAAGCCAGAAGTTAACAATTTCCCTTAATTCTTAATATTTAAACATTAAAATGTGTTGCAATTAAATATGTAATTTTTCTGCATTATAAGTGCCCTGGAGGTACTAACTTTAGAAATAAAATACATCAAGTCTCACTCAAACTGTCTTTCCATTACACAGGAAGTGTCATATCAGAAACTAACTGTAGTTTTGCTAGTCACCTAAATTTTAAAGTTAAAATGAGACCTTAAACACAGTTTTTAATAGTTTTTGGTCTGTTCTCTATAATCAGACTCTAAAGTTAATGATATACACTTGACAAGAGCATACAGGTTTTATTCAGATCTGCCATTTCACTGAAACTTCAACACCTTATGGTTATTACAATTAACAGCAAGAAGCCATAGACAATAAGAGCTCAGCAGCAGTTGAGTAAAATCACCATTTCACCAAAAAATTTTTATATTAGTCAAGAATTCAATTTGATTAATAGTTTCACATTCTGATTTGTGGTCTTGCTCATAACTACAATAACTTCTAGCTTAGTCAGCAGCTGAAATATGCTTGCTTTTCTTCTTACTAAAATGTCTAGTCTGTACCACACCTTTCACAAGGATTTTAAGAATAATAAGATTTTTAAGTCAGTTCACCCTCAGGTTTCATGTCTTGCCCAGTACTCACAACAGCAACTAAATGTACAGCTCAGGATCCACTATATTGTCAGTGAGGCCATGAATTAACTCCAAATCACTGAACAGATGTGCAGGAGAAGTGCTGTTCTAAAAATTAAAAATTAACTGAAAAAGATATATAACATAGAATGGTTTTAACTTTTAATTCTGTCTTCTTACAGTTTTAGTTGCATTTTATTTTGGTTTTCTGGATGGTGCATGAAGTCTTCTGCCCATTTAAAAAACGATGGCAAATATTCTTCCACTTCCCGCATTATTTCTGCTTGTTTCAGTTTTAAGTGATACCTAGAAAACAAAGCCATGCACATTAACAAAAAAGTATTCATTTGCTGCTTGTACTAAAGAGATTTTGCTTCGAGTGGCAACAAGATCAATGGAAGTAACTGTCAAATTTTAATAAACATTTATAAATTGTAGATAATGACAGCTTCACTGAGGTTCAATTCAATTAATTCATAAAACTATTAACCAAACATCTATTATGAGAGATACACTATATCAGAATATTCACTTCTGATGTAACTTTTGAAACAACAGGTATAGCACAGGGAGCAGCAGCATGGCAGATGGGAAAAAACAGAAGTAAATTTGATTGCAAGAAAGGAGCACCAGGCTTGCGCATTTAAAAATGGCTATTTGTACTATTTATGCAACATTGAAAAAAATATTTTAAAAGACCATTTTCTTTTTGTCTGAATATCCTCATCTGCTCCTTGCTCTTCACATACATTTTGGCAGAACTTGACACAGAACCTAACTGTGTGGCATTAGATAATTCAGTGCTGGCATTCACTGGAAATAACGTCATTATTCTACAGCAACAGAGAAATACGAATGGGTTTTGCACAAAAAGGTTCATACGAGTGCAAATGACCACAGGCAACAGACTTATGCAACTTATTTTTCAATCTCCACAAACAGTAGACTACATATGCAAAGAGGAATTGCAAATTAACAGTTTCATGGAGGCCCAGAGGGACATAAAGGCCTTTAAGTAATCTTAGCAGTCACAATCCAAAGTATTGTTTTCATAACAGAACTAGAGCAATAAATCTTGCTACTACAACTTTTACTTTCAAGTTGTCTGGGGCTAACAGATACTGACATTGCCCAACATACAATTTATAACAGTCTAGATATAATGATTTTTTGTTTACGTGAGTAGAATTGTATTTTAATCAAGTCTGCAGTAAAATGTTAAAACTGACAGCCATTCATCTCACCATTTTCTGATGGAAATATTAAGACTATTTGGCTAGCATTTCTATCAGCTTTGCTGAGAAAGTAAGTTAAAGGTCTTTTAAAAACCGAGCCTTTAAGTAACCTGATAAAGATATGAAACGATCAGACATTCACTGCTTGGTCAGTCACAAGGTTCTAGTTCATTGCTGAGGATCATAATTAACTATGTTTGTCACATTCAAATCAGCTTTGGGAGGTGCCTGCAAATCTAATGTTACAAATACAAGCACTGCAAACTGCTTGGCCTGAAAGTAAAAAATCCCCCCGACACATAGTTACTCTAGAAGTCTAGTTCAGATCTATAGAAGGAGCTCGCCAGGGAAGGCAAATTAAATTACATTATCAAATGGGGAATTATCTTACTAAAAGATACCAAATTTTCATTAAGCAAAGTTATTTGGCAGAATATTCTCGTGATACTAGTGCTACATTTTAAAAAGTATAACTTAATCTGCTAGCTCAAAGTGTTCCTGCCCTGTGTTCCAAACATAACAGGCACCTGTAATGTTACTTACATTTCTTTGAGATACTTTTGTCCATACACAATTTTATTTGCTAGTTCTTGTACTTTTTCTTTTGTCAAGTCATTTGTTACTGATTGCTGGAAAATTTCATGAAGAATTGTGCCAACGAGCATTTGGCGCGAACCAGACTCTGAGCCCTGCAACAGATATTATAATTCATGAAAATTTATGCCCACTTCATGCCAGCTTGTTTACAAAATTTCTAGATTTTATTTGGTGCACATCATGGACTGCACTTAAGTGCAAGATCATAACAGCTTTCACCTCACTAATGCTATCTAGTCAAACCAGACTGTGAAAACAGCCAAATTGAAATGGGTCTCTCCTATTGCTTTATCTCTCATGTTTATCCCAACCCTGATAATGTTAGGATAAAATCCCTGTGTGATTGACAGGTGAGAATCAAAGGCACAGATTAAAATTAATTTTGTGAAAGTTTTGCCGTTCCTAATGCAAATACTTACCTCAACAATTTTACACATATCTTTAGCATGAAGCAGTTTCCTGTCTGTTACCAGCTCATAGGAAAATCATTCCAGGTATCACCAAAATGGCTCAGAAACCCATCAGCAGGGCTGGGCTCTGTAGACTTACAAGAACTGAAAGTGGTAGTAAATGACCTCTACGTGAGTCACCACCAAACAACTGGAAATCTTAACACTGGTATTCCAGTATCTCTTACAGACTAGTCACTTGTGGATTATGCTCACAACAGGTGGTATTACCCCAGTCAGGACCCTGTGCTTTGTCCCAGACAATTATTTTATTCTCCTTACTCCTCTAATAAAGAGTTAACACCCTTTAATCATAGTCTTTTTCATAGCCTTACTCTCCTGTACTTAATTTTCTTGTTTCAGTCACAGGCTCCCAGTCAGGCTCCACTCCACTGCAATTTGCTTACTTATTTGGATTTATATTCCTATCATGTCTGGCAATTTTCATCAGCTGAAACTGGCAGCTGTTGCTTCTCTGCCATCCATCTCTCAGCAAGGATACTAGACAAGAAACTTCTCTTTCCATGATCCAGCAGCTGGATTCAGATTGCAGAGTTAGCCCACACCAATTATTAACTGAATTTGCTAAATTTTTCAGAGGTTCTTAACTTGGCCAAGTGTGGTTTTGCTTTCATATGGACAACAAGAGGTACATCCCTCATAAAGGATTCATATCCACACAAAATGTGGCAAGAGATTATCAAAAAAGTTGTCAGAATTATAAGTGGAAAGACCAATTCTTCAGCCCAGTAGCTGTATTAAGACTACTAGATTATTTCAGGTGCAATTCCCAAAAAAAACACAAGAAGTTCAAACAGAGACAGTTTCTACTCCAAATTATTCTACACTGTAAACATTATGAATAGCTAATAATGACATTTTGCAATGCAGCATCAGAGCCAGATTTAATACTGAGCTAACCCAGCAGTCCCAAGGGAACAGTAACTCACTAATGCACCCGACACTCTGGAATTAACACCTACCCTAAAACGTTCACTCAGCACTGCTCTTCTCATACACCGAATGCTGTTTGATATTGTAGTGCCGGAGAGCAGCAAGTCTGGGTACAGAACCAGGTATCCAGACTGGTCATTTATGACCCAGGTGTCAGAGCTACGCTCCCCTTCTAAATGAACAATGTCCCCTGGCACAACGGGAACAGACTCCCTGCAATGGAATACATTGAAACAATTACTTACAAGCTACAGACACAATGTAGCAGAAATCACATATTAACATAGCAGCTTCAACATTCTTTGAAACTTTTTTTTTAAGTAGACCTAAAGAAATCCTGAAAGCGAATTAAGGCATCTTTACTGACAAAACTTTGATAATTTTGAGTACTGGGTCATGCATCAGGACAACCTGTGAAATCCTGTTGACTTCCAGTCCTTCCAGATTCATGTGTTGAGCCATTTCAGTACCATTATGTTTTACATTGGCATAATATTTTTGCATTATGTGAAATCTACCTTGTTACTTAACAATTCTACCTGTTTCAGAAACTCAACAAAATCTAAAAATATTTATACTGATTTAGAAATTTCAGGGTTCAAGATCTTTGATGCTTTTTCCTTCAAGAAATAATCTCCTATTTTTCTCCCACCTTTCAGTCTTGGACAAAAAATGAAAAGCAATGCCAAATAACACATGCACCCCATGTGTTTCAAAATACTATCCAGTCTTTTCTTCTGTAACACACACTGTAATGCACAAACCCCTAATTTAGAATCCAATTCTTACCTACCCCTAATTTAGAATTGGATTCTTACTTGAAAAAAACTTTTGCAGTAGAGCTCAAGCCAAGGTGATTTTAACAGGCTCGTGTTTTACAGATGTAACATTGTACATGTATATGCACAATGAGGGCATATAATTTGGAAGAACACTTCTAAATAACGCAAAAGAGTTAAAATAGCCTATTAGAGTTTAATGTCTTGCTGTTTGCTACTACAAAGGCAAATCAGAACTATAAGGTAGCAATATCCACTCAACACAAGTTACCTGACAACAGTTCTCTCAAGATGAATATGCATTACACAAGCATAGTGATAATATTACATTAAATAAAGATTGTTTCAGGATCCTGTATCAGTTTTAAGGCAGTAAACTCATCTCAAAGGCAATACAAAGAAAACTGAATTAATAACCCAGTACTTCATTCTCTTTTCAGACATCTACATATCTGTATGGATTACCAGCCATTCCTAAGAATGCACAGTTCTTTATCTTCAAGTGAGGGAGATGCTGTTATTATCAAGTGTTTCTCAGGGTCACTTCCATTCCTCTGTATTATGCTGACTTCCAACACACGGTATCTGTTGTTCAGCCCATTCTTAAGTAGTATATCGGGGGAGTCAGTCACTTTCTGCTGAAAACTGAAGTAACAGCTAATTACAAAGACAAAATACTATTTGGAAACAGCCAACCTACACACAAAAAGAGGGAGAGCTTCAAATATAAACCAAATTTTTATGCTCTTAATTTTTAATAAATATTTAGTGCAGCTTTTTAAGTTCTATACAGGTAGAGTGTAAGAAATCTCTCTGGTAATGCTTTCACATTGCCTCTTTGGATGACAGGAATGAAGAACAGGCATTTAGACATAGGAGACATAAGGAAGGAGACATAAATACTAAGTAACTTGCTATTTATTGCAGCTAGTGCTTCATTTTTGTGTCCATATAACCTTATGCTCTTGTAAATTAATTATAAGTATATTGCAAAGCCTGTGCTTGTATGTCCCTGCACACATGAACTCCTGCAGTCACCCAAGTACCTCTAACAAAGAGGAGTAAATTTTTACCCATTAACCTGGAGGTGATTAGAAAACTGGTATTCAAGGTTCGGTTTTCCAGTAGCCAATATTTGAGATAGAGCGGCCCAGCCTGCCGCCCTCCTGACACCGAGCGCTGCCTGCGGGAACTCCAAGGCGGGCGGGGGCAGAGCCCACTCCGCGGCCCTGCAGGCCGCCGTGCCCAGCGCAAACAGCAAGGTTCCCCTCACCCGGTTATCCCAGGCAGTCCCAAGGGCTTCCCACCTCTCCCCCATGCCCGAGAAATGCCCGTGTCGCCCCCGTCTGCCCTCAGGACCCCATCTCGTCTTCCTGCGCCCGGAGCCGGGAGCAGTTTTAAAATTCAAACTCCCCGCTCTCCCGGCCATCTCCGCCCAGCTGTTCTTCCCCGCACTCGGTCGCTACCTGTCAGCCATGGGCAGGTCCCGCGGGGCGCTGGGCTCGGCCCGTCCCGCCTCAGCCACTCAGCCCACGCGCAGCCCGGCGAGCGCGGCTCCGCAAGCCCCCGCGCCTCACACGGCCCCTCGCGGCACTGCGCGGCCCCGCCCACCCCCCGCCCC
>WBMZ01007519.1:0-77021 GCA_013400975.1 Atrichornis clamosus | reverse complement strand
TGGAAAGCCAAAAACTCCCAGAGGCCAAGCCTCAGACCACGTCTCCCCGAGCCGGGCGAAGAAGCAGTGAGTGAAAAAAAAAAAACTTCTTTTCCGGCTGCCGGGGACTGCTCCCCTCACCCCCCGACACGCGCACACCTTCCCCACCTCCTTTTGTGTTTTTCAAGGCCATATCAAAAGGCCAGGGTGATCAGCCATCTCTTTGTGTTTTGATCGTCTGGCATTTGCATATGACTACACCTCGCTCCTGCCAGTTGTCTCCCTGGTAACCGATTGGAAAAAGGAAGAAAAAATTCACTAAGAAACACAAACCCACCACACAGTGGAGACTCCTTTCAGCAACATGGCAAGCTGCATGTGGCTGTGGTCAAGGTCTCAGAGAGACTGCAAAGCTCTGCAAAGTACAGATATTGTGTAAAAATAAAAAAGAAGTTGCTGTATGCATCCACCTTCTTGTATGACAATCTCTCTAGTGCTTGAGGGCAGCAGCCTGGCTTAGAACAGGGGATTTTGTGTGGGTGAGTTGAAAAAGCTTCTCTCCGAGCAAGATTGCAGGAAGTACCTGCAAGCCATTCTTGGACCTCTCCTGTCCCGAGCTGCTGTGACTGTTGGAGGTGTCAGTGGCTGAACTTAGTTCCCAGTTCTTACCCCTGTTGCTGCAGCAGCTCTGTTGGGATCAACTGCAGAAGTGAAAAATGTTGCTTTCCCCATCTGTGCTCCCCGCCCTTTTTGCTGGAAGTTGCTGTAGCAAGCAGAGGGGAGACTGCAGCTTTGCAAAGCCCATCCTAACAGGAATCCTCTTTCACCGGACGCTTAGGCTCATGTATCAAGGTAGAAGTATTGACACATGCAGAAGTGCTGCTACTGTGGGTGAAGGATGTGCAAAGCAGGCAACAGAAGGAGGCAAGGTCTAAAGCTGCCCCAGTAAAGCCTGAGCCTTTCTCTCCCTCTCTACATGAAGTAGAATTCTCCAAGTATTACTTGATTTTAGTCAACTCTATCCTTTTTTATGTATAATTTTTAAATACACTTATCTTTAATTCTTCATTAGAGGGTATTTTAAATATTTTCCAAGATGAGGAAGGTGTTCTAATGTAGCTGCCACCTGTTTAGGATGGAAGGTGTAAGAACATATTTTATGGAGGTGGAAATTAATCTAAAGCTGAAAAACAAATAATTCAATCTTGGCTAATTGCTTAGCTTCTTTGTTTGATTTTTATTTCTAGCAGGTTTTCAATAAATGTGGAAAACTTCCTGCAGAGATGGGGTTATGGAGAATAAGAGAACAGCAGCAGTGTCCTCTCAGTGTTTCTCCAGGGATCATATTCACTGATGCAGATTTTACCCCAATACAATCAGTAGGAGAGAGAGATGATTTCCTATAACATTTTGAACCTTAGCATGTAAAGAAAGCAGGAACTGATCTCAGCAGTGGCTGTTCTCTGCAGCTTCTTTCTCCTTCTTATATATAATTTTGCTGTTGAGCAAAATATTTAAGAACAACACTTTATTTTGCTAAATCGTGTAGTTTAAAAATAAAGGGTATTATATAAAATGCAGTAGCAATAAGCGATGGACTCTTCCTCAGTCACATTTCAGTGACAGAAGTAGGTAAAGCTGAACAAATTAATGCAGTGCAGTTCAGTCACCAGAGTCTGCTCAGGAATACTACAGATCCAAATTCTTCCACCTGGTGAATGCGAGTCAAAAACACCAAGGCTGATCTGTTGAACACATAGAGCTCTGTTTGTCTAGAACATCCATCCAGCTGTGACAGTCTTCCACAAGATGATGCACCAGAAGTACGTATCATCTGAGATAAGCTGTGCTTCTGCTTTAAAGTTCTTGGTGATAAAAAAAATAAAACCCTTCTTCAAGTTGAAAGTTCCTTTTTGCTCTGTTTCCCCCCTTTCTTCCATACTTAGAATCATCTGAGAGGATTTGAGTAAAACATTCTGGAACAGTTCACCTTTGGCTGACACCAAGCACAGAAAATTTAAACTCCAATAGAGGATTTTTTCAGAAAGTTAGGACTAGGGTGGAAACTGGGATTACTCCATTTCTCTGTATAAGAGAAAAATAGTCTTAAAGAAAATTAAAATAGTACTGCTGCAACCTTACCTTAACAATAGCTAAGTGTTAATTAATTACTTCAGAGACAGCAATGTCCAAATTAGTGCCAGATAACCATTTCCTGCAGCAGCTCTTTGTGAGTAATCCCTTCTTCCCTACCACAGATCATTTTCAATTTTCACTCTTGGCCTCTTTAAAACTGATATTGCCATACTGATTATTCTTCATTTGGTTTCATTTAAAATTATCCATTGATTTGTATTTTTTATACTTCATTGAGTTATGGAAAAGCAGAGAGATTAAAAGAAAGGTGTTACAATTTCTGTCTTCTGAATTCCTCTATGTCCCATATTCATTGTAGATTTGTATTTTCATGTATAAAGTTATGAAGTTGTATTTCAAACAGTAAACTTGAAGATATCTTAGATTTTCTTAATGTTTTGCAAACAAACCTGTGCAAACATTTTCAGGTACACAGGTTTTTGTCAATGGAGAGCAGTCTCTGCACAAGCTGATTAACAGTGATGTAACACAGGACTAAATATGAAAGAGGGGAGGAAAGCGCCATAGGAGACTGGTCCTTGCAGGCTCACAACTCCTGACTTAGAAAGTCCCAGAGGTCAAAAGTCTTGGGACTATTCTGAGGAGATGTCACTCTTTATTTGCCTTCTTCACATCCTTTTGAAGCCTTAGGTCTGCTGGTGGTGAGTGCTAGACATCAAGTGTTACATTGGTGGCCACCTGATTTTTTCTTTGGTTATCTGGGAACGTAATGGCCCACTTTGCACAGGTTGCTGGCCAGCCTGGAGCAGAGGAAGGGTAGAGCTTCTGTTTGCTTGCAGAAGCCTGTGCAAATACAGCTTTTGTGCTCTGTGAGATGGTTTGATTCCCGTTGACCATAATTTCTAGTAGTAATTTACCATGCCTCCTTCTTCCTTCCAGGTGTCATATCAAGTGATGGGTTTTGCAGATACTTGATGTCGGATGAAAATGCCCCAGTTTTCCTAGACCGCTTGGAATTATATCAGGAAATGGACCATCCCTTGGCTCATTATTTCATCAGTTCCTCTCACAATACGTATTTAACAGGCAGGCAGTTTGGTGGCAAGTCTTCAGTGGAGATGTACAGACAAGTGCTTTTGGCTGGATGCAGGTTGGAAGCGGGAGATAACAAATATTTCTAAATCTAATGCTTTAAACCTATATAATAAACCTTGATATATTGTACATTGGAATGTATAAATATGTTAGTGTGGTAAATGAAAAGACAAGTATTTATTTAAGTCTCTTATTTTTATCACAAAAATAATTCCAGGCAGCAGAATGTAGATATTGATACGAGGAGAGAGTTTGTGCGAAAGTTGGTAGAAGTTTGATCTCGGAATGACAACTGAAGGATTTCAGAGGGCTTTCTGCTTTGTATTTAAGAAGTTTATATGTAAATGAGAATCAATTTATGATTTCCTGCTTAATTTCTTGACATACTAGGATGAGAATAAGAAGAGTGTTATAGTGCTAAAGACATTATTGTCCAGATGAAAATATATTGACCCACACATGCTGTATTTAAGGTAATCCATCCAAAGTTATAGAAGCAGTCTGAAATGACACGTGTACAGCTTAGAAAAACTGTGTAATGCCCCAAACTGATTTGTAACACTGTTCTGACCAGCAGTGCTCAGAACACATCCTGAGTAGCTCTCCTGCGATGAAGCACTAAGGAAGTGATTTTTTCTTGGCTCTCTAGGTGTGTTGAGCTGGACTGCTGGGATGGCAAAGGCGAAGACCAGGAGCCGATAATAACACATGGAAAAGCGATGTGCACAGACATTCTTTTCAAGGTAATTGCGTGGCCTCTACACCTGCCAGCATGCCCCAGAAGAAGCCCTGGACAAGAATCCATGCAGGGCACCATACCCTCCTCAACACTGGGATGCTGCACTGACAGATTGCATGGGCAGGGTTTCTGGTCCCCGGCCTCGGGGCTTGTTTCTGACTTGCATCATAAACCCCTGTACTCCATCCGCCTTTCCCCAGAAACTGCAGGAACCAGGCTTGCTGCTTCTACCCCATTTTTTCACATGCTGGGCCTCTTTGCAGCACAGAATAAATACCTTCTCTGTGGTCTGAGAAGTTCCTTAGCTGTGGAAAAAGCCTGAAGATGCAGAAGTTACTCTGGGAGTAGGAATTCTCCCTGGAAATGGGAGAGAGCAGCAGTACCATTGACTGTGGGTGAAGGTGCCATTGCTGCTGCAGGTGCAGGGAGGCTTCTGTTGGGAGCTGAGTCCAGGTTGTTGTGGGGCATCAGGAGCACATGGTTTTTTCTCCCTCTGGCTTCTCTTGGCACATTAGAGACACAGTCCTGTGTGTGTCAGGGTGGGGTGGATAACAAAAAAATTCCCCTCCTTTTGTTTTCAATTTGATCTGTTCTGACTTGAATCCTATTACTGCATTTTATAGGATGTAATTCAAGCCATTAAGGAAACAGCATTTGTTACATCAGAGTACCCTGTCATTCTTTCATTTGAAAATCACTGCAGGTATGTAGTGCCCATTTTTAATTTTTAAATTGTGCAGCGCCTCAGAGAGATGATATAGATTAAAATACTAAGATATGAGTGTACTTGTAAACTGTGTGGAGGTATGCAGGCATACTGAATGTCACTTAATGTACTGTTAATATATAAATCAATTTTTATCCAGCTTAATAACAGCAATAGTTTTATCTGTGATAAAGCTATGAAATATATTTGGATGTTCCATTAGCTGTGTGAGATTCAGTTATTCTACATTTTTGGGCTTGTTAAATTCATCTATGTCAGATAATAGACTTTTATTGACAGTATAATTACAGTAAAGTAATTCTCAGTTGAAACAAAGTGGGCAGTATATAATTCGAGATGTCTACATTACTTAGTATTATTCTGTTATGCTGAGTGATAGTGATTTCTTTTTTATATTTAAAAATTAACTGACAATCTTTTCCAGCAAATATCAACAGTACAAGATGTCAAAATACTGTGAAGATCTTTTTGGAGATCTCCTGTTGAAGCAGCCTCTAGAAACACATCCAGTATGTTATATTCTGCCAGCCTCTTTTTTTTTTTTTTTTTTGTATTAGCTTTATTTAAAACAGATGTTAAACTGAAATCATATCACCTTTAGTGCTGTTCACTGCCAGTCCTGTGCTTTCAGAAATGACGAGTGGTTTTGGGTGTCTGTGCTTTCTGGTACAAACTTGTCTTTGTCTGATTTGTTTGATCTCTTCTGTACAGGGCTCTGGCGAGCAGCCTGGGGGAATCCCTCCCCTTGATGTGTGATGTTATATCCTACATAAAATACACACATACATTGTATTTGCAGGTCATACCTAACTCTGAAATTGCCAGTCAATGTTGAAAAACAATTAATCATAAATTGCATGGTCTCAGCTGATGAAACCTCCTCTCTCAGCTGCACGTTGCATGTTTCATGCTCTGGATCAGGCCCTGCAGCTTAGGTGGCCGCACTCCTGCATTAAGAATTAAATTAAGCCCCAAGAGTTTCCTGCAGTCTCGTTTGGACTATCAAGTGCACTGTAATCCGCATGCACTTCACTTTCCTGCATGGCAGGAGATAACAATAGACACTCCTTCACAAACACAGTATTTGAGACTTTAATAGCTTGTTATGCAGTGCTTGCAACTCCTCCTCCAGACCCTCCTTACTCCTTACAATGAGCTCACTGGGTGCCAGCAGTCACCCAAAACCTGCAGATGCTCTGTAGTGCTGTGGGGGACCACAGCAAGGAGGTCTCTGCTTTACCTTTCAGCTCCGTGGGACCCTGGCAAAGGGGGCTCCTGGCATTAGCATCCCTAGAGCTTTGCTGTTCCTTGCTTTCCTTGCATATTGCAGGGGCAGCAGCACACAAAGCTTGGTGACTGTCAGGTTGTTGCCTTGAAAAGTGCATCCCAGAGAAGTAAATCTGCAGTGTTCCCCTGTAATGTGTGTAGCACTTTGCCACATCCCTCACAAAACGCTTCTAGCAGCTTTCTGGGAAGCCTAAAATAGAGCTGGCTGAAGGCTGCCATGATTCCACCTCAGGGCCCAGTATTTAGCCTCAGCTGCCTGTGCTCTGTAGCACTCCTGAGCCTTCTGCATTTTGTGTCCTTTCCTCCACGTGGGTGAATTCGGTCCCCAGCTGCTCACAAAGCAAACAGTGCAGAGATGGCAGGAGGGGCTTGGAACGTGTCCTTTATGAGTGCCTGGTTCCTGAGAACCTGGACTAGTGACTGAGGAGGGCAGACTTAGGAGAGACATGGCGCTGGCTGAAGCAGATTTGCTTTTAAGTTAAAGCAAATATTTGTCCGAATGGGCATCCAAGTGTACCCTTGTTTGGGGATGCAGCCTGGCATCCCGGAAGCCTGGGATAAATGGGCTCTGCAGCACTGACATCTAGTGGCATTACAGCCCCAGTGCTGTCGGGAACAAACGTGCTTTCTCTCCACCCAAAGTGCTCAAACTACCGTGCCTGAGCCAGCCTGGTGGGCGTGGGTTGTTGTTACCCTCCCACGAGGACGTTTGCACCCGTTCTCCTGGGGTTGGGTTTTTTTGCTGGGTTGTTATTTGTCTTCTCTGCTGCTTTTATTTGGTTTCAAGTCGTGGTGCTTTGTTCTTTTGTTTCCTCACCTAGAATGCTGCTTCTGCGTCGCTCAGATTTGGACTTAGAGATAAAAATATCTGAATAATTCTTCTAAAAGTTTTCACTATTTATAAAAATGCTTTCTGTTCCTGTATCATTTATGGTTCACTGGAAACTCAGTCCATTACGGTGCTAAGACTGCCAAGGTTGTGAGTTCAACCCCTGTCTCACTCAAGGACTGGACTCGATGAGCCTTGTGGGTCCCTTCTGGCTCAGAATATTCTGTGATTATACGAACAACTCCCTGAAAAATATTCTTAGCAAGCCTGAGATGGAGAGGGTGGTAATTACCATACCCAAATTTCTGTTTCTTAGCCTCAAAGATGTAATCGGGCTTAAATCAGAGGATTTTGTACTTTTTCTCTTTTCTCAATAATACTTCCTCACCTTCCCCAAACTGGAACAAACCTTTTAGCAGTACTTTCTTGAGTATGTGAAACTTGCTCTTTGCCTTTCACAAATACTGAATTTGTGACCCTACTGGCAAAGCCAATCCTCATGACCCAGCTGAGCACTGGGTAGTTTTCCATTCCCCAGTGCCAGCCCATTTCCACTCTCTGGGCGTGTGTGGGCTGCCTCCCTTGGGTTATTGCAATTTGAGGGGACCATAAAAGGTGATTTCTTTAGAGATCAAATGATAACAGGCTCAGCTGTGGCTTGGGCTGTGTGAACCACAGGGAGGGAGGGAAAGTAGGAATCCTCTGGTGAGGAGGTGCAGGTCATGCCCCCTGCCAGGTAAGAGAGAGGGGGAAAATGTTTAGACCATTGCAGCTGAGGGTGGCACAGGCTGGAGACCAGAGTGCTGGCTTCATCCAGCAGCTTTACCTGAGCACAGCTTTCCCATGGGATAGGGAAGAAGCAGAGGAGATGTCATAACTGCAGTCACACAACCTTCTGGAGTTGTGCCTGCGGAGGCACTGCTTGTTCACTGCCCCCCTTAGCATTGCTGTCCTAAAGTCCAAATCCCAAACAGGGATGCAGAGAGGCCAAACAGCTGCTATTAAGCATTTTCTTTGAATTGTTTTACAGCTTGATCCGGGTAAAGCCTTACCATCTCCTAATGACCTCAAAAGAAAGATTCTCATAAAGAATAAAAGGCTGAAACCTGAAGTAGAAAAAAGTAAGTAAAGTTTGTCAAATATTAAATAAACAAAAGTCCCGATCAGTGCAAATAGACTGGGTTACTAAAGTTTCCAAATTGTTTGTACTTTAGTGTTGGAAGAATATGAATTATATGTAAATGACATCTTGTTTGCCCTTGTGTTTCATATGAGTGCCAGAGTCTAGGCCTTGCTATCAGCATGCTGCACAGGCACAGACAGACCCAGAAATGTAATCCTGGGACTTCTATCAGACTGCTGGATGAGCTAAAATATAAGGCAGATAGAATCTCTTGTAAATTCTGCCTACACTGGTATGTTTGCATTGCTGTGTTTTTCCAGGATAAGCATGAAATGAAATGGAATTTCAAATTGCTCTTCTTGCTCTTGTTGTCAGTTCTGATATTTATCTTCTTTCAGTAATAATAATGTTGCTATATTAGTTTCCAGTTTGGCTGTAATGATAAACCCTGGTCTTTCTTCATTCAGAGATAGGCATGCAGACTTTGCACTGACTTCAGTCATAAATGGTTGTGTTTATCCTATCTGACTGAAATGCACATGGAAACCCAATTGAAAATTCGAGCACTTTGCCTCCATTTGCATGGATCAAGCACCAAAGAGACAGCTGTCTGTTTATTCTCTGAAGAAGTAAAGTGCTTGCTCCAAAGACCTTTGAAGTCTATGGAAATTTAGGAGGAATTTCTTCACAGGAAGGGTGATTAGACATTGGAATGGGCTGCCCAGGGAGGAGGTGGAGTCACTGTCCCTGAGAGATTTATGTAAAGACTGGACAGGGCACTCAGTGCCATGGTCTGGTTGACACAGTGGTGTTCAGCCAAAGGTTGGGCTTGATGATCTCAGAGGTCTTTTCTCATCTAAGTGATTCTGTGCTTCTGTGAAATGTTTTTCTTAACTTCGGTGAGCTTTGGATACAGCCCTTACTGACCACTTTTCAGATCTAACAACAGTGTATGCTCATTGATGCTCTGTAGTCCGTAAAAGTTTATGGCCAACTGAAAACTTTCAGAACTCACTGAATAAAAGTACGTCTGAGGATCAGAGAATCATTTATGATTATTCTCTTGTATTTCTTTGTGCTACAAACTCTTCATGCCATGACTGATTTAATTTTATTTCTCATATTAACAGAACAGCTTGATGCTCTGAAAAAGATGATGGAGGCTGGGGAAACTGCTGCTCCTGTAAATATCCTGGAGGATGATAATGAAGAAGAAATAGAAAGTGGTGAGGATTTAATGGAGAAGGGGTCTCAAACATTGCCTGTGGTGGATCAGTGGGCTGGCACGAGCAGCTTGGGTGCACCTTACCCACATGCCTGTGGTCTGTGGCAGCAGCAGCAAGGCTGGGCTCAGTGCAGGACATTTTGGACAGACCTCCAGCCTTGCCACCTCATCCCAGACAATTTCAACTTCCACTTATTGTTTAAAAGTTATATTGGAGCACCAACCAAGTCAGATTTTCATTCTGTCTGTGAGAGGGAGAATGGGAAGTTGTGATCTTTGCTTTAAAAACATATATTACCACCATGTTTAACACTTGTGTCAGCATCAGAGGGGATATTGCATTATACTTTATAAAATAAAATTATAGATAGGATTTTTCTTGCCAGACTTCAGATATCTGCAATGTAAATGTCTAGCTCTGAACCAGGGATCTGGAGTGTATTTATGACCAGCAGAGAAAAATAAACATATTTAGGGTGTGACCCAGCTTGTCTGTTTTAAACGTCCAGCTTCGAGGATGTAAATCATGCTTTGCCTGCCAGTGTCTGAACTGAAGTACTGGCCTGTGACCTATGTCATAGTGAATGCCTCAACTTTAGCCTACCCCTTTGTCCTCTCATATATTTATTTTTTTAAATTTTACTTTATTTTTTAGCTTCTTTGAGTACTCTAGGTTCTAATGGAAAATCACCTGAAAAGCACATGAAAATGTTTGGGGGCACACAGGGAGACTAGCAATGCACATGAGAAGCCTGGACACTGACATCACTGATACCTTTATTTAAAGAACTCTGTCATCAGCTCTTGTTATTTCCTCTAGGCTATTGGCTTTTTTTTTTTTTTTAAACTTTTGCTAAGCAAGTTACTGATTACTCCAAAAAGACAATAAACAAATTTTTCTTACCAACCATGTCAAAGCTGTAAGAATCTCAGGCCTTATCTACTGTAATCTACTGTTATCTGTGATTTACTACACTTTGAAATCCAATAAAACTTAGAAATCCAATTTCCCTGGATTTTATTCCTGTTTTTAAAAAATGCCAAACCCAAACCTGTATATTCAACTGTTACTTGTTTCATGTCTTGCACAAAACCAGCAGTTGCTGTGTTTTTGGCACTGATCCTTTTTCTTTTCTGTGCAGCTGACCAGGAAGAGGAAGCTCATCCTGAGTACAAATTTGGAAGTGACCTTACTGTAGATGATTACAGTCAAAAAGAAGCTGTTGCCATCAGTGTCAAAAAGGTGGGATTGCTTCTTACATATATTTTTATGAAACCTTTCCATGGAGTCAGTTGTAAAAGGCACTCTGTGGGAGCATCACAGCACTTGTTGTCAGAAGATTCAAACCTGAAGTCTTCACCAGGTGCCCCCAACCTTTAGGTTTCATGAGAACACAAAGTTTTATAGCCAAAAATACTGTCCCCCTTGTTCAGGTAGGATGCTCATTGAGGAAACAGAATCAGTATGTAGGAAACAGTACAGAAGTGAGGGATTTGATCAAAACTACTAATTAAAGGCAGCAGGTAGTTTCCTGCTTCTGCTTCTGATATTTTGCTTCTCATCTCAGGTGCAGAGCCCTAATAAGAGGTGGAACATCATATTCCTTGCTCAGCAGTATGTTTTCAGGGCTGCATTCTGTGTCTTCACTGCAGGGTTTTCCTGCACCATTTTTCATTGTTAACCCTTAGGGGTAGATTCTCTCTTCCACCTCCAGCAATGAAGGCAAAATGGGACAATGATTCCCAGTGGGGTGGTATGGCAGGGGAGCTGTATCAGGCAGCCAGCTGGCAGCCAGGGTCAGAGTTCTCTTTATTCCCCTCATGCCTGATAATTACAGTTTATCAGTCTGTGCTCAGTAACTTGACTATTACTTGATGGTAATTAGATAGAGGGTATTGGCACTCAGAACTAAGCCTGCTCTGGCACTGAAGGCATTAGTGCTGCCCACCTGTGAGTGCTAAGGTACCTTATCAGATCATGCTCCTCTGACACTCAAGTGTTTTGGCCACTTCTCTCCTGCCTGGCTACCTTTGGATCTTACTCCAGATAGAAGTATAGGTAAGGAAAAAAGCAGTGTGTCTGTAGCAGAGCAGAGACATCAGACCTGCCTTCTATGGATCTCTTCAAGTCAACATCTTTGCTTCTTCAGGATTTTTATGAATCCTTCCACTGAAGTACCATTTTACTTCTTTGCTTCAGGGCAGTTTCATTTAATGAGTCAGCTGGTCCTTAACCTGAGAGTTTTGGGGTTTGAGTTTTGGTTGGGGTTTTTTGTTGTTGTTTTGAGGATTGTTTTTTTGTTTCCAGATCAATCCCTTATCCTCAGCACATGTCCTTGGGTAACTTCTCTGCTTCTTTGCTGATCAGTGGCTTGATCTTCCTTCTTTAGGAATGTACATTCAGTGCCAAGACAATGTTTATCTGAGACTCTCGGTAGTGGTAGCTTTAAATTGAAGGCAGACACCAGACCGTCCCATTGCAAATAACATCTTGAGACAGGCATTTTTCACAGGTGGACATTTCAAGCACAGTTTATAGGAATCTTAACCCTTCAGCTTTCAGAGCCTGGCAGTTTGCACACCCAGATCAGATGATCTTTATAGTGGTGTCTATATCTGGGTGTGTTATTCTTTCATTCTTCATTCTGTCCCCAACATCTAGTGATAGCTCTGGTATAGGCTTAACTGTCTGGCATCCTTCATCCTATTCGCATTGCTAGCCAGCTGTTGAGTTTCATATCTTGTGCACCCAAATTTGGAAGAGACTACAAATTTTTGCAATTGTATGGGACAGATGAGCCACGCAGGAAGGTGGACTAGGGTGTACTTTTTGCTAAATGCATTGACTTTTTGAGGATTTCTTCTCCTTAATGTGAGTGTTTCCTATTGTTTTTTCTTTGGGTAATGTATATATATTTTTTTTCCCTTAGGCTGTTGAAGATTCTGAGCAAGAAAACAATAAAAAGGTGACACATAGGATGTTATGTAGTTTATTTTATTGCTTTATATATAACATGCATATTTTACTTACCATGCATTCTTAGTGGTTTAACAATTTTATGTTCAGTTTCACTGCACCTATTTTTGAAAGTGACTCCACCTCCCTTTGTCCCCTAGGGTTTCTTCTGCTATGCTCTTATGCTGGGATTAGGGCTGTCAGAAAATCTGGGGACAGACAGGAGTGCATGACTTTTGCCTGCTTGGAAGTATCTGATCTCAGTCTCCAATGTCATGCACTGGGAAACCAGTTCTTTGAATGGTGTTGAGATGTATCATCCCTGCTTCTTTTTTTCCTCTGCCCTTACCCTGACTGCACTTTGTTTTCCTCTCTCTGTTTCTTCCTTTTGCTTTCCCTTGGGACTTCTGCCTTTACCTTCTCCCAGGAACCCCTTCTGTAAGACTCTTCCCACCTCTTTCCACTCTCCTCCTCCTCCTCTTCTCTCGTTAAAGCTGCTCATGTTCCTAACCACACTTTTTTTCAGTCTGTGTTGTTTTCTAAGTGGATTCTGCTTCTTTTCTTGACAGTTTCGGAGGTGTAAATAACAGAGATCAACTTTTCCCCTTTGTTTTCTCTATCCCCTAAAAGAGCCGTGTGCTGTTGTGACCATTCCTTTGTTTCCATAGACTTTAAGAAACATTCCGTCCTTACCCCTTTCTTAATTCATAGTTTTAAAGATGTGAATATTGCAGAGTATGGCCCTACTCTAAAAATTAAGGGTCTGCAAGTAAATAAGATAAAATCAATGGCCAGTACATTGTCTTGAACATTGTCTTGGAGCCACTGTGTCACTAATGCTGTCACAGAGCTGTCCCTGCAGGGTGCCACTGCCTGGGCACTGAGGCATCATAATCCCTTTGACTTCCTCTTCACCGTGGTTCCTGTAGGTGTAGGGGTGGATGGATCAAGACAGTCAGATGTGGTTAGCTCTTCTGAGCAGTCAACACGAGGTACATGAAAGAGCCCTGGTTTTTAGAAGATGGGTGGTCAGTTCTTCCTGAGTCATTGGCCTTTCAAAAATTAAGACACTGAAAAGGACTAGTTTCATTGAAGAAATTTTGCCTAAATTTGACCAAACTCTATGAACAAATATTGACCTAGTAGCAAAAAAAAAAAAACCCAACCAACCTGTTTTCTACTAATAAAGGGATGTGCCATTTGGCATATTTTGGGAACAGAGCTGTGAACCCTCAATATGCACATTCCTGAAAACCAGTTGGATTGAGCCCTGATGATCAGCATTAAAATACGGTGCCAGTTTGATTTCATGGGCCACTGGAAGTTTAATTCAGTCTAAAATGCACATACAGCAACATGTACCTGGACTCACTCTTCTAACTCAGTTATTCTATGCAGCCAGAAAATTGTGTTGCTTGTGAACATAATCATCTTAAATCAAGGCATAGATGGTTCCATTTCACATAGTTTTCATTCTTTGAAATGTGATTGCACTGTCTGGCAGGCAGAGGTGCCAGAATACTGGGAAGTGGATTTACATTTCCTTTACTCTTCCATCTCAGGGAGTAAATGAGTTGCAGTAGTGTAGGTTCTGTGTACTGCATTATTCTCCAAACCCAGAAAGGGCTTTGTAGTGCTTCCTCTTCCTGACTATTTCCTGATATATTAATGAAGGAGAACTTTCTGACAAACACGAGCTGCAGTCTGAAAATAAAAAGCTGTGCTGCAGGAATTTTTGAATACACTTAGGACTTCCTAGCAGAAGGTCACTGTCAGCCTACAGTCAGATTTTTTGGTAGTTGGTTCACAGGCAGGAGAACAACCAAAAATGTGTGTGGAAAAAACATTATGAATTTGCAGAGATTGCTTAGCTTGGCAGAGATCATTCTTTTCCTTCATTTCAGTGAAAAGAGTGTGTTTCAGACTGGTTTAGGGAAAGGAAAATGTTGGACAGATAGATCCAAATAAGAAGTGCTTCCTGCTGTGGATTTCTAGCAGATGAGATACTTGTAGAAAACTTGAAGTTCTGTTATAAATAAAGTGTATCTTGATATGAATGATGGACTCAGATTTTTATCATTTTGAGTGGATAAGAATATGAACTTGGCACTGTGTCTCCTGTTGGTCTTGTAATATCTGTTTGTCCAGTGGAGGTTGTGATTCCTGCATTTTGGGTTACTTCTATTAATAAAGATTAGTAGTGGAACCTATTTGTGTTTTGATGTTAGGAAAGTTTTACTGAGTGACAAGTGTGCATTAACCCACTACAGTTTCTATGAGAAAATGTATATTAAATCACAACTGTTGTAATTTATTTGAAAAAGATAGATCATTATCTCCCAACATTGTTCTGTCTGTTGTAATATTTATCTTTTATCCCAATATTATCTTACTAACGTCATGTAATATTTACCCACTGCTTAGGAGCTTTTCTATCATCAGCTCTCTTGCATGAATCCTGTAACACTGAGAGTCTTATATCAGTAAGAAAATAAATCTGAATTTGTGACATTAAATTTCCACTTTTCTTCTATTAATTTGCACTGTCTTTAACCTTCTGCAGATTTGGGTATAATTCTGTCCCACCTTTGAAAATTCCAACAATAACGTTTGCACACAGAAATAGTGATTGTTCTTTTTGATGTGTTTTCAGGGTTTAGTAACTGTTGAAGATGAACAAGCGTGGATGGCATCTTACAAATATGTAGGTGCCACAACCAATATACATCCATATTTATCAACAATGGTCAACTATGCTCAACCTGTAAAATTTCAAGGTTTCGATGTAGCAGAAGGTAACATTAAAGGTTGAATGAAATAAAAGTGTTTGCTTAACCTAGGTAGTTTTTTAAGCTCTACTTTTCCTGCATTTAGAAATACAGGCATAAGGCTCTCATAGTTTAATGACCATCATCAGAGTGTTTTTAGAGCTGTTTCCTTGAGTGTAAAGTTAGCATGTTATTCCATTAGTCATCCACACGGAGTCACTAAATTACTGGGAGAATATGAAGCTGTTGAGGTTGGTTCTATTCTGTGGCCCTTTCCAACGAAAATGCTTTATTTTAGTTCATCGTTCTCTGCAGTAAGGTGAGCGCGACTGTCGCAGTGGTCAGCAGTCAGCTGATACTGCACACCTAAACTATTTATCATGTTGTTTTTGCCTTATCTACCACACAACGCAGCCTTTGAATAACAATTTTGTCCCAAACTAAAAAATGAAAGTTTTGTTGAATTCCCAGGAAGTGAAATGAAAAAGCAATTCAGAAATACTGTGAAATTTATCATCATTGTAATTTGATTCTATGAAATTTCTCATCACTGTAATTTGATTCTATGAATAATAGATAATGGGGAAAGAGACCAAAAATTGCTGTTTTCTGCTATTATGTGTAGTGCATGGTTATGAGTTTTGATTTGTCATTACAGAAGTGTTTTAAAATGTGTTGTCTTTTCTTTCTAGAACGTAATATTCACCATAACATGTCCTCTTTCAATGAATCAGTTGGACTAGGGTATTTGAAGACTCATGCCATTGAGTTTGTGAAGTATCCTTTCACCTCCTCATCCCACTTCTCTACCAATCCTAAAATAAACCTGTGCACCTTCCTAGACTGAGCATTGCGTGTCACAAAAAGGGAAAGTAGCTCATGGAAGGAGAAATACTATGATTAATGTAAGAAATGTGTTTTGATGTTGAAATACTGAGGATACCAGGACATGACTGTACATTTCTATGATGCTTTCATTTCATTTTCCTTGATGAATTCTATAGTTATAATAAACGACAAATGAGTCGGATATACCCAAAGGGAGGCCGTGTGGATTCCAGTAATTACATGCCTCAAATTTTCTGGAACGCTGGCTGCCAGATGGTCTCACTGAACTATCAGACCCCAGGTAGGCAGCAACGACCAGTGAACCTCAATCCTAAAGAATGGCTTGGGCAGTAACTCTCAAACAGATGCCGTGGATTTGCTTCTGGCATTTTTTGGAGCAAACAGACATATGGCTAAATAATACAGAGGGGTGGAATTAGAGCAGCGTAAGACAAGGAGCAGTAAAAAAAGCCATACACAGAAGGAGAATTCAGCTGAGTACTGCATCATCTCCCAGAAATGGTACTTATTAATAAAAAGTGCTAATTCCAGGGAAATCACTGCTTTCACAAAACACAGCTTTGGCACAGTTGGGTGCATGTCTGCAAAGTAAAGATGGAGTGTACAGATTAAGATGGTAAAAAAACAATGACTGTGTGGCAGATGCATTTCTAGACCAGTCATTGTGAAGCGTTAGCAGTCACATGCTCAGCAGCAGAGAATGGGGTCTGAGATCCCAGCTGAGAGAAAGATGCCAGGCCATGGAAATGCCTCTCCAGAGGGTAATCTGAGAGGAGATGCATTGTTCCTGTTCAATGAAAGTGTGAGTATAACAGGGCAGGCTTTTTGTGGGTTTGATTGGGTTTTTTAATTTATTGAGGAATGTCTTCAGTCACATATATAACAGATCAGTTTTCCTATGTCCTTTTCTTGGCTGTGACAGTGCTTTTGTGCTTGTTTCCCCCTTCCCTGAATGGTGCCTGTGGAACTGCAGACACTCCTCATGATGATACCTTGAGTTCTGTCTGCAAAGCTGTGCCCTGATTTCACCAGCTAAGGGAGCAGGAGAAGGAGTACACTGCTTGTAGAGCGCTCCACTGGACATGACACAGAGGTTGGGGCAGAAATACAAGCCTCACTCTGCTCCCAGCACTGCCCCTGGCCACTGCATGTCATTCTCAACCCCTTCATATTGCAAATTAAGGGTAGTAATTGTATAAGTGGAAGTGAGCAGGTTTCCTGTATTCATCCTCTGTGATCCAGCTGTGCTGTCAAGATGAAAATGATTGAGGAAATAAAAGTTACAGCTGCCCAGTAAGGCCAGTAATAACTGATACGGGCTTACGAGAATCTTGTATTTTATGTGTCAGGAGACATACAGAAAAGACTCTTTTCCCTTTTGAAGGTACAGTGTTCTGGGCAAGAAAAATACCTGGTTTATTGCTAAACAAGGAGATAATATTCTAGTGTAAGTGCAAACCTGCAGGAAAACATTTCATTTTTTACCATATTCTGGAGAGGCTTGTATAAGAGGCTTTTATGAGAGTCAGTGACATAACAGTGCACTGACTAAAACTCAGGTGCTTTAAATGTTGAAACTCAGCAATGCTGCTGTGATCTATGTGGGGATTTTTTGGTGGTATTTTACTCAATTAAGGCCATAGAAAACCAGTGTGATACTCATCCCACCGTGTTTAAAACATCAGGATACAGACAGTTTCATCAGAGGTAGTTGTCTGTGGTCATTGTGAAGAAATAGATTCTTCAAGGATGTCTCCTCTGGTGTGTTTTATTCTTAGACTGAGGTTAAGTGCACTGTGAAAGCTCCTATATCCTTCTGTTATTCAAAGTGTTCTGCAGACAGGGAGACATCTGTAGTGTAGAAACCAAAAGTTAGATGATGGAAATCTCATTCCAGGCACTTAACATGACCACAGTCTGTTGCTTCCTTGCCTGCCAGGTGTGTTTGAATTCAGGGAAAGACTGTTTCCTAAACACAGCATGGACTTCAGCATGATTGGTAAAGCTGTTACTCCTGCGAAGAAATGTGAAGTTTTCCTGTTGCTTCCTTTTATTTCTTAGATGTTGGTTTTATAAGCATTAAATTTAATTTTTATTTAAACTGAGTATTCTGGACAAACAGTCTTTCTTTCTTTTCTGAAGAGGATTGTTCATGATCTGCATTATTCAGCAGGAAAGTTAGTAAATGTTCTCTCTTGACAGATTTAGCAATGCAGTTGAATCAAGGGAAATTTGAGTACAATGGATCGTGCGGGTGAGTGATATGGTTTAAACTGTTGTCTCTGTGTATCAGAATCCTTTACTAAGGTTTTAATAAAATTCTGTCACCATTAATTCTGTGTTACAAAAGAAAAATGGGATGTTAGGTGAAGAGTAGAAATTAGCAGAATTCAGGGAGTATTATCCCCCATAAGGAGGTATTCTAATGAATATGCTCTTAATTATGCCCAGTTTTTAAAGATGAGGTAGAAGAGGCTTTATGTTCAAATTATGAAGATCATGAATACTGTACACAGTTGTTTAAATACATTTCCAGTTTCTGTTCTCAGCCTTTCTTTGAAGATACGCCTCAGGATGTAAATTCATTGCACAGTTCACAGAACTGCCAAATTTATTTGGGCAAGTGCAGTCCTTAAAAATAGGGAACCCTTTTTAAATCTGTGTAGTCCAGTTGGAGTGCAGATTTCATAAAGAATAGTCAAGTGTTTCATCTCTCTAAGTTCTTGCTCATGACTTACATGACAAAGGATGCTCAAGTGATGCTTAGATTTTTCTCAAATGTTGAGTTTATACCTTGGTAGGATAGACTGATCATTGACATCATGAAAAAAGGAGAAGTTTGATAAATCACAGGAAATGACAGTCCGGAAATGCCTTAAAATCTGCAAACTCATCCTGGGAAGGGACTACTCTTTTACTACTGCAGATCTTATTCGGAAAGAGAATCTGAGTAGATGGGGCTTGCTAAAATTCCTGATTTGCAGAGTGGGCACACAGTGCTTGGCCATTCCATGCCTTTATCACAGTTGTGAGCTCTCCACATAGAGGCGTTTGGGTTTGACAAAGGTGCAGTCTGTGTAATTTCAATCATAATAACAAGAATAGAAGAAAACCAAAGCTTTTTTAATGGCAGTTGTACCCACAAGCCTCGTAAAAGAGAACCTGTTTACTTTTGCCAGGTTTTCTGAAGGACAGGCAAAAGTACCAACTAAGTTCCTGCATTCTTAGTCAGTCATTTCATTTTAATGTAGTGGTAATGCATGGTAATATTTTGATATGCATTTTAAATGTGATGGTGTTTCAGTCACAGAAAGGAAATGAAAAATTAACATTTCCTTCTGTCTTTACTCCTTTTTTCTCTAGGGTTTTCATGCTGGTGAAACAAGATCAAGCTACTGTAGCTTTAGCACTTTTTATTTCAGGAAGCTGGAAGCAGAGGCTTCCAAGTGTCCAATAGTTCCCTTCTGCTCCATAAACCACTTTAAATTAATAAAATATTATTAAATCACACACTTTTGTAATGTAAGAAAATTAAAGAATATTACTTTCAAACAGAAAACATGTTACGGAAAAATGGGAGAAAACATTGACATTGCACTGGAACTTTTCCAGCATTTTTTAATCATTTCTGAATTCTGTCTAGGCATTTATAATATTATATACAAGTGGTTCACTAGAGAGACTAAGGGTGGATAAAAATTAATCTTCTGACAGCTTTGTCTGTCAGGGTTGCAGAATTAGCAAGATTGCTGTAGTTACATGTTTTCCTCCACCAGAAGAGAAGGTCTGTAATGTGCAGCCTTTCTGTGATCAACTGCTGCTTCATTTTGATGACAGAATCCTTGGGTTTTGGTACATCAGAGCACACACTGGCTTCATTGATATGTTGATCCAGTGTATGGTCCTCAGGGAGGTATTGTGAGTGTTATTATGGTGGTACCTTTCATGCTGCTATAATTAACAATCTGTCAGCACTGACATTATCAGTGGTTTCCCCCAAGGTTTCATAACCACAATGAAAAAATCAGCTTCAAGCTGAAATTTATTGTATGAGTCTTGACTCTAAGGAACTGCTTCATTTGGAAAAATAAAACTGAAAAATCCCTCTGTGTTTTTCCAAAGTGTTGAACTATTAAAACAAATGAGAGTATCTGCATTTTATTATATGATAATTCCCTATATTTTTAACATGTATTATTCAGTTGTTTTGAAATGTCCTTGATTATATTACACTATTTTTATCTTAAAATCCAAGATTGATTTAATCTCTCAGTAGCTGGTAATTCAGAATGCAGATTAATATTTATTTGTGTTCCAGACAACCATAATAGTTTCTTTTACTTCCTCACACTTGCAGCTGGAATGAATCTGTATTTTACAGTGCTGTAGGCGAGTTCATTGTTTAAAGGTAGAACATCCATTTCATTTGTATTTAATACGATTTTAATTTCCACACAAGAGTAATTTTCTCCTTTCTTTTCCTGAAATAAGGTACCTACTGAAACCAGATTTCATGCGACGACCAGACAGAACATTTGACCCGTTCTCTGAAACTCCTGTAGATGGTGTTATTGCTGCAACATGTTCTGTACAGGTAAAACAGCAACAGACAACTGTCATCACATCTAAAAGCACATTTAAATGTCAGCAGAAATAGAATATCTGCAGAAAACGTGTTTGGATTGTATCGATTACATCAAATTGTTTCTGTTCCTTTGGTTTTGGGGGATTTTTTTATTGCTGGCTAAGATATGTTTGTTTAGTTGATCTGAGTGGAACATGATAGAATTAGCAATTAATTGTTATTACACACCATCATATTTTAACACCCTTCATGGTCTTTGTGAAATACATGGGCCCACACAAATGGATAAATGAGTTTATTTCCATGTACAGCATGAAATTATACAACAACACTGGTCACCATTGAGCAGGGGGGAATGTGGACGCACATGGACAGGATATTTCAAAATAAGCAGAGAAAAATGGTTCGTGTGAGGGAGGCCCTACTTTGGAGTTATCTGTGAGTAACAAAGTCCATAAAACACCTGCTGTGGTTCTAAAGCATGGTTAGGTATCAAGTTACTTTTCTTGTGAGACTAAAACTAGTATAAAATTCCATACAAACTCTGTACTTAAGGAGTTGAGTGGACCAAAAGCCAACAATGATATCTCTCAGCCACATAACTTTTCAGATTTATTATCCAGAGTGTTCCCTGCAAGCATGTTAGACCATGAAAACAAAACAGTTTGAAATGAGCTTAGGTCCGTGAAATCGTGTTCCAGTTTTCTTCTTCCCTCCTTGATTGTAGTAATGAAAACATTAGCTGTATTCTTAAGTAATAGATCATCTTGATGGAATAAAAATCTTCCCTGGAGTAATCACCTGCTGTGGCTAGATTAATCTTGACTTGGAGTGAAATTGCAACAACTCTTTATATACATAACAATACAGAGGAGTCATGTGGGGGGTTTTTTTGTGTTCACTTTTTGAGCATCCTGAGCTTTCCAGACACATGATGTGGAGTCAGACTGACACGTGACTAGTTTCAAACCTTTACCTAAGTGAAAGCAGGGCAATAGTTTCCTTTCACCTGTTTGTTGCCAAGATATATAATAAAGTGCTTCCAACCAGAAGATTTCAAGTTGTGGAACAGCAGTGCCAAATCTGGTGGTTTCATTCAGTGTTTTCATACAGTGAGACATTGGTTAGTTGGGGTGAATGACTTACAACTGGTTAATACCACAGCACAATCATTTCAAATTAAGATTATATTTAAGATCTGATCACAAAAGCTTTCCTAAAGAGGTGCAATTTGAAATGTACCATTTTCATATGAGGAGCTGAGTGCATCTGTTGGCTATAAAGCATTTTTCAGAGCGGTGTCAGTAAAAAATGTCCACTATTTCCAATGCTCACACTCTGCATTGCTTTTCCTGTTGCTGTGCTGCAGGTGATATCTGGCCAGTTCCTGTCAGACAAGAAGATTGGGACGTACGTGGAGGTGGACATGTATGGCCTGCCCACGGACACGATACGCAAGGAATTCCGCACACGCATGGTCATGAACAACGGCCTCAACCCTGTTTACAACGAGGAGTCCTTTGTGTTTCGCAAGGTAGGATGAGGGATAGCTGGAAAGCACAGTTTGTGGTTTGCCAGAGCTTTTGCCCATGAGCTTCCCTGCTCTCCTGAGCTGCCTGTCCCTGCTTCAGCCTGGCTGCTCACATAGATGAATGCTGCTCCCATGAAAAAAGGTTTGTAGGGCCCGTTTACTACAGTAAACAATGTAAAGCTGAAATAAGCTTTCAAGAGGTTGCTTGGTTTTGGTTTGGTTTTTCTTTTTAATTTTGCTTTGGTTTTCTTTTTCTAATGGATAACCTCTGTAGCTATCACATGATTTTTTTTGTTTGTTTTTGTTTCCATTTGGCTTTTTCCTCCCCTTTGCTTCCTCCTCTCACTTGGAGGTAGCCACCTCCTCTGTGACCATGCCTGTGTTCAAGGTATGCAGTCTGCTCAGAATGAGCCCCGCTGGTGGACACCATCATTCCCTGGAGATTTCTTCTTCCCTGCCCTGGCAGTGGCTGCTATCTTGCACTGTTCCTTCAGCCCAGAGGGCAGGTGAGATGCTGCATCCAAAGCTAAGGTCAATGTCATTACATGGAAAAGTTGGAAGGGTGCTGTGTTCCTCAGGCATGTTGCCAGCTCCCTCCTTCAGTAGTCCATGTGTACCATGTACCTTTTTCTTTATTTTTTTTTTTATGACGAAAGAAAAACAACCCTTTTTTTCTTGACATGGGGGATTTAAAGAGATACCTCATTCGTCCATGTTCAGTTTTTCTCTCAGTCTTTATATATGTGATGCACACATATATATATTTTTTTTCTGTTGCCTGAAGTTTCACCCAGACTACATGTGTTAACAGTGCTGTCTTTGATAACATCTGTTCTGCTTACACCTGTTTTGTTGTCACGCAAAATTGTTGCTCTTTTATTCCTAAGTTCAGACTTTTATCCCAAAATTGAGACTTTGCCGAATGGTGATAACACTTCACACTTGGGTATATTACACACTTAATCTGCTTTCCTAACAGCATAACCAGTTTTTAATAGAAATTTAGTTGATGCAAGAGTTTTTTCTGAACCCATATTCTGGAATGAATGTGACTTCAAGTGCTTTTCTCTGTGGATTAGGAGGCACAGGGAAGATGCTTAGGAACAGGCAATTCTGCTGCCCATGGCTTGCTGGCCACATGACCAGCATCTGCTACTTTCAGATTTCTTACATCAAAAGGGCCAGAAATTCCAGGATGCACAGCTCCAGTCTGAAAGGAGGGTACCTGTGTGCTGGGACATGGGTACAGAGGCTGATGCCAATATCTCTCATTACGACTCTACAGTGAGCAATTACATGGTCACAAGTTCTCTTGAACTCTTAAGTCAGCCAAGAGATTATTTTTCTTCATCTCAGGCCCTTATCAGATCTTAGCATTGTAACCAACATACACAGAAGACCAAACAGGTGAGTGGCACAGACAGAGTAGGAGGGATTCCTCCAGTTGGAGGTAATAAAGACATGGGGTGCACAGTGCTAAAATGTCCTGAGGTTGGAAGTGCCTAGCAGCATACCACAGACCAAATTAATGGAGAGGGGGGAAACAATAAACTTAGTCCCCACTTCTGCTCCCTGGCAAATCTGTATCAAAGGCCATCATGTAGTGAAAGATGTGCTGATCTGTGACCTGTAGAGGAGAGATCTTAACTGCCCTGTTTGGGTTGCAGTGTTCTCTTCAAGCTGATGTTTAATCCTACACAGTTGTTCTCAGGTACCGTGTTTGCCTGTTCTTCTGTCATGTTTCCTTGTTTTTATTTTAATTGAAATAAAGCTTCAGTCATTCTAACCTGGGTTCTGTGTTGTCCCTCTGTTGTGTAAGGGGAGGAGGGGGTGAGTTCTGGTGGTAGCCTGTGCTGGGAGTGCTAAATTGTAATCAAGGAAAGCCATGAATTGCTCACGGGTGTTCGGAGACCAAAAGCAGTCTGTATTTTGTGCCCTCCAAGACTGGAAATGAAAGTGGCAGATGGGAAGTCTAAGGGAGATGGTAGACACAGTTTACTGAGGTCTTCCCTTTAGTCCCAGAGGCCTTGGTGAGTAGCACCAAGTAGGGAAGGAGTGGGAAATCTTTCCTGGCGTGCAGTTGAGGTGGGCTGGCAGAAGAGCTGCACCTCTCAGTCAGATTGTCTCCCCCTCACTGCTCCATGCACAGAGGCAGCCCCTGTGCTCCAGGAAAGGCAGGGTATCTCTGCTACTGTGTTGTTCAGCCCAGGTGGGGACTGACAGATGCAGGTGCTGCAGTATCCCTGCTCCCCCTGCATGCCTTGAACCCCCCCTCATGTCCTGAGTGCAGCACACCCACCCCTGCTGGCAGCACAGCATTTCAGAGCTCATACAGCCCCATCAGCCTGTGCTTGCACTCTCCTTGCCCTTTTGGATACATCCCAAATCCTGTCTTTCTGTCGTAATTCCTCCTGATCCAGCACTACCAGCCCTTTGCTGCTGTATCTGTCATTTCCCATGTAGTATTTACCTGCCTTCTTATCAATGTCACCAGTCCTCAGTAATGAAAAATAAACATGCAGAATGTTCAGCTGGTGTAACTGTGAGCTGCAGCATTTACATATTCTGAAATCTACCCATTATTTAGGGTGAAAAAAGCTTTTCTAGGAAAGATTGATTTTGAAGTGTGGGGTTTGCAGGGAATGACCTGATCATACAGTGATTATAGGTCCTGGCATACAAAGTTCACACATGGAAGCTGGGGAGGGAATTACTGTATCAGAGTCATTGAATGTCTTCATTTTGTGGCTTTCCAGGTTATCCTCCCTGATCTTGCTGTCCTGAGAATAGCAGTGTATGATGACAATAACAAGTTGATTGGTCAGAGGATCCTGCCTCTGGATGGGCTGCAAGCAGGTTACAGACACATTTCCCTTCGGAATGAGGGCAACAAGCCACTCTCTCTTCCAACAGTTTTCTGCAACATTGTGCTGAAAACATACGTGCCTGATGGTTTTGGAGGTGAGATAAACCTTTATCTCGATGTGCTGTAGCTCTTGAGTGTTGGTGAGCAAGTACTGAAGTATTTCAGTGTCACTGTGCAAGCACACATGCAGTGCTGGAGAATGGCAGGATTTCGTGTTTTAACTCATTGGAGACTCTGAATATTGCATGAAGAAGTCTGCTTTTTGGCCAAGTGCCTGCCTGTGTTAGTGATAATGACATATGTCTGCTAAATGACAAAATAATGTGGAAGATAAGCTAATACTACTTAGCTCAATTTGGTTTTCTCAGTTGACAATTTAGAAAGATTCTTCTTTTCATTTTTCTAATTGCATGTTGTCTGACATAAATATCTGTAAGGTTAGAATGTACTTTAGCTATATCTTTTGACCTATAGGTATAAAAAAATTATGCAGAATCTAAACATAGTCTTTTCAAACAAATCCACTTTGGCATCCTTGGGAATATTGGCATATATTTAGAAATGGACAGTGAAATAATTTAGCATCCAAAATCTTGCTGCATTTTTCTCTTCCAATTTTGCATGGTTTTAGTGTTGTTCAATTGTTTTGGGGTTTTCAGGAAAGTTGATTTTCAAGTGAGTCATTTCCATGATCAGGTTGGCAGGTCCGTGGTCACTTCCACTGAACTGTGGCAAAGTGCCACATGTGTGTAGGAAAAAAGAGCTGAGAATAATCATTACACCACTCAAATCAGTGTAAGGGGTAAGTTCCCCCTGAGGGTGTGCCTTGGGGGAAGGGTTTTTTCATCCAGATGGAATGTGCTTGTACATTGGACAATATCTAAACCATTTAGAACTGTAGAATAGGAATTGCACTAAACATTGGTGCTCTGACTCTGCAGCGAAAAAGTTTACCTTGGAGGTTATTGATGGAAGATTATTGATAAAACCAATGTTTTTCTCTTTGCAAAACCTATTTCAAACCTGCTGCCTATGCAGAGAATGGCTCCACTTCTGAGTGTCATCTCCACAGTGCAAATTGGAGGAAGGGAAGGTTTATCCAGCCTATCAGCACATCTTCAACTCTGTGTTTGCTGGTGTTTATCCAGCTTTTTAAAAATGAACAGGCTGAGACTTCAGTAACAATATTTAGTGGAAAAAATTACAGAAGCATTTGTGTTGTTCACATTTGCAGTCCTGGTTTCTGACAAGTCAGCTGGAGTTTTGCCACAGGTCCTGGAGCACCACCATGCCATTATCCAGCACATTTCATCCACACTGTTTAACTGCAGGGACTTTGTCTCAAGAGAAGTGTAAGCTTCTGCTTAAACTTGAGATTCTCAAGGGTAACTGAACCATCAGTCTCAGGGACACATTTAAGTATGTGCTTTAATTTTTACCTGAACTGAAGCTTTTGACAGTAAATGACTCAGTTAAAATATTTTCTAAACTAAGGTCGTGCTTCTCATTTGGGATTGATGTTTTATGATACCACACTTCTGCTAAGATTAGAATTTAAACTTTGCATTGAGTTTGATGTGGCTTAAGGTGCTGAGTGTGCTGGACACATAAGGAGAATTTTTTTTTTTTTAACTGCATTCTACAAATACAGAAGTGAAAGGCTTGTTTGTCAAAGAGAATTTGAACTCCAGTTTAGAATTTGCAAACTGTGTGCTACACTGTCAGCATTGCTGTAGCTGATTTATTTGATAGAGGTAAAAAACAGTTACCTCTAAGTAACAGTATTTTTACAGTAAGGTACTACTAGAATGAGAGAACTGGTTGTTGTCAGCAGTGGCAAAACTAGAATCTATATTAATAGGAACTAAATGAGTTCAATTATAGTTCTCCTCTCCCTTCCCAGACAGGTTTGATGTGCCTCTTTTATTTTTCTCGTTGATATAGAACAGCAGCATGATGAACAACTGGGAAATAACTTCTGACACTCAGGTGGAATCATTAGTATTCTGTTGGCATGTGGTTTTTAATTACTTATCATCTGCAGTGAACTTCTCATTGTTTTATGAGCTATCATTAGGATCTCCATGGTTGTTTTAGCAAACCTGTAGGAAGGCAGAGCTCAATTCAGTGGCTGCCTACTTTCTTTTTTATTTTTTTTGGTTTTTTTAACCTGTATGAGTAAGATTTAAAAATGTGCCCTGAATAATAACTAGAATGGTTGGTGCATTGTAGGCTTTAAAAGATGTTTTTCTTTTTCTTTTTTTTTCTTATTTTATAGCTTAGTAATTTCTTGTGATTTATTTGCATCAGCCCCTCTGTTCCCAGTAAAACACAATAGTGGCACAAATTGATGCAAATGAAGTAGCATTCTCCAAAGAGAAGCTTCTGTAATAGAAATCTGTAGTGAGTAAGCCTGGCTACTTAGGTTCGTGGTTGGTGTCCTCTGTAATGTGCTCTTCCAGCGATTCTCATAGTTTGATATTGAATTGCAATTCCCCTACAAAATGCTGTGTCCCACCCCCAGCTCACCTCCCTGGGGAGAAGGGGAGGCGTGAGCAGAGGACAAATGGCAGTGTGAGAGGCGGGGATGAGTCACATCCCCCTCACAGGAGTGCTGAGCCTTTGGTGATGTGCCTGTGTGGTGAGTTACACAATGCACAGAGGTCCTGCTCTCCCAAACACGTCAGGCATTTTCACCTAGAAGCTCGTGATAATCGGGTTCAATTTTCAAGTGACGCACGGCTGGCAGGGCAGTCCTGGATTTTCATTGAGGAGTGCGTGCCAAGGACAAAAAGACATCCTTAATGAGATAGGGAGAGGAGAAACAGTCAGTGCTGAGCCACAGTCCATTGGTATGGCTAAAAATAAATTCTACACGGGTTTTGTGTTTATGAAATAAATTTCGGAAGACATCAATGGGTCACAGCAGTTATTGGAGAAAACATGTTGGTGTAGATAAACAGGGCTCTCAAGGGTAATGCCAAGTGTTTGATACAACTTTTGTGGGAATGGGAGACCTGTCTGTGCTGTGGCTTCAGAGGGACATTTCACAGAACAACTTAGGTTGGAAGGGAGGGGATACAGTCCAGCCCCTACTTTGCACAAGGATAGCAAGTTTCTTCCCAAAGCTTTTGATGGGTTGGATATTTTCACTTTTGTTTTGATTGTTGAAGTTAAGCATGGAAAGGGGCTATTCAATATGGAGGTAAAGAGTCATGGGACTTTGTCATCCTGTAAACCTGTGCTTGCTCATTTATTGCTGCATATGGAAAACAGATCAGTAGTCTATCTGGTATCCAGGGCTGTGACACCACTACTGGTACTGTGTCATGGGCAAGATTCAGATATTGGTCATTCCTAGAAAAGCCATTTCATAGCCTGTTGTGTTCCAGACATGGAATATTACAAAGGTGAGTGAGAATAGATTTACCTGATTGCTTTAAAAAAGCAAACTGCTCTTTAGCTAGGAAATACAATGGTATTTTCTGCAATTCCCTGCAGTCCCAAGCCAGTCAGCACCTCCTGAAATAACCAAGGGACAAAGTTGGTGCTTTGTGGCTCAGGAGATTCCATCCTGGTTTCAAATCCTATGGTCATCGACTGGGAGGATGTCAGGGTAACTTCAGTCTGATGGAGTCAGTGGGTTTCCCCTAAATAAGTTACCAGGATTAATACCACACCCTTGGTGCCTCATGACTTGATCCATGTTCCTAGCATGTTGAGGTGCTGTGGGAATGGGCACTTTCAGTCGCGCCAAATTCACTACAGAAAGCTGGACTCTTGTTGCAAGCCATGACTCATACAACAGGGGTAGAATAAACCTTTTGTAAAGTATTAATTTCCAAATGCCTCCAAAACTCATACAAAGTTGATTTTTTTTTTCTTACAGATATTGTGGATGCTTTATCAGATCCAAAGAAATTTTTGTCTATCACAGAAAAAAGAGCAGACCAAATGAGAGCTATGGGTATTGAAACTGTAAGTAGAACTCAATGACAAACACAGCCCATTTATGTCCATGCTGTGTTCTTTTTTTAAAGTAAACTGGTTCTTCTCCAATCAATGCACCTTATTTCTTATTTTCAAATATAAGCCACTTTGTCTGGTTTATGTCAGCTATCATGTACTGAAATACTCATTGACTTTTTGTGGATCACACTAGCACATCCCTTAGAAACAGAAATTTTAACAAATGGGAATGGAGCTGTATTTTAGTAGGTAGCTATTTAAAATTGGTTGCAAATATTTACTATAGTGCTGTTTGAAAATACGTTGCAATTTTATTATGTTTAAAGTAAGCGAGTTCAGAAATGTCCTGGGCCCCAACATTTTGCACTACAGGTAAAAGAACAATTAATTTTTTATGATGTGAATGTTTCTTTCAGAGTGATATAGCTGATGTACCAAATGACACTTCAAAAAATGATAGAAAAGGAAAAGCCAATAATCCCAAAGCCAATGTGACCCCTCAGAGCAGCTCTGAGCTTCGACCAAGCACCACCACAGGCTTTGGATCTGGGACCGACGCTAAGAAAGGTAGAGAAAAGTCACTCCCTCTGTCCTGAAGTGATTCAGAAAGTCACAGATAAATGCTCTTTATTCAATTTTAGTGTTTCAATTCTCTTCATTCTTAGAATTTTGTCATTGACAGTTGTCTTTGTCTAATTGCAAAAAAATTTTGTATATTACTAAAATAACTGTATAAAGCCAAGAGAGGCTTATTTTACTAAGTGACCTCTTTGTGTAGCTGTAAACCTACAGTAAACAGAAACATATTTACAAGTATATATATAACACACACACACACACACATATATATATGTATATGTGACCTGTGTGACTCTGGGAGTAGTTTACTAGTAAAGATTCCTGTAGGAGTGCCAGCAGGAGGGACTATTAGCTGCCATAGTCCACAGCAAACTCTTCTCTTTTTTTCTCCCCTCACAAATCCCTTGGCAGAGTTGCAGATTTAAGTAATTAAAGGTATTTAGAACTCACTGGATTCTGTAGAGATTTCACAACAATTAGAAATGTTTTCACAGTGTGGTTTTACTCTGAACAGTGATTATGGAAATGGCATGTTTATTGTTAAAAAAAAAAAAACAACAAAACAACCAAACCATATTAAATGTGCTCATTTATAACTGAATAAGTACTTTTTCCTAACTATTCACTCACTCTACAAAGTCATTTTATACAGTCAAATGGGATTATTTGTTTCTCCCATATCATCACAGGTAATGAAGATTAAGTGAGAAAACAAATTTGTACAGCTGAATGAAACACAATAAATAATTCTGTTAATGGGCCACAAGAATTAGAATGTGTTTCACTCACTCTCATCCACCTTGGCCCAAAGGTATTGACGGGAGTGAAAAGGAGCACTGAGGGCTCTTGTTCTTAAACTGAGGCAGGTGTGGCTGAGTACACACTTGTGAAGGGATCTCTTGAGAACCAAAATGCCATTTCTCTGGAGTCACTTTTGGCAATAAACCAGGTTATCTCTGGCACCTGAACTCTTTCTAGTTCTTCCCTGGTGTAAACCCCAGATTCCTTTATGCAGTGAGATATTTTCATATTTCATGTATCATCACCAGGATGCACAAGTATTGGTTTTATTGTGCATTAATTAAGCATGGAATTTGCTGGGGTTGACAACTGATTCCTGGTTGCCATGGAGGCAGACCTGGAGAACAAAGTAAATGTTCTGTGTAGTAAATGTTTTAAAAGAAAATCCTGAGGAAGTCTGTTTAGAGCACAGCAGCCTGGTGCAGCCCTGCTCTTAAACTGAGATTCCTTACTTAGCATGTTCCTGTCTGCAATCTTTATCCTTATTTTTGCATGTCAAAATAGAGCTGTTCATTTTTATATCCTGTAATGATCCTTATTTTTTATTTCTTATCTCTATGATCTATTAAGATCTGAGTAATTCTACCACTATTAAAATATACAACTCAGCTTGCTATTAGAAATTACTAATTCAGCAAAAAGGGGAAGGCTTTCAAATGCACAAGAATGTTGGGGTTTTTTTGTTCTCTGACTTTCAGTGAGAGTTAAATGACTTCTGTTGTTGAAAGCTTCAGCCTCTATCTGTGCCTAGATCTGTTCCAGCCTCATTTATTAGGCTAATGTTGATATCACAGACTTGAGCAGAATCTTATGCTTCTAAGAAGAAATTCATATTCCCTGAGGAGACTGCCTACCTCTCCTCTCCACCCCCCTCCTTTTTTTTTCTTTTGCAGCATCTGAACATTTTCCAGCTAAATTCACCTTAAAAGCCAGAAAGTCCTCTTCAAGGAAAAAGAAATGTTATAGTGCACAGATACTATTAAGAGCAGTTAACTAAATATATTTGCAGTGTATTTATACAGAGGCAAGCACTTCTGTGTGAAACCTCAGAAAAAAACTCACAAATCTCATGCCATTGTATTGATGTTTTTATTAACACTTATATATAGGAGGTGCTTAGTAGTTTTTAAAAAACCATAAAATGTCACAAAACGTTTACTAAAGCATAAACATGAAATCAGATTGGGTTTTGTTTGCATTGCAGTTAAAGTGATCAAAACATTTTCATTCATCTAAATAGTCCTGTTAGTCTAGTGTGATAGATTGAAATTTCATTAGAATTTTCACTTCTTTTGGTTTTGTTTTTCTCCTTCATTTTTAACTCTGCTTTAGTCATGGAGTTGCTCCTTTTCCCATAGCCTGGAATTAACCAAAATGCAAATTTTACCTACGTTAGCCTACAGGCTGCAGGTAAATTTTCACTCCTGTGTTTTAACTTGAGGAGAAGTACCCCGAGCCTCAGTGAATGCTTTGGTGGCCATGTAGAACCCTGCCCAAGAAGCCTCTCCAGTGAGAGAAAAAGTGGTGCCAGAGCAATCTCCAGCTATGGATCAAAATTCTGAAGTTTGCATGGTTCAGTTTTAATGTTCATAAATGTTTTGCTGAAAAGGAGCTTTTCTCAATTCTTAGATTGCTGAGTTTTGACACTTCAGTCCAGAACTGTAAGAGAGAAAAATACACTCATTGATTCATTTCTTTTTTCACAAGGCAATTGATTGAAGAGTGCCTTGAAATGGAAAATTAACTGTATCTTAGCTATATCTTGACAAATAATTTTCTAATTTATTTGCAATTATATTTTCTTCTGTGGTGAAAAATGTTGATTAATTGCTAACTTAAATGTAGGTTTCTGTGGTAAAACTCAAATTTTAAATATGAGGTACACTGGTATGTATGAAGTTTTAGATAACCTGTATTAACACCTTCCTAGGTATAGACCTTATTCCTCAAGTGAAGATAGAAGATTTAAAGCAAATGAAGGTAAGTATTGAGCCTTTCAAGATCTGTTCCTAATTTTTTGTTTTAAGCAGCCAGGATTTTACCTGGTTTAAGTCAATATGGCCACAGAAGAATTGATCCAACTTCTCTTTTTGTAGGCCTATATAAAGCATTTAAAGAAACAGCAGAAAGAGCTGAATGCCTTAAAGAAGAAACATGCAAAGGTATGATCATTAAGAGTTCTCTGAGCCTCACACTTTAATTGTAGACAGTTGCTCACTAGCACAGATAGCTCCTAATTAAATTGTAGGGAAAGACTAGGGAACAGTAGTTGGACCCTCAAGAAAGGCAAATATCTTTTCAATGGACTGAATATGCTCCAGAGAGCACATTTTCCCTTTGGCAACCCTTTGTTTGTCTCCCTGCTACTCTGTGCACATTTGTTTGACCCACATAAGCACCCAAGGCTTTTTCAGGTAATGATTTTATTTTACTCCCTCTTGCATGACATATTGACAGGTAGCTTGGGAAAAAAAAAGGCAGCGATGATGTGAGATTGGTGCTGCGTTGAAGACAGGCACTGGAGAAACTGTAAAATCACCGAACAGAACTGGAATGTGTAGCTGAGAAATGAAAGGCCCTGATCCTCCTCGTTTTTATCTGTGTTAATCACTTTGTAGTCAGCTTTGTGCTTGGCACTGATGTCCCACTTGCATACAACACTACCACAAATATACTTTATATTAGACAGTCACTGCCAATTTTCTCCTGCCCTTTTTCATTAGAAAACCTTTACTCTTGTGACAGAAAAAGTTATAATAAGTGAAGAAAATACTTTAAATTCTGAATTTTGGCAAACATGCGAATCCATTTTGGGCTTTTGGGGCAGTTACTCCCTTGCTCTCTTTGGTTATGGATTTCACTGCAGATCTGATGTAATGTAGTTGCCTGAGCATTTTTTTAGATCAGTCTTTATTTTCATGACTGTTGCTTGGGCACGGCACTCTGTACAGTGAAGTATGGAGAAGTTACTTCCAAGAATTGGCACATTTGTGGGGCTCTTAGTATTAAAAGCCATAGAAGAAAATTAAATAATTACATTTCAGACTCCTTACTGACTCTGTGCAGAGTTGTGTGCAAAGCCCATGCTCAAAAACAAGTGTCTGTCACCAACACTTCTTGACATGAACAGCTTCTACACCTTCATAGGGTCAATCTTTTTGGGGGCTTCTTATTTTTAAACACAACTTTGTCATTTCATTGGCCAACACTCAGCAGTTTTTCACAGAAGTGGTCCTGTGGTTATGTAGAAAACAGATGTACTCAATGATCTCTGTCCCTCAAAACACGAGACCCCAGGAGTGCAAGGATATCTGAGCCAAGACTGTGCTTGCTGATATTAAAAAAAAAATGATCCATCTGTTCAGGCTTGCACTTTCTTCCTGTAATCTGAGGGAAAAATTGCCAGCCACCATCTAAAGATGCTGTGCACTCAGAAGGGCTTTCAGCATTAGCTCAAGCACAGCTATTTTATGTCTGAGCCAGCCTGTGTCCTGGTGCTCTTTAGTACAGAGTGCAAATCTGTCCTAAGGAGAAAGTGCCTGCCTGGGGCGTGCCTGGCTAAAGGCCCCAGTAAGGGCAGCTCGTGCAATTTAGGGAGTCTGAGCAGGAAAATGCAGCCATGTAAGCTCAGAGATGATCTTAGGGCAATGCTCTGTGTACTCATCGCTGTTCTTAGTGCATTTTCTCAGCTGGGGTGGAGCAGGAGAACTCTGCACTGACTTATCCAGGATCAACCTGAGGACGCCTGTGGATTGAGCAGGCTGAACTTAAAAATTCCAGAAATAGGTTGGCTCTTGTTTTACCATAGGCATTTTGGAGATCTGGAGGAGTAAGTAAGCAGAAGGGAATTGTTCCTGATGTTTCAGGAAAGAAAAGCCTAATACTTTTCCATCTAAAATTGGCTTTGTAAAATGCATTCTGGAAAACAAAAATGAAGTGGTGCCAGCCTTTCCAGAATGTAACACTCTGTTGATGTTGTTCTTTGATGTTTTCTTTCATTTATTTACTTCTGTTCAGCATTTCAGCCGTTTTGGCTCCATCAGCTACGACAACATTCTCCTAAAATCCCTCTGCATATTATCACTGATTTGTTTCTCATCGTGGCATAGCTCCTTACAGCTGTAATGCCCAGTATAATCACACATCACACACCATGACTTCACTTTATGATGGTTTTGCTATTAATCCCATTTTTTTTAAAAGAAGAATGTTTGGGCAGGTGGAGGTACAGCCTTCACTGTTTCCTTTTTTCACTTTTGTGTGGGGAAAATAAAACACGTCTGAGTAGGGCAGGGATCATTAGACTGGGAGAAAAGCCACTGCTCTTAGTGACCAAATCCTCTGCTTTGTTTGTGGCCTGGCTATGAAGGAAGACAGGGTTGAAAGGGTCAGAGACAATATTTTCCAGGCTGGTTTAGTCTCTGAAAACTAAGTCTGCTTTTGTGTAAGTGAGGGGTCACTGTACTGTTGTTGGGATTGCTGAAAAACAGATGATGGCTCTTTTGAGTAAAGAATGTGATCCAAACCTCAGTTCATTTGGAAGCTGTCAGCCTCTGGTGCTGTGGTATTCCTTGTCTTTGACTTTTGAAAAGCAGTGGTAAACAACGTAATTGTCACCAGTTTTAAAAAAAATCCTTGTTAGGGATAACTCCTCTTGAATCTTAGCTCTGGTAACCTGTGCTTTTGGTAATTTTAAAATATTATGTCCAGCCTCTCCTGCATACTGCAGAAATGCTTTTCTTTAAATAATGCATCCACAAAAATACCTGCATTTGGCTACTTTTAAAGGAAGGGATTTCCTGCCTACATTCCCTGAAGTAACTTTAATCTCCCAGTATGAACATTGCTGTGCAACTGCAGAACAGCTGACGTGTCTGAATGATGTCTGTTGGGGTATAACTCTTTTTTATCAAGTTAGACCTTGTGTACTGTTTAGGTCAATGATCTGGGGTGGCATCACAGGCAGACAGGCTATAAAGGCAAGGAAAAGGACATAGAGGAGAGTCTCAGTCACTGACTTCCTGTGTTAGCAGCCTGCTTTTATGGACCCCTAGTCCATTTTAATATTTTGCAGGGCTGTCACGTAGTTTCTGTGCTTTTTGGGTTAGACAGAAGAGGAAGGATCGTGAGGGATTACCTTGATGTATTCTCTAAGAGCCAGCAGCACAGCAGAGAATTGTGCTGTACAGTTCTAGCAGTTCCAAACACGACAGGGATAGTCACAAGTGCCCCTTGAGGAATTTAATATGGCTCCAGACAGTAACCAGAGTTGCATAATTAATATAAATCCTCAAATTCATCTCCTGCACATTCATATTGACATGGAAAATATGTACTGTTTGAATTAAAGCCTAGTAAAAAGAACATTAAAAAAAAATCCATTTCACAATGTAAAAGCAACAGTACAAAAGGCTATGGGACTGTAGGCTAATAAAGTTCTGCAAAATGGATTTTTATTTGGAAATGGTAGTTCCTTCTTTTCATTTTCTCATTCTCATATTCTGTAATGAGAATCCTCCAGACCTCACTTTTCAGTTGTACACAGGATTTGCATTGCTTTAGGGAGATTCCAGGCAGGAACAACAGTTTGTATCATGGGAATTTATTTCCTCTTCTCTTTAATAGACTATACTGTGATTTCTGCAAACACACTCCCCAAATGGAACAGTATATGACTCTTTATTCTTTTCCCATGGACACTCTTGCTGTGATTTGAGTCTTTTTATATCAATTAAGTGGCCTCTCAGGACAGTTTGTAATGAAATGTATTTCATGAATGTTATTCATGTGAAAGGTGTGCAAATTCAATGGGTTTGAGGAAATCATGACACACGTACCTGAGGGGAGACTTTTATATTCTGAATCAACCTAGAACACGTTACCACATGAAACTTTGTTTGCTTTTGAAAACAAAAGATGCTACAGAAAGGCACTCATATTTCTTAGAAACTTGACAGAAGTTTGGGACACGGTATCGAGGTGTGATGAATTTTCTTTTGTGCATAGACAGAAAATCAGAGTTGTGTGGGGAGGAGGACCAGAGGAGGGAATGAGGGGGGATATGGTCCACAACATCTGTTTCAGGTACAAGAGTGGTGTATGAGCAGTATGTAGCAGTAGAGGGGATCTTCAAAAGATTACAGAGGGCTCGTGATGAAGAATGAGTGCTTAAATGATGGTTGTCCTGAGGGAAAAGCAAGAATTCTGCATGCCCTCCCAGATTATGGAGGAGCATCACGAGTGGGCAGATGTCTCATGCTTTGTAAAGCTTAGTCTTTTATGGTGAGAATTGGATAGTTCTGCTCATTTAGGGGAGAGTGGGCAGTTTGAGAGATCTCTCAATCACTTCACCTGTGGCTGACTGGTGCTGTCAAGCTCATGTCATTCTTTTCACTGTCCCGGTTTTTTCCTGCCTGGTTAGTCAGTGTAAATACTGCCTGGTGAGGCTGGCATGTTTTAATATTGATGGAGTCTATTTGTTTCCCTTTAAATCCTCTGTGGAACAGAAAATTCAGTCCCCACTCTAAACACAACATTTGGAAGCTGTATGTGTTCCCCAAGGAAGAGCTTGGCAGATGTGGGAGTGCTGGGATACAGCCCAGTACTAGGTTATTAAAAGCATTGCAGCATTTGTGTTAATGTTTTGGTAAAAGTGAGTGTAAAAGTATTTAATTAGTGGTTTTAGAGGAAGAAACAGTGATAAGGCAAAGGTGTGTGGAAAATAATAACAAAGAGCATTAGAATAGCAAGTTTAGAATAGATGCAAAAGGTGTTTCTAAAAAATAGAGAAAAAGTCGTGGAAGAAGCCATATTAATTAATGAGGTTCTTTTTGCTACAATTAGATAAAATGTGGGGCAACTGGGTATTAATAAAATAGCATAAATTAAAGAACCCTTTTTCCTATTGTAGTGTAAATTCAATATTCAGTGCTCTCCATGCTACTTGAACATTTGCATCATTATGAGCAGCTGTTCTGATAAAGGAGAATACGAAGCCAAGTTCATTCATGAAGTACACATGTAAGCTCTAAGTGAGTTGTGTTGTTTCTGGTACAGCCTTGCAGTGGAAAGGAACTGTCTGTACGCACACCCAAGTGTGTGATGTGGCTTAGTGAGTCATCTTTTTATCCCAGGAAAAGTTTTATTCCTCCCTTTCCACAGATAACCTCCCTGCTCTGCCACTTGGCCAGTGTAAGTCCCATAACTGTGGCAGGGGCAGTGGGTTGGTATTGCTGTGTGCTGCTTCACAGGTAACCCTTTTTGTCCAGTTTATCAGCATGTGCTGTGTTTGGGGGCTGGAAAAACAGGGGGAAATGGTAATTTGCAGTCTGCAGGTGTAGTTGAAAGTTGTATTGCACAGCTTGCTGTCACCGGCTGAAGGAGATGTTCTGCCACAAGGTGGGATTTCCTAAGGATAAGAGTGCTGATGCCATTGGGGGTCATGGGCCAGATCTTCAGAATGTCAGTTGTTAATGATTTGATTTCAGCTGATCTTTGGGCTAGGAGCTCTTTGATTTGCACTGGCCAAGGGACCTGGACTGTATTCAGCATGAGATATGTACAGGAGGGGGAACTGCTTTGAGGTTTGCTCTCCTCTGCATTCAGAAACTTTGAATTATATGATCTGAGCTTGTAAATTTTCACATTGTACTTAAATGGGCATTTATTCCAAAAGATGACATTTTGCCCCGTCTTCACCTTGTTTTAAGATGTACCATATTTTTAAGGTTCACTGCAGGTTTTAGTTTTTCAAACAAAGACATGGTTTAGTGCTTGTGGTGGAATATCTGGAATGTTTAATACCAGATGGCTAGACCAGCTTGAATTCCATTGTCAGAGTTATCTGTTTGTACACTGGTATTTTTTACACTGTAAGAAAATTGAACATTGAAAATCCAACAACCTAATTGTCAGGTCCTGCTGTTTTCCAGGAGCACAGCGCTATGCAGAAGTTGCACTGCACACAAATTGACAAAATAGTGGCCCAATATGATAAAGAAAAGGTGTCATATGAGAAAATGTTAGAGAAGGCAATCAAGAAGAAAGGGTAAGATATTATTTTAAATTTTTTTTTTTAACTTAAAAAAAAGTATGCTTTTGTGGTCTGGAATAAAGCATTCATAAAAAAGTCATTGCAGCTTAAACCAGCATCCTACATCCACCTGAGAACGAGCTGCCTGAAATCTCCAGCAATGGGCCATAAATGTTGGACTCACTCTGCCTTTCTTTAGTCTACTGCTATCAGGGTTTTAAAAGTAAAAGTGAAGGAGTTACCTCAATTTATTTTTTTTTCTGTGTTCTGGTCTGGTCTCTGCACTCCCCAGAGAATGTCACTGTTGTGTTCAGTGAGAGCAGACTGAGGTTCTCAACAGCTCTAATGACCAGAAAGTAGCAATGATTGGATTTTGGAGGAAAAGCTGGCTTTGAAATCCTGAATGTTTTAGAATAATAGACTTTTGCTGTGCTGTTGAGTTGTAGTTTCTTTTTAACAAAAAGACCTTCAGATCCTCAGCTGGGATAAATCAGTCTCACTCCTTGGACAGGAGTGAAATTATTTTGATTTGCAGTAGCTCATGGCCTGCGATATTGTCTGGGTGAATCTCCTGCTTGTCCCGGAAAGGTTCGTGGAAGATCCTGATGAGTTTAATAAATATTATCCCTCTTGGAATTAGGTAGCAGGACCTGCTGTTGCTTTGCTGCTATGGTGCCATCTGGCAGCAGTTTTTCCTCTCCACCCTTCACCCAGTCACTGGAATTTCATTGAGACAGCAGGAATTACTTTAGTTCCTTATCCAGCTATGCTAATAGTTAGTCTTAATTTCATATTGTTGTCATCTGGCAACAACAACTGGCAACAACTCACTCACTGAATACTGAACATAGATGCCTGTTTGGCATTGGATTCTTCCAAGAATACTTTTTATAGAAATTCTTTGGAATGGTGGTGGTTTTTGGAGCGTACACGTTGTAAACTTGCAAAGGAACAGAAACAGAACTGTCAGAAGAAAACCAGGTAAGGAGAATTCTCCTCACTGAGTTATTGAAAGCTCACAGTTCATGTTGTACTTCTTTTGTCCAAGACAGGAGAACTGTAAGCACCCAAATATTTCTAATCCAAGTAGTTTCTTCCAGAAAATTACTACTTCTCCAGGCAGAGGGAGGACGACTACAGGACTGATGTGGCTTTGATTCAATTTCATTGAATACAACACAACAGAAGGTTACTGACAGCTGGATTTTTAATTACAGTGAGGTTATTTACTACAGTGGCAGTGAAGTAAGCTCAGGGCATTGCACCGTAATTACTGTGGGGGAAGAAAGGCTTCCCTGGGCTCTGGTATTTAAGAATCTCAATGTTGCTGTTGGCCTGAGAAGGAGCCAGTGCCTCTGCCTGTCCAGACAAAACAGCAAAGAAAGGTGAGTCAGGAAGTTAAAGATGGAAATGGCTGTTTCTGTGCAATAAATAGTGGGAAGCTCTGGATACCAGTGTTTTCCAGAGTACCCCCAAATGGGACAAGTATCAGAGCAGTTGATAATTTATTCCCAGTTTGAGGTCACTTCATTGGCTGCCTGCAGCATCTTTTCTTAATTTTATAACACTTCTTCCAGTGACACCAAAGCCTTTATGATGGTTCTAAATTATCAATGAGCTTAAAAAAAAAGAAATTGGAAATGACCACTCCATAAGCATTTCCAGTACAAAGCCAAATACTGTTCCTTACCATGATTCCATACTTTCCATGGACTCCAGAGCTCTCAGTCACCTAATGTCTCTTTTGGTTTTACAAGAATAACTGTAGGCTTCTAATTAACAGCCAAATCAAAATCAGTATCAACACAGCCCTTCTGTGAAAACACTTTTTAGTGCCCTATCAAAATATTTGAAGGGCTTCCTTCAGGGTCATTGTGTATGCAGCCCTGAAGGCCCATTCTGCAAGGTACTTATGCACACCCCAGCTGTGCAGTGTATTAAAGGACATCCCTAAAAGTGGTTGAGACTTACAAATTTTATTGAACTTAAATGATTTGATGAATCCAGAACTCTGGGTTCAGTGAGTACAGGATATGCTCCATTTCTTTGGCTATCACTTTGGAGCTTTTGCAAACAATAAAAGTTGTAAAAGAACTTGTAAAACATGTTTTCAAGGCATTCATATTGAAATTGTCAGATTATTTCTTGACAAAAAGGCCTTTGATAGGTGTAAAGACAACTTTCTCTTCTGTTCTTGCTGTGCAGTTTTTTTGTGGTCCATTTCTGCCACATGGTGTGACAAATGTCAGCTGCATATTGTTCAGCAAAGTAGGAATTTTTTAATCACATGCTAATTCACTGACAGATGGACAGGGTTTTGCTCCCTGTGCTATTTCTGTCATACACTTCAAGTGCTTACAAATCTCAGAGAGGCATATGGGGATAGCTATGGTTGTGTTCCCACTCTGAACTGGAGTGAGGGCACGCAAAAATCCTTCTGTTTTATTGGGACTGCGCAGAAATTCCAGTGAATGTGTGTGAGTATAAATGGGCTGGGCTGGCCCTGGGTATTTGTTCCCAGCTCTGACTCCATGGTTTAACTGTGGACTCTGTCCCTGCAGCTGAGGGCAGCTCCCATTGTCCAGTGTCCAAACTGGCTGGAAGAAGCCTTGGGATATCACGAAAGCTGCATTTCCAAAGAAAGGACCAGCTGATGGTTCTGACGTCTGGGATTCTGAAAAGTCCAGTGATTGAACTAATTGGAGTAATTTGGGATAAAATATGTCTGATTCACCTAATGTCTTTCAGAGTGTACAACAAATCAAATATTCCTTACAGCCAGACCCTGATCACAGTGTAGTCAAAGACACTTTCAGCTGTTGGGTTTTTTTCAGGTAGAAATAACAGTGGTCAGAACCTCTCCCTATGACTTGAGATTGCTTCCAAAGTGTCAAATGAGTGTTAGAAATATCTACAAAATTTCCCTTGCTCTGGCTAGAAAATGAATGACTGGTGGCCCTTGGGAAAACAAGACACACCACATTATTTTCAGTAAGGGCTTTCCTGGTACTGTTAGATGACAAAATTTTCTGCTAATTTCTGTAAGTTTAGCAGTACTTTGATATATGAAAATAGGATTTCAACTTGTTAAGAGTTTCATAACTCTCCTTTCCTAGAGCAAACATGTTACTGCACTCAAGCAGTGACCATCCTTATAGGGCCAGCTGCAGATGATTAATGAACGTGTCCCTGTCCAGACAGAGGGGTTGCATCCCTTTCCATCAGTGGAAAACCCGACACAGAAATATTACAGTGGTGTTAAAATAGACTCCTCTCAACATTTTATTTTATTCCCCTTTGCAACCCATTCACTTATTTCTTCTCACAGAGGCACCCCTACACTTTCTATAGGTGTTCAAATTTAGCACGCCCAAATCGCCCCGTGAGGTGATTATTCAAATGACTTCTTTTTCTCTGCCTCAAACTAAATGTAAGTAACAGAATTACTTTTAAAATGGGATAAAATCAGGGCAAGGCACTGAATATGCCTGCAAGTTTTCAGGCAGAAACTGGTTTCTCTTGGCAAGGTATTTTAAGCCTGGAAAAGGAACCAAGTCTCATAAGTGGAGATGCCTGACACATTCTCGACAAGAGAAAAATTGCTGGGCCAATCTAGAATTAATCATGTGGTGTTTGAATTGAGTGATCATTAATCCAACAATATTTTGTAAGTTGTGAATGAATTGCCTGAAGAAATAATTTCATTCCAATACAGTGCAGCACTTCAACTTTGATTAACATTTTAATTAGTAAGAGCTGACTGAATGGGGAGATGTTTAACTTGTGGCACACAGTTGCAATTTTGCTTTTTTTTTTAGAGGAAGTAATTGTGTTGAATTGAAGAAAGAAACGGAAATTAAAATTCAGACACTAACATCGGATCACAAATCTAAGGTAAGCAAACAGCCAATTTTAACACATGCAACCTCTGAAAGAGAGATTTTGAGACCCAAGTGGTAATTAATTTTCTTGGAAGCATATGAATGATTTTCAGTAATAATAACATATTGAAAAGAATGGGAGTAATTGAGGGTCTAAAAGTGTTTCTTAAAAAATTTTTAAAAAGCAACATCAATTTCCTGCTGTTTTGAAATTTTTGAAGAAAGTACCATATTCATCCCTCACAAAGTGAAACTGGTCATTTGTGTCAGTTCTAGTTAAACCAAGAGAATATGTGTTGTGTGAAACTTGGATGCTGAATACATTCCCAAAATATATACATAAAGAAGTTTCATTTTCATTTTCCATCATTGTTGCCATGGATAATACGTGGTAGTCTGTTTCTTAGGGAATGAGGAGTCCAAGGTGCTCTTGAACCAAGTGCCTTCATATTTCTAGGGGTTTTTTTCCCCTCCCATTGCTCAGTTGCTTTGTTTCCTCCACGGTGCTGAAGAATAAAAGAGCTCTGGGACTCTGGAAAAGCTGTTCTCAAGCTCATGGCTCACACTGAGTTACTTAGAGCTGCTTCCTCTGGACTTCTGTACCACTGCCATGTTCACCAGCTTCTCATTTCCTTTGGAAACTTTAGCCATGACTTGTTGACATGTTTCAAGTTTGTGAAGGATATCCAGACTAGAAGGTGACAGGGACACCAGGAGGCTCATCCATGTACAAAATCATCTGGAGGGAGAAGAGTTCTGGAGACTGGCCCCAGTAAATGCTGAAACCCGTGAAAAGAATCAGACAAGTATAGAAAATACAAACATAGCCACATCTTTGAAACTAGCATAAATTAATTTTCATCTTTTCTTCTTTCAACTGTCTTCTCTGGTTTTATTATTTCATGTGGAGAAGATCTTGGTTTTCTAAACAAGGTTTGCTTTCTTGTTGCTGCCCTCTCAGCTGTAGATGTAGCAAACCCCCCAGGAATAAAACCTAAAGTACTCATCTCCCTATCTTCTTCCACTTTGAAAAGTCCAGAACCCTTTCCTTAAATAAAAGCAAATTTGTTAACTTAAAAGATAAAAAATTCATTTATCTCGTAGTGAAATAAATTCTCTGAGGAACATTGGCTCCCAGTCATCCAGACATAAGCTCCAAAACTCATTTGAAGTTATATTGTATAGAAAATTCTTTGCTGTGATCTCTGCTTCACACCTGTGTCATTCACAGTCTGGAGTTAAGTGTCATTTGTACACAAGGAACATCCAAATGTTCATTAATCTCCCAAACCCAATAAATGTGAGTCATGTTCTCCCTTTCCACAAATGCAGTTTCTGAGCTCTCTTCCTTTTGAAATCCTGCTTTCAAACTGGTTCCCTTTAATTTAATCCATATCTGGAAAAAAAAAATGATTTTTTGTCCATTCCCATGTCAGGTTTTGGGATGACATTTTGAAAGGAGACTTAAATGTAAGACTTGAAATTCCAAGCTTGTGATTATTGAATAATTCCCAAAGAACTCCTTTGCAAGTCATCTCCCTCTGTGGTTTTCTCCAATGATTTTCAATGTGCTGCTCACTGTGGTTCCATCAAAATTGTCCAGATTATTTACCAACTTCTTTTGTTTCAACTGCTGTGTGTTGGCCCTTGAATTATTCCTGGAGATCATTCAAAGGTTTGCAAGCAACAGGTTGGAAAACAGTGCTCAAGACCACAGGGAAATTAACTTTTATCTTAGATGAAGGTAGGTGCAATTAAATTAGATTAAATCCTAAGATGCTGAATGCATTACACTGATACAGTGGGAGTTTGATTAATTAACAGTTGTTCAGCATTTCTCAGCATTTGGCCCACTAATTTTGATATCAGATTGGAACATAATTCAGCTTTAATTACAGCTCATGTCCTCCAGTACAGCTCTGTGCCACAGCGTGCCTGTACACACCTTTAGCACCAAAGAGACCTTTCCATCTACAGAACTCCTCCTGTCGTGAGGAAACATCCAGCCCAAGTCTGACATAAAATATTTAAATTAAATCTGAATGTCCCAACGTGTACTTCACACACAATTAACCTAGCAAATGCAAATTACTCCCCTGCATTAGGAAAGTAGGTCCCAATATCAAGCGGGCAGAGGATGAAAAGAAAAAAAAGGCAAGATTACTTCAAAGATCATTCCTGCTTGAACTTAGTGACTAAACAAACTTCTTGCATATATGCTGTGCAAAAGAAAGTTCCTTATCAAGATTTTAATTAGTCCCTTAGGCCCAGTGTAGGAACAGATGAAAGGACAGGCTTGCAAACAGAGTCTGCAGAACAGGAAAGAGAGAAGTTAGCTAATGGTTATTTTTCCAGTCCTTTAGGATAAGCAACACTGCCTTAATAGCAGTAAGTAGGACAAGAGCACAGCCCAGTGAAAATTAAATAGTCATTTCAACTATGCTGCTAATAAATTGGAGAAAAGCAGGGATGTTCTCTGAATTTACCACAGCTGAACTTTGAAGCGTATCACAGATCTGCAGCAAAATTGGATTTCAGATGATTTAATGGTCGTGAGTTCTAAGTTCTTCTGAATCTGAGTCAAATTGGGTAATTAAAGTCTTGTAACTGGTGTTTGGCACATCCCTTACATCCTTCTCACCAGGTTATATCTTGCAGTACCTGAAATGAGACTCCTGCCTTGGTGGAGATGTAGTAAAAGAAAGCTTCTCTTTCTCTCACATCCCTAGTGAAAAACTTGTTTTACAAGGAGCTGTATCTGCTTCTTAGACTTCATGCTGCTTCTGGAATCAGCAGCACATCATAGCACATCTGTCCAGGAACACAGACAGGTTTTTTCTGATTCTTATTTCCTTCTCAGATTAAATACTGAAGGGACTGCCACGCTGTCACCTTGCAGGGTTTTTCTTTGGGAACTGGACTCAATAATTCTTTGAGATAGTATATGGTTCTTTGATATCAGTGTGCCTGAGATACAAAACTCCTGCCTTCATGTTCCTCTGTGGTTTATACTGTTAGCCACTTAAAAACAATTATCACGTTATTCTTTTGCAATGAGCCCTTAAGTCTTTGTTTCTCTGTGTTTGTTTGGGCTTGGTAAATGCTCTTTGCAGCTAAGTCACAAAATACTTGCTTTCACCATGGCTTCCAGTATTTATACATCTTTTTGTTTCACTGTTTTATTGTCATGCTTCTTTTTTTTATGCAAAGTTTGTTTTGCATTTTCTCTACAGCGTAAGGAGGCTTTAAACAAAAGCAAACTCATTTTCCTTTGCTGGAATGCCTGTGGTGGAGGAGAACACTTGGCCTGCTCCCTGGCTCACATAGTAGCACTTGTCTTTTTGGGATGCTGGTCATTTCTAACACTGTGACTGTAGGAGTTTTCTGAGTGCACAGTCCCTTTTCTGCTGTGCTCCAGATGACACCCAGGACTTTGGATCCATCTACCTGTACCATTTTTTCTTCAAACCTGACTCCATCTGGAAACTGTGCATTGAAAATAAATAAGGAAGGGGTTTTCCTAAGAACTTCATGACTTTTAGCTCTCCTGAGTCCACCCTAGATCTCCCTGGGGGTTGATAATCCAAATGAGGTCACTGTTGAGAGGACAGTCATGCAACCTAACTCAAGTGTCTTGTTACCTGAGACCCTGGAGACGTAAGAGGGGCATCTCCAGATAGTGTTTAGGAGTGATAAATCCTGCTTTGGAACTGCCCACCTTTTCACATCAGCTGTACAAGGAGGTTGGACAAAACTTGGTCCAAACTGAAGTGCCGTAGGTGGGTGCCAGAGGAGAGCTGGAGGGTCTGCCCCTCAGCCTTTCAAAAGCTCCATCTGAAGAATTAGTCTCTATTCCTTACCAACACCCAAGCATTTATTTTAACTCGTTTTTGAATCCTCATGTTTTTCTGGCTCTGAAGGCAGTACTTATGAACACCTTATTAAAAACACTACTCCCACTAACTGCTCCACATCCTTCATATCATTTCATAGTTGACAGGCTCTGGCTCAGTAGTACACTTACCCACATGCACAAAAATAAGCATGGCTCACTTTGCTGGAGGCATACTCACTCTTAAACACCCTGATGAATTGGACCTGTGTTAGTCACACCAACTTCTGTCTCAAAATGCTTCTGTTGTTTTCTGTAAAAAACTCCACGTTGCTCACTATTAGCTACTTCTACCTGTTTTGGTATGGGACTACTATTTAGCTGTAGTTAAATGCAAATCTGGCTTTCAGGTAGTGGTAGTCACCCTGATCTGTTCCAAAATTGCTCACTTTTTTTTTCATTACATTCCGGCTTTCTTAGGCAGCATGAGCTTCATATGAGAGGCCCTTCAGAGGAGCCTCTCCAGGGCAGGGTAGAGACTGGGTCTGATCAAATGTCTTCTTTTACCTTCACCACCACGTGCAGGAGAGCCTGTTCTGCATTATGCAGACCCCAGATAAAATACTGGCATCATTCTCTAACTTTCTGAGCCATATAGTGGCAATTTTTCATATGAAGGATCAAGTTTTCTTTTGTAGAAGATGACCTGGATGTTATTACTATAATAGCAATTGAAATGATTATCTGAAAACAGGTTTGTTGGGAGGCGTGTTTTGTATACCATTTATGGAAAAGTAGGCTAGCGTGTCAAAATACCCAAAGATAATTATTAAAGGTTAATAAAACTTATCTTTCTATTAGCTTCTTTTCAAAATCAATGAGTGTGATATATTATAATAAAAACTCTGGTGATTTAGGCTTCTTAATACTGTCTCTTGGGAATATTCCAAAACTTTAATCTCATTATTCTCATGAGTCTTGGGAGATAAGCAAGAGAAGAATGCTTGTCAGATTCTCTGCTGACTTAATGAATATAAAACAAAGATACGTAGCCCATCTTCAGATTCAGGTTGTATTAAACACAGGATTCCTCTGTAAAACCTCTGTGTTTGTAAAGTTATCTCCATGAAATCAAAGACTATCTCTAAGACCTCAGAGAAATCCTGCTCACTTGGTTTTTTCATTGTAAAGTTCAGTACTTTTAATATATATATTTTTCTTGGCAACAAAAGTGTGAAACTGTTTTATTATGAACTCAATGTTGGAGAAGCTTTTAAAATAATGGTAGTACAGTGAAGAGGCTGTCTGTTGAGCCAGTCTATCTAGGACACTTTAGATAATGGTGTCCTAGTAGTGGGGGTTGGTTTACATCTGTTTTTATAACACCCAGCGGTGTCCTCAGTGGCTTTGTTATCTGTGAAGTGAGTTCATTTGTGCAACTTTGTTTTTCACAGTTTAGCCGCGTTCTTTATAAGCTGTTTCATGGTTGTCTTTGCATCTCCTTCAGCAGCAGGAAGAGCTGTTCCCCCAGCCTGTCTGGGAGCCTCTGACAAAGCTGCTGTTGCCTCTCTGCAGGTCAAAGAGATCGTGGCCCAGCACACCAAGGAGTGGTCCGAGATGATCAACACGCACAGCGCCGAGGAGCAAGAGATCCGGGACTTGCACTTGAACCAGCAGTGTGAACTACTGAAGAAACTGCTCATTAATGCTCATGAACAACAAACCCAGCAGCTCAAATTCTCCCATGACAGGTGAGCAGGGCAGTGCTACCTGTTAGAAATAAAAGAAGTGACCATATAAGGTTTAGGTAGATGCAGGCATGGGCTTCTTAGCTGGTTTAGGTTATCTGACCTTCACTAAAGGCAGCTGGAGTGATGAAGCATTGGTAGTTTGTACTAACTTTACCCAGGAACTTCAATTCAGAGGCTGGAAGCTGAGAAGTATCAAATATTGAAATACCCTTTGGAGTTGCTGTCAGCTGTGGGCTCGTGTTTATAGCACTGGTGACTAGAAGAAAGATCCATGAAAAGTGAGATCATAAAAACAAGGGGTTGCAGGATAAGCTACATTAGGCTGATGTGTTACCTTCATACAATATCCTGCTGAATCACAGAAGATACTGCATGACACTACTGCTTTGGTAATTAACCACCCTACCCATTTGAAATTAAATAAAATCAAACACACATCATAGTCACAGTGCTAAAAATAGTGGTAAGTAGAGGACTCATTTTTGTATGCTATGATCTGTTATGCAAAGCAGCCTAAAAGCATGTGAACATAAAATGTGTGTGTACACACATACTCATACATACATAGATTCAAATGTAATTGTCTTCAGCACCTTTCACAGAAAAAGCATGGGAGAAAAGGAATAAATAAATCACATTTGAAGAAGGAATTGAAATGTTTTTTTAAAATTCCTGAGTGAAAAAACAGCTTATCTTTGTATCAGAGAACCCATGCTGGGACCTGCAAGCTTTCCATCCAACAGAGAATTTTCCCAGCAAAAGGCTTGTAGAGAGCTCATCTTTATGTTAATCTCTGTGTTAACCCATCTTTTCAAGCTGTCCTACAAAACATACCCAGTCAAATATGAAGTCCAGAAATCGTTAAATTATAATACAAATTCATCATTCAAAAGTTATTAGCCAGAGGAAGGTGAAGTCTTTGGTGCTGTATCTCTAAATCATGTTTGGCTGCATCAGCCCAGGGAATCACATTGCTTTTTTTTTTTTTTTGCTTTTTCTTTTTTAAGTCTTTTTTTCTATCCTATTTGAAATTCATCAGAATGCTTAGAATATAATTTACTAATATATGGCCTGTGAAAGTAAGCTTTTTTGTTTTCTTTTCCATACATATTTCCATGTTCTCTTAACTTCGCCAGAAGTTGTCACTCCAGGCAGCTATTATATATATACTAAGGCAAATCTTAAAATTTTTTAAAGTTTTTTTCTCATAGTTTTTGTCTTTTGGTTTAAATTTTTTGTATCTCTATGTTGTTTAAACAGCCCTCCATCATTTCTTGTATAGAATTCTTACATTCTTGGCAGTGTACCTAACTTTCTTACTAGAAATCATTTGAGTTCAGTCCATGTATTGCTCTATTTTCAGAACTATGAAGAACCAGATTTTCAGAACATCCTGAAAAATACTGAGAACTTTCTTTACTCAGCTGTCCCAGGAGTAACAACCTTCAATGTTCTTTCTGCTTTATTCATTGCAATTTAGTGTGTTTCTGCTTATTTGGGAATTTGTGTGCGAGTCCTAAATGTGCAGACAGGGGACTTTCCTGTTTAAAACAAATTTAAGGCTGTGTCTGAATCTATGAATATTTCTGGAGAATTTGGACCGTGAAATACTGAAATGTGAATAATAATGCTCCAAAGGGACTTCACACCTCATAATTTGTAAACTTTTGAATGTATTATATTGTGTGTAGGAAGGCACATGCATTTATCTGTAGAGGCCAAGAGACAATTGGTGTCCGTAGGGAAAAAGGGATCTATGTGAGGGCGGCGTGGGAGGTGGAGCAGGCTCTCAGCAGGCTGTTTTCTCCACGTCCCTCTCTCTGAGCTGGGGTAATGAGCTGGATAGCACAGCAGAGGACACAGGGCTGGTAGGAGATACCAGGAATCTGAAATGCTGCAGTTACCTGCTGTAGGGAAGGTGCTCTCCCTCCATGTGCAGCACAAAAAGCAATTACTGCTGTGCTTTGAGCTCATTGAAAAACAAAGCAGAAGGCAGCAGACACTACTCAAAACCTGAAGGTTATTGAACTCCAGGGGTGCTGAGCCCCCTGCCTCCCCAGACTGAGTTACCTTTACTGATGTGGATGTAGTGATCTGCAGCATTTCAGAAGCTGGGGACATGAGGCTGTTATTCACAAGCATTATGTACTCCAGGTCAAACAACCTGAGAGAGAGAAAAACTGTGTGGTGGGTTTTTTTAATAGAAGAAGAGATTTCTATTTATTCAAACAATACTGGTGACATAAAATAACATGTGAATGCACTTTGATGTCATCTAATATATAAATAAATTCCAAGGATAGACGTACATGCTTAAAGTATCCCTTTAAAAGACATGCTTGTATCAATTTCAGAGCTGCAGTCAGTGTGACACAGTAGGGAATCAGCAGCTAAATCTTGCTGTGCCACATTTTTCAGAATCTTTTCTTTTTTAATTTATCTCCTTTACCATCCTGGCTTATCCAGTTCTCCCAGTTACCTCTGGCACCAGGAGCCACCACTGCTTGTGGGCAAGAGGGTGTTCTTACTGGAGACAACGTGATGTGTTGGCCCTTGCAGCCACCTCCATGGCCAGTGCCTCATTTTGAAATCATCAGTGATGCACAATAGTCCTCTAATCCTCTTTCTTCTTTCACTCTAAAATTGTATCTGATGCAAACAGGCTGAATCAACTTGAACACCTACATGAACATTTTTCATACCCCTCAGCACAGTAATAAAAATAAATTATTTAGCACTCCTCTTAAGACAGTGTGCTTGAAAATCACTTCAAATTAAGTATAGAAAATAAAAGCGTTTATTTGGAGAAAAGACTGTTGGAACAAATTGTGCTCTCAACACAACATTTTTTAGAACCCAGACTAATTTTTGCTGTGGTACCACTGCTTTTAAATCTGTTTCCTGGAAATGTTTCACCTTATGAACTCTTGAGGGGGGAAAAAAAGGCACCACATTTCTTTAATTAAAATTGCTAAGAGCTCTCTTGTTTCACAGGAAAAGCTGTGAGGCAAAAGGAGAAACCAAACACAAGCCTGGCCATGGTCTAAACCACTCTTTTCAGGCCCAGAGGTCTCTTTTCAGTCCCAAAGTAGAAGTTTTAAAAGGAAGTCTGTCAGCTCATACCACAGCTAGCAAATATTATCACTATTGATATTGCTATTACCTTCTGAGTGCAGGATTTGTAAATTTTTTTAGGCAGTTCTAAAAGACAAATTGCATTTTCTAAATGGCTGGTAGTAGCTTGTACTAAGACAACTCATGTACTGGGGAGAAAAGAGAGTATTTTATACTCCTTTACAACATTCAAAGTGTAAAAATGCTTTAACTGGTCTTTCAGATTATATTCTGCTCAGATGCCTGCTCAGATTGTGTCAATTCTACACAAAGGAAGGGAATTTTCTTGTGGTTTGTTCTTTTCTCTTTTCTAATGCTTTGAGAAAAAGTTAACCACAGTGTAGAGGAAACCAACCTCCACAACTGTTGCATCTTAGGCATTAATGGCTTCGTTTGGTTTTGCCCAGGGAAAGCAAGGAGATGCGAGCCAACCAGGCCAAAATCTCTATGGAGAACAGCAAAGCCATAAGCCAAGACAAATCTATCAAAAATAAAGCTGAAAGAGAGAGGTGAGTATCACATCTCCCTTCCTGAGAAGGGAAGAATGCTGTCAGAGATAAACTCATGGGTTAATTCTATTAAACCCGTGTTTTTATGTATGGAAAGAAGGTCTGATGATTGTGCTGGGTATATTTTTAGATGACCATTTTAGAAAAATGGTGATTTTTCTTGTATTTAGCCTCTTAATAACTGTGATGCCCTGATCAACTGTGACTGAGTGGAGTAGGTCTAATCACACTATTACTTCTTAATTATTGTACTTCAGGAGCACTATACTTATTTGCTTTTTAAGTGAAATGAGGGCCTGACTAAAAAGGCACTAAAAGCAGAGTCTACACGATGATGTCTCACAAGCCTTTGGGGCTTCCCCTTCACTTTGGCCTTGCCATCTGGCTGGTTCTTTCCTCTTTTACATTCCCTCCTTTGCACTGGGCTATTTTGGTCCCAAATCCTGAACCTGTTCCTGCTGAACCAAGTCCCTTGAGTGCTGCACACTCCCAGCTCATCAGGAGGATGAGCTGTCAGAGCCCTTGGTAACTGTTTGCTTTGTTATGTCAGACCTCACTAATGACTCCAAGATAAATCTGTTCCCAGAGCTGCTGAACGCAGTTCTGGTTTGTAGGCTGATTCAACTGTTTGAACTATTTTTGTCCTCTTTCATGACAGAAATCTTAGGAAGAGACACTTTGCATTTGGGTATTTTATGTAACTATTAATTGTATATGTATATTTTTGCTTAAATAACAACTTTAAGAACCTTACAGCATTGATAAGCTGTAACTTAGCTTATGATCGTCAGATGATTTTTTCCATTACCACTGTTAAGACACACAGCACCTTTTATACACCAAAATAAATTGAGAACAGAGTGCAGCAAGGGATGCACAAATTAATTACACATTTAAAAAAAAATTTTGTCCACCACTTTTGAGTAAGGGAAAAGCAAACTTCATTCACAACCATCAAGTCTTCAGTCACGCTGTCAAAGTACTTGGAAACCTTTAGTAGTGTGTAGCCAGAGGAGTGTGCAATTTGCCGTTAGTCCCACGTGGAACAGATAATCAGAAAACAAAATACACCTTTAAGAGTTTGTGATTCTCTCTGTTGTAGCTTTTGGGTTTCTTTTTTTCCAATGAGTCCTCATGGAGAACGTTTGCATTTTTTAGGCGAGTCCGAGAACTGAACAGCAGCAATACAAAAAAGTTCCTGGAAGAGAGAAAAAGGGTAACTATAACCTTGACCAAGTCACTGGGCACTGTTTCTGGATATTATTTTTCATTCCTTTGTGTTGAGAATCTAGCTCTGGTAGATTTTTGTCTTTGATTTGTTCCACATACTTGTAGCATAAAAGATCTGACATCTATACAACACAAAGCTATTTTAATTAACAGAATTACTGTTCATTCCTGTGTTTTTGCTAAGTCTATGTATTATATGCGATATGTATCATATATATCTATTCATGCATTAATAATATAATTAATATTAAGCTTTTCTTAAGATTGGGTGATACAATAGGCCTCCTGTGGTGTTTTATGCCCTCTAATGGGGCAAGACAGCATATATGTGTGTATCTTTCAATAAGTTTTTATTTTACCTGTTAATAATGTGTTACATTCTTCCCCCCTCCCCCATTATTTTCTCTCAATTACAGCTGGCAATGAAGCAGTCAAAGGAAATGGATCAGTTAAAAAAAGTCCAGCTTGAGCATTTAGAAGTCTTGGAGAAGCAGAATGAGCAGGTATCTTGTTTTAAAGGCTTAAGAGAAAGACGAGATAGTGAGAACAGTAACCAGAGTCAGGCTGACTAGAATCCTTCTGAATGTAAGTCCTTACCAAAACAGGGACAGTGACCTTGTTCATGGTCACTCACCTTCTTTGGGAGTCAAAATGAAGAGTTGAAGTGACTTAAATAATGATTCAGCACCAGATTGGTGTCAGATAAGCCTGTGGAAGCTGAACAGCTCAGCCACAGTGTCCTTTCAGCTCTTGAGCCACACTGATGCTTGTTAGCCAGATATGACACTCATTAAAGACCCAGCATATCCAATTTAATTACTCCCAAAAAGTAACTCAAGCAAATCGGCTTCCTTCACTTTGGAACTTACATTTCTAGTACTGATTGAAAAATTAGAGGTGAAACGTGCCCAGAGCATCTCTGAACTCTGAGACAGTGGGTTTGGACTGAATTCTAGAGATGTATAGTAGCATGGGGAGTTTTATCTGTACTAATACACCCTCTCCTAATTAAAATACCTTATTATTTTCTGCTAGTTTATAAGCCCCCACTTTTTTTTTTTTTAATTGAAAAACTACTTGGCAAGGCAAGGGAAATTTTAATCTTGTTGCTGGTGGAAGCAACACTATGCAGTTCCCTTGCTGAAAGGTTGAGCTAGAAAAGCTGGAATAATTGCATGGACTTGCAGTACTTCACTTAAAAATGTAAACTGCAAGGGGAATATACCCAGGAGTTCAGTGAGGTGAGAGAGAAGGGAGCATGTAATACCCACTACTTTCCATTTAATTCCCATTACTTTCACAGGCTATGTACTCACTTCTTTGTTTGTTAAATGTTCAGAACTTGAACTCTCTGGAAGACATCATAATTGGAATTAAAGCCATCTTGCAGAGGGGCAGAGAGAGAAGGGAAGAGTACAGGCAGATCAAGTATTTCCCCTGTCAGGAGAGAGTCCTACAGCCCCAAAAGCTGCAGCCTGGGTAACTTCTAGGGGGTGACAGCACAGTAGGATCTCAGGTGGCTTCTACCACTGTGCCCCAGCCACCACAGCTCTGTCTGCTGATCCCTCCTGGACAACAACCACAAGTCCTACTCTGATCCCTCACAGGGTTCCTGTAGATGCCATCTCTAACATCCAGCATGAATGGATCTGTCAGTCAGTCTGCTCCTGAGCAGTGTCAACAGGCAGCGAGGCTGGACCCAGGGGAGGCAGGACCTGGGGGCAGAAATTGGGCTGTGGAATCCGTAGTGTCACTGTGATAGTTGACCAAAAAATGATGGGCTTGATCCAGAGCTAGGTGTTACCATTTCTTTCTTTCCACTGGCTTCAGAGAGCTTTGGATCCATTTCTTAAAAGCATAAGGACAGGAGAGAATGATTCCAGTGGTGCTTTTAACCATACTGTGATAACCACGTTGTGTATAAGGGAGCTGGGATAAGTGTGAGTCACTAAAGGGCCACCTCTTGGAGCAATAGATACTTCCTCCCCTGGGGTTACAGCTCTGCAGCTGAGGGATGCTAACAGCCTCCCTGAGCTTGCTCTCGTGCCGTGTAAGTCATCTTAAATCATCAGTTATTAACTGGAATAAGCTCATCCATGTGCTGGTTATCACTTGTGTGTGGGCATGTGGTGGCCTCTGCCACAGGGGTTGTCCTTAACTCACTCTAACGCACTTTTTAACTCACTCTGATTTGATCCATCAGAGCATATATTTCCATACATGCTGTTTGGAGCCTTTCCTTGCAGCCCCAAAAGTGCACCAGTGCTACCCCCCAGCTGGGTGTGATTTCATTGTTATACACATTGATGTATCAAAGTCAGTTGGGTCCAGATAGAGATGGTATTTGTTTAATGAGAATTTCAAAACTTTGTTTTCTCCTGATCAAACAAGGCAAGAAAATTTTCATACAAATATACAATGTAGAAAAGTAGAATTATGGGTGGAAACAGCCTTCAGTACAAACGGTTATGAATTTAAATTTGTTTTGTTTTATGTATGTTTTTCTTGCATTAATTTTTCAATCTCACTTCAGTTTTCATTCATTTAATTTGCTTCTTGTTGTATTACTCGATTTTGACATTATTATTTTTGTACAAACAGCTTTTGAAATCCTGTCATGCAGTGTCTCAAACACAAGGTAGGATGGACGTATAATAAGCAAACTATTATTTCAGTGTGCTTTCCTCCTAAATTAAATCATTATCATTGGAGCCCTCCTTGTAAATGCAACCATTGGGAAGTGCCATTGACATAGTGAACACAATGTTAATCTTGTTTGCACACAGATATTTGAGCCTGACACAAACATTATTTTGTGCTTTAGCATCTCAAATTCCGATGAATATGAACAGTGATGTGCGGAGAAAATATTTAGAGATTAGCTTGTACATTAGCTGTTGTTACTGGAAGATCTGCTTAGAGTTCTAAACTGTGTCTGTGAGAGTGTCTATTGATCTAGGAAAACTGTTTTAGTGTTAACATACATATGATTAACTGCTAATGCTGATAGTCAGACAAAGGGTATCCACATATATTAGTATGGTAATAAAATAAGTAATTCCATGCTGAGAATAGTGAAATATAGAATAGGTGGCTAGAAATAGCTTCCTAGTGTCTGTGAAAGAGCACTTTAAAATTCACTTCAAATTCCAACCTGTTACAAGGTCTGGCAATTACACTTATGATGTGGCTGTGCTGCTGTGGCTTCCTACGTAATTGTTAGTCCAGGAAATCTCTATTAACCCCTGTCTTCCCCAGGGAAATATCTGCACTGGGCTGGAACATCCCCTTGTACAGTACTGCCTGATCTGAAGGACTCCCTTGAATTGATAATATCTTGCACCACTGACAGCACCCACTTTAGCATTTATTTATAGACTCATAATAATGAAAAAAAATTAGGCTAGGAAAAAAAAAGTCATTCTTCTTTTACTGTCTATGGTTCCTAACCTGTCTGAGATCTCCAGAGTCCATTGGCTGCCCCTCACTCCAGGGATTCACTGGAGGTCCAAAGCTGCCTTCCGGAAGGCTCGTCCTGTTGTGCTGGTGTGTCCACCTCAGAATGCACTGTCTGACCCAGCCCCAGAACAGCAAAACCCAGCATCCTGGTCCTCTGCTAGATGCTAATGTGGTCTTTGAAGCCAGGGTCTCTAAAAGGATTCCGTACACAAAACACTGGCACACAGAATATTTATAGGACGCTACGTGCCAGTGGCCAAGTCACAAGCCTGAACAGTGAAATGTGTGAGTCACTCAGGAACAACCACAGGGTTTGGTTTGGTTTTCTTTGGATGTTTCACTTCACACACAGGCAAAATCCAGCCAGCATTTCAGAAGAGGTTGTCCATATTGATTTATTTATTATGTTTCCATATTTTCATGTTGAAATTATTTCTTCATTACTTTCAAGTTTTTAAGTCATTTAAATGGGAGAACATTGATTAATTTTTAATCATATTTATGACAGTTGCTTTGCTGTTATCATAATTACTTTTTTTTCCCCAAGAAGATGATGCGGATGATTAAGACAGTACAGGGCTAGATTTTCCAAGAAGACAGATATGTCACATCTGCATAAATCCACATTTACCTGGCAAAAGGAATAGAGGTGCACCCTCCTTACTTTAGAGCTACACCTGCCCATTTCCACACATGCAAATACGTTTCTGCACATTCAGAATAGGTGACTCCTTAAGTAGGAGCTTATATAGCAAAGTTCCCTGTCTCAGCAACATTTACATCTTCTGGGGGGGACATAGGTTATATAAATCAAGTCCCCTAACCATTATTCCCTGCAGGACAGATATGCAACAGTTACACCAAAGAAAATTGTGGCCTGGATTGTCTCTTCCTAAACTTGTCCTAATGCTCAAGAGTTTGTTTGGAAAGATAGATGGGTTAGATTCCCCTTGGGGTCAATTGATACGGGGTCTTTGGGGTAATGGATTTAAATAACTTCCCAGATTGAGAACCCTTGGGGAAAGTGGAGATGCTGACTCCCAGTTCCTTTAAACTGCAGAGCTTGAAACCAAAACACGGTAACAGGAGGAGAAAGTGTTCCTGTGTGTGTGTCTGAGAGAGGGAGCAAGGGAGGGAAAGGAAGGGAATGAAGAGAGGGGATTCCCAGGCCAGTCACCGTTTACACACAGAGCTTTAGCTCTGCCTGCAGAGCCCGAGGCGTGCAGAGTTTATGGTCAGGTCTGGCATATATTCATTGCTGGGTTTTGCATAATGCATTTGGATGGAGTTTCAGGTGGATTCAGAGTGTGTAATCTCATGGAGCGTAGAGCAGCAGTCTGATCCTGAGGTGAAAAACATCCCCTCTGTAATCATAAGGATCTCCAGGTCAGACAAAGATTATTTTTAAAAAGAGACTATTTTTTAAAAATACTACTTAAAAAGTCTTGCCTACTGCAAGGAAGATGTTACACTGATGGATTTTTGTCATTCCTTGTCTTTATGAAAGAAAAAATCCAGATCATAGATGAATTCTCTAAACATTTCAAGAATTAACACTTTGCAGTACTCTCACAACAGCAGTAAGAATACATTCCCAAAGACATTTCGTATCAGGAGAAGCAGTCAAATTGACATCTGCTTAGCTTTCTTCCCCAAAACTGGGGCTTCTGCATTTTACTATCCGCTGCTTTAGAAAGTCAATCCATGAGTCCTGGAATAGAATAAAAAAATATTTCCCAAGAATTTGTAGATACACGAATTATATCTGATTTTGAAAACAGAATGACATGGGGCAGGGGGAGGATGAGGGGTGTAAAAATAATATTATTACAGATCCCGTCAGTGTGTTTTGCCTGTATTTCACTCAGACACCGTCATGTAAAACGTGCTTCATTTTGAACAAAAGGTCTAACGCGGCGCTTCATGCGGATATTTTGGATTGCAGGCAAAGGAGATGCAGCAGATGGTGAAGCTGGAAGCAGAGATGGATCGCAGGCCAGCAACAGTGGTTTAAAGCCTCAACAAGCAAATTGAAGTTGGAGAACACAGCATCCTTAAAATGAGAGCAAAATTCAAAATAACATTGCTGAGGTTGAAGAGTGGGCTTTTTGGTTTTTTTGGTTTGGTTTTGGCAGGGATTTGGTTTGGGTTTTTTTTGTTTTAATATATCAAGTGTAGCTACGGACCACCAAGTCTTAAGGTTTGCATTATTTCTTTTTTAACACTGGGCACTGAATTTCCTTTGTTGGATTTCCATAAGAATTTCCTTTGTTCAGAAAAACCCTGACCCGAAGATGAAGACAGTTTTTTAAACCCCGGTCCCGTTTTCCTTTCTGTATCTCACCAGGCACCTTGCCTGCACCAGAATTACACGATCAGAGCCTCGAAACACAGGGGACACCTTTAACATCATCTCAGATGGCAACAGAGCTGTGGTTCAAGCCGTGCTATTTCCCATTTGTGTTCTCACGTGTGATCTGTTGTGCAGAAACCCCGCGCTGCCAGACCCCGACACACAACCACCCGTCAGATGCTCGGCACCTGATGCCCCCGAGCCCGCTGGACTGGACCTTGATGCCAAGTAATAATTAGGGTAGTGAGGAGTAGAGTTTGGGTGATTTTAAATTAAATTTCAAGGTATTTTTTCAGGCGGCAGAGAGCAGGCAGTCGAAAGGTAACTGTGGATATTCAAAATACAAGGTGTACAAAGTCATGGGCCACATTCATCAGCTGCAGCAGTAACTTGACAGGATATTTCTGCAGCCTAATGATGTCATTCACAAGTGCCATATCAACTCTATCATGTCTGAAAGGAGCCAATATCCTGGAGAAGTTACTGCAGTGGATAACCTGAGGGAAATACAGTGTATTTGTGCCAAAACTGATCAGTGCTCTAAGGAATTACATATTAGGCACTTTAAGAAAAGTTTACATCCTACATTGCTTGTATAGAAATTGCATTTTGATCCTGTTGCTGCAGATCCCGGATACTACAGTTCATTGTAACTTAAAAGATTGTTTAAATGGCTTTTGGCAAAAAGTTTGTAACTGTGAAAATGTAAAAAGTATTTATACACTTGGGAATCACAACATTGTAGAAAATCACATACATGTTGCCACGTGATAAAATTAGTAAACAGAGATGCTAAGAGTATGTTTGCATGTGATACAAATGCTACTAAGACTGTAATGCCTACTATATGACCACAGTCATGCTACTAGCTGGTAAATACTGAGTAAATGTATGGCACAGAATATTGTTTGATTAATTACAAAGACTTTTAGCATTACAAGGTCTCTATATATATGTGTGTATATTAATTACGTGGGCATTCTTGATACTTGTAGTAAAAGAAAAGTACATAACTAATTTAATTTTACACAGAAGTATTTATGCAGATTTTCAGAATTTCATATCAGGAATAACCTTTTTATGTCCATTAGATATAAAACCAATTTGCTAATGTGTTAATTTGCATGTTTCCAGAGCTTGCTGTAGTTATATTGCAAAACAATGCATGTAAGCATTCCACTTGGAATTTGTCCATGCTGCCAATTCAAAGATGACTGCATGGAAGACTGGTAGTTTAGAACAAATCAGATTCCTGATTTCAATGTACTAAGCACCAATTACTTTGTGTATATGCTTGTACAAACAAATTCTACATATTCCTATAAACAAAATAAATGAAGAGAGATAATTATGTTATTGTCAGTCCTGAGATGAAACTTTCAACTTCTCTAATAAAAACCTTAAAAATTCAAATCCTATAGTTTTGACTGTAGTGAATTGCAGGGTGGTGGTACTATTAATTGCAAATTTTTAGCAAGTTGTATTTCTTGTAAAAATGTGCATAGTGTAAATATATTTCTATCACAGCTTATTTAGTCAAAGGAGTCTTTTTTTTTTTTTTTAATTTTCTGTAAATGATAGGAACATTGTGCAGCACTGGTCCTGAGCACCAGAGAACTGCCCCAGGACAGGGTAGCAGCACAACCTGGAGAAGCAGCAACATGAGTGCAGTGTAGCAGCAATGAGATAGAGGTCAGTGAATCTTTAGGTGTTTAAAGCAGGGTTTAAACAAACTTGTGATGCATATTCAGAACTCCCATGCTGATGCCACAACTTACAGAGGCATCTCCTGCTCCTTATGATCCATAATGTTTTGAAAGGCAAGTGGTGCACTGGGAGCAGCTCCCCCTGCTCTCTAAGCCTGGCTCGAGTGCTGGGTGGAGCTGGGAGCAGCAGCGTAGTCAGAGCATGCTGGACAGGATCTGGCATCTGAAGCAAGGCTTTTTAAATTATTATTATTTTTTTTTTAATTAAAAATGTCCTCTAAAAGACAGCTGGTGGAGACAGTGCCGTGAGCTGGAATTTCATAGTGTTGCCTACTGCAGTGGTTTCTGGCCTGTGAGGAGAAGCAAATGAGAGACCAGATACAGAGGGAACTGGATGGTGAAGCATCTTAGGGTCACTTACAGCCTGGCTGGAAACCCCTGCCCTACCTGTTAAAGAAATCACTGGGAATGGAGGGCTTGCCACAGCCCTCTCCGAGGAAGATCAAAACTGCCTGTTTAATTCCTTGGTGAGCATCCCATCCATCAGGAGAAAACACAGGTTAGGGAAGGCTGGAAAATACTGTCCACAGCCTTTGTTTGAGTCTGTGCTCCCTGCTCAGCCAGGAGAGAGACATTTATCAATTCAGAGAGAAAGATGGGCTTCTGTGAAACCACCGAGTAGGAAGCCTCAGCTCCCAGGCTCAGCTCCCCACACTGCTACGTATTTCGTCCACTGGCAATTTAGCATAAAATGCAGGCAGTAATTTGAAATTAAGTGATGAATTTTGTCAGCTAAGTATTTTGAAATACTGTTTAAGTAGTATTTGATTCAAAAATTATTTGAAATTTGGCCGCTAATGTAATGAGGTGAGAATTTCCATTGAGATGAAATAGGCTAATCAATTTGAACATTGATACTGAGTTAAAGCAGTTTAAAATGTCATTCCCTGCCGTGGTGATGGATTCCACTTCAGTGAAATTTCATCCAGGGAAGTGGCAGATTCTCCCTCTCTGAATCTCTTCAGATAAATTCAGCTCAGCTGTGATGGGGAGGGTCATGACACCCTGGCCTCACAGGCAGCCTGCTGTTCTTTCACTTCCAGTAATTTGGGGGTTGGTCCATAATGTCACTGTTTCCAGGTGGGGGTCTATTTAACCCCCTGCACCACCTGGGTGCAGTTAAACTGCATCACCAGAGACCCAAAATACCTCTCATGGGGCTGATTTCCTTGCAGAATCCACGTGCTGTTGCCCACGGGCTGCCTGTGCAACCAGCTGCAAGTGGCAGACACATCCCAGAGCCAATCGGCTGGAAAACCCTGCTCCTGCTGGGTGTGCCAGGGCTGCAGCCCGGCTGTCGCCGTGCTCTGTGCTCCCCTCGAGGAGGCCGGTAAGAGTTGTGCTGTCTGGTAGGTGGGGGGGGTTCAGCCTTCAGCGAGACACAGGCAGTCCCCACAGCTGGGGTAAGGGCAGGTTGCAGGGCTGCTTCCAGGTGACCCAGTCTGGGGCCATAAACTGTCCCTGGTCACAGCATTTCAGGGTGGGTGATCCTGCCCTGGCTCCCTCAGGTGAGACTTTTCTCCTCTGTCCGTGTTCTGGGGCTTATTGGGTGTTAGGAAACCTTAGGCCTTTCTCTTTTTTTGCCAGGGAGAGCTGGATAAGCACGGCTCTGCAGGCTGGAAGTGGCGATTGTCACTGGAGTTTTTAATTAAAAATTTGTGCTGTGCAGCTGGTGGGTGCTGGGGGGACACAGTTCTGTGCTGTGGGGCTCTGGGTCAGCCTTGCCCCTGTCTCCAACACAGCTGCTCTCTCCCAGCTGCTCCTTGTACCCTCCTGCCCAGGCTGGATGCAGGGGCAGCTGCTCAGGATCATGGATTTCGAGGCTTTGAAGCTACCTAGAAACCTCAAAAAGGCTGGGAATTAAATAGGGGACTAGAGAGGGAAATAAAGGGTTGTTAAACACTGAGCTCATCAGTGAAGGACCTGAGGAAGCCAGGCACTACGATCACCACAGAAATACAGTCTGTTACAGTCAAAGATTATATTTTATGGAATATTATATTTTTTCCTTTATATAGTTCCCTGAAATGACTATCCATAGGTTAATCCTGTATCACAACCAACACAGGTCTGACTATTTGTGGGAGGGTGTAGGAATGACTCTTTATCATGAAACAGAAAAGAGAGGAGATGATCAGAATATATTTAATATGTACCAAAAGCAGAAAAGGAATTTCAACATTATAGTTACAAAAATCAGTATGTTCCTTCAGTATCTGCTTTTATTTTTAAAAAAGCCATTTCCCAGTAAGAAAGCTCCTCGCTGCAGGTGTGTGCTGTGGCAGAGAAAAGGCAGCTGCCCACAATCAAAACTCACCTTGCAATATCTTGCTTTGCAAAGTCCTGGACCGTTTTCTTCAGACGCCTTTTCCTGAACTAGAAATGTGAATTGGTCGTGAATCCGCGTAATGCCATCACTCTGAATAGCTGCTGTCCCTTTGGCTTTTTACCAAAAAAACATCCTCAGTGTAGGGCTCCTGATTCCCGCTGCTCCTGGGACTGGTGTCGCTGTAATTGGTAAATATTTGGATGTGCTCCTGGTCCCGGAGCGAGGGTGGCAGCGCGTTAAAGCTCAAAAAAAAAAAGCTCCCGATGAGAGGCGGGAAAAAATATTTCAACGTCGCATCACCCAGCGAAAAGCAGCGGCGAAGCCCCGGCGCGGAGGTGCCCGGCGGGCTGTCGGCCGAACCCCCGCCTCGCACGGACGGGCAGCGCACCCGGGCGCTCCGGGCTGGGAACGCGCAGCTCTTCCCGCGGCCGACAGCCCGGGGGTCCGGCGCAGCCCCTGCCCCGGGCTGAGAGGGAGGGAGGGCAGGCGCTGGTTTGACAGAGAATGGAGGGGCCCCGGAGCGGGCAGCCCTCCCTTCGCGGGGAGGGGATGCGCTCTGCTCTTTCCCCTTCTCGCCCCTTCTCCGCTCAGCGCCGGGCCGCGGTGCCCCGCACGCTTGACCCGACCAGGGACAAGGTCCGGAGTGCCCCGGCTGGGCTGGCACCAGTCCCGCTTGTGAGGCGCACCCCAGGTGTGTGACCTCCTCCCTGCCCCCCAAAACGCCCCGCACAGGCACGGCCGGTGTTTCTGTTTTAATGCACCTTCTCGGGGCTGTCGGGACCTACGTGATGGTTTTATGTCACGGTATGTGTTGTGGTTTTGTCACGTCTTAGAGCTCAGGTGTGTCGGTGGCCGATCACAGAAGGATGCGCGTTTGCTTCTGACCTTGCCACACAAAAATAGCTGCACGTTTCTTGCTAAATTAACACGCGGAGCAGCTGTTCGCCTTCACCGAAATTAGTGACGCTCCGTGAGCAGCCGGCGCTGGACTAGATATCCCCTCCTCCATCCCGCCGGCCTCTCTGGCAGGGACAGGCGGCTCCCCCGACCCCGGGGTAAGAGGTTCCAGCCCCGTTCCCAGCGCCGGCCGTGGCCGGGGGAGCGCTCGGGGTGAGCCCCGCTCCGCTCAGGGCACGTCGGGGCGGCCCGGAGTCCCCGGGGATCCCCGGCAGCCCCTCCGCGGGTTCGGCGGGGCCCCAGCGCCGGAGAGGGGGAATCCCTCCTACCCTCCTCCCCGCCCGGCTGCGCGTACGCCCCGTCCCTCGGCGTGGGCGCTCCATCAGCTCCGCCGGCATCTCCCCTCCTCCTCCTCCTCCTCCCCGCACACCCACACACTTTCCCCGTCCCTCCTCCCCGCCACTCCGCAGCAGAGTGCTTTTGCAGCCTGTGCGGCTCCTGAGAAAGGAGGTGTGCTGCTTTTCTTTCATCCTTTTTATTTTTAAATTTTTTTTTTCTTTTCTCCGGAGCGGACCGTTTCGGAGGAGCAGCTTCAGCAGCCGCGGCCACGCCGGGACCGAGCAGGGAGGATGGCCGGGGGGCGCCTCCCGGGGCTGCTTTTTCTCTTGCGTGAGTACCTGGGCGGCGAGTCGCGACACAGAGCCCTGTCGCGATGAGGCAGCCGCGGGCGCGGAGACAGCCTGGGCGCCGATCTAGCGGCGGTCCTGCATCACCGCCACCGGCTGCCACATCTCCTCTACCTGCTCTGTCGCGACAGGGACGCTCTGTCGCGATAGAGGAGCTTGCTCCAGCGGGCTCGGGGCTGGCGGGGGTTGTTAAGGTGAGAGGCTCGGGGCGCAGGGCCCGGGGCTGCCGCCGCTCAGCCCCTCTCTGCCCGCAGACGCCGCGGCTCGCCTGGCCGCCGAGCAAGAAGTTGAAAACCTCTCCGGGCTCTCCCCTAACCCCGAGAAGGACATCTTCGTGGTGCGGGAAAACCGGACGACGTGTCTGATGGCCGAATTCGCCGCCAAGTTCATCGTCCCCTACGACGTGTGGGCCAGCAATTATGTGGATGTGAGTGGGGGCCGGGGGCGGCCCGGGGGGCGCCCGGGGCTCCGGCAGGACCGGGGGTGGCAGGGGACACACGCACACATCCGCCGGTAGTTTTGGGAAGTCCTTTATCCCTTCTGAGGATTTTCAGCCGAGGCAGTGGGGGGGCCCGTGGGTGCCCACGGGGCCCCGGGGACGCCCCACTGAGCCCCCGGGTTGCTCGTTTGCAGCTGATCACGGAGCAAGCCGATATCCCGCTGTCGCGGGGCGCCGAGATGAAGGGCAAGTGTGGCACGAACGAGTCGGAGCTGGAGCTCTCCTGGCTGGACCAAGCGTACACCCTCAAACTCTTCTTCCTGAAGGTACGGGCTCCCCCGCACGCCGGGAGCTGGGGCGGGGGCGCGGCAGCACCGCAGGGTCCTGACCGGCCCTGTCTCGGCAGGAGGGGCACAACTCGTCCCGGGGGCAGGAGGCGTTCTGGAGGCTCAGCCGGATCCAGTTCACCTACGACACCTCCGAGCGCACCTACTTCAAGGATGCCGTCAGCCGTAAGCGTCCTGGGAAGGGATTTAAGGCGGATCCCGGGGGTCGGGCGAGAGCGGGGCCGGGGGCGAGCACCCCGCGGTCTACTTGCTAGATGCGTCTTAATGGGGGAAAAAGAAAATCCCACAGCCGGGGCCAGCTGCCGGTTTAAACCCACGTATTATTATTTTTCTTCCCGCTTTTTTTCTTGCTTTCAATCACCGCGGTTGCCGTGGGAGGGAGAGCCCAGCTCTGCCCGTTTGCTGCGCTGCCCTGGGCTCGCCCGTGGTACCCAGGGCCCGAGGGGGTGGGGGACACCTGGGCTGAAAAACATTGTCTTCTTTCCTGTGGGAGATGGTTTTTTAAGGTTAGTTCTGATGATGGTTGAATAGGTGGGGAAGCAGCAGTTTCCCAAGATAACGCCAGGATTGACATCAGTATCATACCCCTACACGCCTCTGCACCCAGCAACCTCCTCTTTTCCCGTTGGGTTTCCATTCTTTTGGCTTTCATTTTGTTTTTATTTCATTTCTGCTCAGAAATGAGTTGTCTTGTGTTGAAAAATGAAATATTGTCATTTGTAATTCCTTCTTTCTCAGGATTTTCAAACTCCAGTGAATAGGGCATTTAGAGTTTTTGCCGTAAGACACGCTGGAAATGAGGCTGTTTTACCCACTGGTGTTTTTACAGTTTGAGTCCCCAAAACACGGAGGTGGCCATGCCTCATCAGCCTCTGCCAATGCGAAACACTGATTGCCTTTCTGTGCTGCTGGAGGGGAACAAAGGGCTGCAGAAGAGCGGGAGGTGGAAGGCAGCCCTTCTTCCATGTTGCTGAGCTGTGTTTGGCCCTTGTTTGTAAAACAAGCTTGGTGTGATGGGAAAATATTTTCTCATCATTTATACTTGGGTGAAATGGTCATGTATTTTCAGGAAAGGTGTTATGGCCTGTTTTGGCTTTGGTGTGGTCCCCAATGGCATTGCTCCTTCCCACCTGAATTCAGAGTCTAAATGCGGCTGCGGAAATGGTTGTTTCCCAAATGTAGGGAGCACGAGCAAAGTCCCAGCTCAAAACTTGAACCTCTATCAATGGGAACTATTCCTCTGATGTCGTGGACTCCGGGTGCTGTGATAGGAGCGTAGCTGGCGGCAGCAGAGCCAGCTCTCCCCTTTGTTCTGCAGGACTGTGTGCTGCAGCCGTGTGTTCCTGCCCGTGGGCTGGCAGTCCCCGTGTGGGAGCTGCCCTGGCTGTGTGTGGGTCACACCGAAAGCAGGGTCCCACTCCAGGAAAACACGGTGCTCCAGGGGCAGCGGCGCGCGGAGCTGCACTGCGGCCCGGCCGCGCCACCTGCGCCTGCAGCTCGTTGCCTCTGTGGACAAAGGCCCCCCCAGTGCCCCGGAGCCGGCCCTGACCTCTGTCTGTGTCCCCTGGCCAGCCGGGAAGCACACGGCCAGCTCGCACCGGCTCTCGGCCCTGGTGACCCCCGCTGGGAAGTCCTACGAGTGCCAGGCACAGCAGACCATCACCCTCATCTCCAGCGACCACCAGAAGTCCGTGCAGCTCCTGCTGTCGGAAGTGCGGCTCCAGCCCTTCGACATCCCCGCGGATTTTGTCTTCAGTGAAGGTAAGGTGCAGGCAGAGCCGTGTCCTGCATCCCCAAGGTGCTGGTGCAGCCACGGCCTTTGGGGATATTGCAATGTATTGAGGGAACTTGGGTCCCACCTTTTTTAGAGCAACCTTCCCCTCATTCCAGCCTGTTATCAGTGCTCCCTGCAGCTCCTCCAACCTATTCCCTGCCTCTGTGGTCCCCCCAAAAGCTTTACAAATTGGGCCCAGCTGCCAAAACATGGGCTATCATTGCATGTACGTTGGCTTCTGTAAGGGCTGGTAGAGCCAGATTGCCAGCAAGCTCCAACTGCGGGGTCCCTGGGGAGCCCTGCAAAGCTTGGGTGTCTCCTCTGCAGCATGGAAAATGTTCCAGCACAGCTCCAGGGGCTCCTTAGGGCTGCTGCACACCGAGGAAAGCTTGGGGCTGCGGTTGCAGGAGACACTGGGGATGCACATTGCTGGCTTCAGTTTGATTAATGCTGGTTGTGAGGGTGAGGGAAGTGTAACAGGGATTCAGTGAGGCTCCTTGTGCACCAAACACACGGGATGCCAGTTCTCTCCTGGGGATTCTTCATCATCTGTGGTGGGCATAAAAAAAGTGAGTTAACACGTGCTGCTTGCATCAGCGGGCTGTACTGGAGTCAGCAGCACCACTGCCCGGGGGCAGAATTCCTGCAGTTTTGCCTTCTTTTATCCAGAGGAACCCATGGTGCTCCTCCTCCCTGACTCCCCCTTGGCTTTTCCATCAGGTCGAATGAGGCAGTGTAATCATGCTCACCTGAGGGAGACGACGCTACCTTAGCGCTAAAATTAGTTAAGTCCATTATTGTAACCAGGTGCAAATAAAACGTGTAATAGCCAAATCTTTTGATAACGAGCTAGAAAATGATGGTGTTGTTTTCAAGCCTAGCATTAAAAATAGGAGGCTTGATTATTTTGCATGTGGGAAATATTTTGGAACACAATAAAAACCCCAGCAGTGACTGCAGAGCCGAGTAGTTGCACTCATGACTCCCATCCTCTCACTGATGTAGTAAATTTGTGCTGTTGTGTGTGCTGGCTCTGGCAGAGCTCTGTGGGCTGAATTACTCATAGCAAGACCAGTGTAGTATGGAGTTCGTGGGCAGATTTTTTTTTTAATATCAAAATAGTAACCACATTATGCATAGATTACAGGGAGAAAAAAGTCGAATTTAATAGTTTGCTGTAATTTTTTTTGTTGGTGTATCTTTACTCTCTCCCTTCTCCTGTGAATCCGGGGTCCGTGTACTCAGGGTTTGGCTGGGCAGACCTTGGAGGCTGAGAAAAGCATATTTAAAATATTCAAGTCTGGTCTCTAAGCTGCTGTGTCTTTGTGATACCAAACTTGTGCAGTCTGAGAGCTCCCAGTTAAAACCACCAAACCTGGGGCTCCCTGCCAAAGGAATCTACCTGCCGTTTTCACAATACGCTCTTTCCTGTCAAGTAGTAAATTTGTTCCTGTTTTGTTTCCTCCTTTGTTGCTGTAGTTTGGTGGGGTTTTTTGTCTAGGACACAAAGAGACCCTGGTAGGTTTAGCAGTATTTGAAGATGTATGGGGAATTCCTCCTGCGGAGGACAGCATGGCTTCTCTCGTCGTCAATTTTCTGTTTGGTTTTTTTGTTGTTGTAGCTCTCCTTGTTCAATTCCACTGCTTTTTGTTGAATTCCACTGGAAGTTAGCTAGCAAAGAGCACCTGGAGAGGGTGGTCAGAAATGCCTGAGAGGTGATTTATCAAAGGATAAACCCATCCAGGGCTCTTCCACTCTCCCAGCAGTGTGTCCCCAGCAGCCGTGTGGGTGAGCGTGTCCTCGGCACACGCATGGAAAAACAGGATCCTTTGTGGGGTCTGAGAACCACTGCCAATCTTAAATTATGGTAATTAGCCTTCTCCTTTTTGGTTCATTAATTTCCCATTAGGTAAAATTCCTATTAATTATGAACAAGCTACAGAACATTTTAAAATATTTTAGAGTAGAGAAAGAGACCTGCTAGAGCCGCTGAGACGCAGCGGGGTCAGGGCCCTTTTTCAACAGAAATTGAGGAAAGGTTTTTTCATTAGTCCTGACACTGTCCTGACAGGGATAGGTTAAAAAGCTTGTAGGGAATGATTGGATTGCTTTTGGTTTTTTGGATGCTTAAAAGTCGTGTGCTGGAGTATCTTTTTTTTTTTTCTTTTTTTTTTTTAAAGACACTCCTTCCAACTATCACAAAGCTCTCTCTTTCCATTTTTCAATGTAGGAGCAGCAGAACATTTTTTCTTTCAGAGCTTGGTAGCTGATTTTTTTAATAGGGAAAGTGTGTGTACATTTTTCAGCTTAGAAGAGGAGTAAAATGAGAGCTGGATCAAGAGGGTGTGAGAACATCTAAACTGATGGAAGAACCCCAGAGAAATTGTCAGCTCTTTTGACTTTATATAAATTAAATATAATGCAATATGATGCAAAATACTAATACAAAGGGGTACAATGGCTGAGAATTAGGGACTGGGATCCTGGGGTGTCTCAGAGGGAGTCGAGACCTCCCGGTCGAGGGCCACATTTTCTCAAGTGTCCTTTGCACCGAGGCCACGTTTAAAAAAACCTAGTCATCTTTTTTTTTCTTTTTTTTTTTTTTTTAAGGTATTTACTTATAAATACCCATCTCAAAAACCTTGTGATGCCAGACACAACTGGGCTGTTTGTCCACCCCACCCTCAGGCTCGTGCTTTTTTCCCTGTCTGCTCTGCAGAAGGGAGCTGGAACAGGAAAATGGGCTCTTAGGTGGTTTCACAGCCTGGTACTGGAATTGGACGAGCACTCACCATAGAAACCGTGGCAGTACGTGAGCCTGGGAGGGAGCACAGCACAAAGGAACAGGCAGGGATGTACCTGAACACCTCCTTTGTACCCATCTGCAGCCTGTGCTCCATGGGGCAGGGACCAGGGACTGGGGGTGACACCTCTCTGCAAAGGGGTGACCCCTCCGTGGTCGGGATGCAGCAAAACTCCCGGAATTGCCTGAACTTTTCACTTTTTGCCAGAGACCTTTTTGCTTTCCTGAACTGAGAATAAACCCCAGCAATCTGGGAAATGCTGAGATCCCTGTGACCTGGAGCAAAATAGTGGGGAAGGTTTGAGAGGAAGGGCTATTTTCCTGCAGAATCATTGATTTTGAAACACAAACCACTTCCCAATGTGATGGCAATTTCTCGTGCACCAACCTGCCCATACTGTGCTTGATGGGGTTGAATGTCTGATTTTGTGTCTGCCATGGACTTTATGCAAACCCTTCTTCCCTCCCATTCCCCCTTGGCCCCTTGCTGTTGGACCAGGAATGATACCTCCTGCCTGCCTCCCTGCAGTGTCATGGACCTCAGTGCCTATGCTTGGAACTCTAGGGGTGAAAAATGCTGTATAAATGTTAAAGTACCTTGTTATAAATGTAAAAATACTTTTATTTGTCATAAAATGATGTAGTTTATTTTAGCATTATATTAATGCTAAAACAGAAAATTCATCCTCCTAGCATTCAGCACGCAGGGAGCCTCTCCTCTGCTGCAGATGTGTTTGTGCTTAGCACTTCCCAGTCACTCCGTGCTGGGTTTCCCCCAGCCCCATTCCCATTCCCCCTACATTCTCCACAGAGCCCAGACTTTGGTGATCTGCTCCAAAAGGAGAAAATGGATGTTTCTGGTAAGGAGAAGGCGGCAGCTGTTCTGCCCAGGGAGGTGCAGCGGGTCCAGCTGGGTTTGGGAATGTGCTGCTGGAGACTGACAGCTTTGCTTGGCTTTTTTCTTTTTTCCCCTGTTGGCTTTTTTTTTTTAATCCTCTTTAAAAAAGTGTCAGGATAAAGAACTCTTTACCTTGGCTGCTTGCAAGAGCAGACACCTTTTTGAGTTGTGACACAGACACTTAAATACAGCCCTGGCTTCCTGTGGACACCAGAGCTCTGGCCACATCCTCTGGCGTGTTTTGTGCTCTGCAGCCAGTTTGCTTTGGCCAAAGCTGCTGGAGTTCAAACGTTACAAGCAGGTGCCTGAGAGTTGGATCTGTTCTCTGCATTGTGGCAGTGGTGATTTTAGCTTTGCCTTCTCCACTGGCTGCAACCCCCCTTGTTCAGCCCATTCTCCTGCAAAGGCCATATTCTTGTGCAGGGAATGGTGCACAGGCAAACCTGGTGTGTTTGAGCACAGGGAATCCTCTCAGTTGGGTTTACAGCAGCCTTTTCCCCATTTTCTGTAGGGTTTAAGCTAAACCACTTCCCAGCAAAAGTCACTGTCCGGTCGTGGTGATCTCCTGCTCGTTGGCACCTCAGCCCACCCTGTCTGCAGCCGTGTGGGGGATGCAGAGGAGCTCCTGGAGCATGGATCCGTCCCATGGGAAGGATGCTGCTTTGCACCCGCACTGGGCAGTGGGGTCAGAGCACCCCTGGCCCCACAGGACTGCCCCATGTGTGGCTCTTCCTGCAGTCAGCTCATCCTGCTGCTCTGTCTCTGTGAGCTGGTCAGGTCTCAGCATCCTAAACTGGGAAGAATTTCATAAAGCACTAGAAAACCTATTTCGGGAGCTAAATAATAACCAGGGTTTGGTCCCCCTATTCTCCTTACTACCAACAAACAAAACCCCTGCATTGCAGCAGTTGCTGAATGGCCTGTACCACAGTCCCGGTGATTAATCACTCCTCTGGTGAAACAGTGAGCAACTGGAACCAGAAAGGACATTTTTTTTGTTAGACTACATTTCACTTTTGCTTTTTTTTGTTTCACTTCATTTACAGCGTGAGCTGTTTCCTGATGGCATCGCTATGAGCCTGGTGCTGGGAGCAAGCTCCACTCCAGGACTCAGGGAAGCTCCTGGAGGTGCCAGCACTGCTGGAGATGGGCCCCTCCTGTCACCTCCTGCCTCGGCCTGGGGGGTCTCTGGGTTTTTCCTTCTCTTTGCCACATGCTGTTAGATTTGTGGAGTGTTTGCTCTTCGTGGCTATTGCAGCTCTCTGCAATCAGCTGCCTGGGGAACCCATCTGGATGGTCCTTAGTTAGGGGAGGAATTTGTGGTGCCCTTTGTATTTGCTCATCTAACACACAGCCTTTCTATCTTTCCTTCTTTTTTCTCTTAAAGTTTTCATTATTTCCAGCACATTTTTAGTACAATGAAGAACATGATCCAGGACCAGACAACTGTCCTTCCTGTACCACGTAACCTTTTTATTTTATCCCCTAGAGTTGACATTTTTCTTCTTTTTGGCCTGGCAGCCTCATCTCAGCACCATGGGCTCTGCCTGTCCGACATCATGGAGAGGCATCAATCCTGTGGGGAAAAAAGTACATCGTGATCCTGTCGTTAATGTCTGCAGTAGACTCTGGAAGTGTGAGGAAGCTGAGCCAGGATTACCAGCATAACGTGTTTCCTGACCTTAGTGGCCTTTCCAGGCTCAACAGAAAAGTGTTTTCCTATTGTATCACTACTTTCTAGTGATTTATTAGAGCATGACAGAGACTCAGCAACCAGAAAGAAAAACACTGGCAGGACTCATGTTGCTTCTGCTCATCCTTTGCGACAATTGATGGGCAGTGTGGGGTGCTGGGATGCTGCTTGACCACAGACACACGTGTGCTCTGCCAGGGCTGGTGGGCAGCTCACAGAGAGCGGGGAGCCAACTTGCAGATAGAGGGGGTGATGTGCGGGGTGAGTCTGATGCAGGATTAAAGACTTACTGATGCCGAGGCCTCTCTAGACTCTGTAACTGAATGAACAAAGCACAGTCAGGAAACTCAGATTTTCACTGCCCCGTTCCCAGCGAGGGCACTGATGTGTGGCAGAGAGGCCTGAGCTGATGGGCATGAAGTGTTTTTTCCGGTGCGTGGGCTGCTGTGATAGATGTTGCCTCTCGCTGCATCCCTGCCTTGTGACTGACTCCACGTTGCTCCCAGGCAATTGATTTTCTCCCCGGGGCTCTGGTGGCGGCCGCTGCCGCTCTCTCCCCGCGTGGAGCTGTGACCGGGGAGCCACCACTGCAGCAGCTCGGATTGGCGGTGTCCCAGTCACGTCCCTCTTTCCCCTTTTTCTGTCCCTGCAGAACACAAGTGCCCCGTGGACCAGAGGGAGCAGCTGGAAGAAACCCTGCCTCTGATTCTGGGCCTGATCCTGGGGCTGGTTATCGTGGTCACCCTCGGCATTTACCACATCCACCACAAGCTGACAGCCAGCCAAGTGCAGATCCCTCGGGACAGATCTCAGTACAAACACATGGGGTAGGGAGCAGGATCGAGCAACCCCGGCATTTATCAGGTAGAAAAAGCAAAAGCACTTTTTTCTGTGGGCAAGGAAAAGTTCTGGGGGGGCAGGAGATGGTATTCACAGCACCTAACCCTGAGTGTTTCATGGAGACAGGCAGGTCAAGGCTCAGCTTTAACACAGAGACACGGCTGCCTCTGTGAGGAGACTCTGAGGTGTCTGTAGGTGCTGTGAATACCTTCTTAAGCAGCTGGGCTGATCTTCTGGAAACAGAAACGCTTCACATGTCCAAGTGTCACACTGGGAGCAAAATTAGCTTTCTTGTTTTAGTGATTTTTTTCCCTTTTTTCTGTCTCAAGAGACTCTTGCCTCCCCCCTGCATCGCTCTTGGAGCGTTCAGCCCTCCCGGGAAGCAGGGGTTGGGAGACAGAGCCATTGCACAGGGATTCATTCATGCCCTCTAATGAAGGGACTCAAACCACATCCTAGGTTTGCACTCATGTTAAGGAAAGCATGGAGGCAAATACAGATGTGTTTTGGAAAAAAAAAGATAAAAATTCAAGGCCAGTAACTCCAGTGGAGCAGATGAGAGCTGTGGAGCTGACCCCACACTTGAGACTGAGTGAAGAAAGTTTGTTTTTGCTTCTTGAGCCACATCTGAACTAAACTTAAAAAAGAAAAAAAAAAGAAAAAAAAAGAAAAAAAGTATTGATACACAAGTTATAAAGTGCCGTGCTACTGCAAGTCAACTGAGAAATGCTTCTGGCTGGGCATCCTGCACGTATTGTGATTGTTGTTGAGATGTTACATTGCTACCTGCAACTGGTATTTTTCACAACAAAACAACAAAAAAAAGAAAACAGTAATGTTAAAGTTACTATGCAGATTATTCAGGTATAATCTAATGTAACAGAAAAAAAATATAAGGGAACCCTTGAAATCTCTCCATAAATGTAGACAATTTTTAAAATTAATTAAAACATGTACATATATAATACTTGATTTGCCTTCTTATTTTGACATGATGTAATGCTTTGCACTAGCTCCACGATACCTAACGGATTTGGGGCAGAAATACATTTTCAGGATGTTACATGTAGGATTTATCCTAGCAGGACTTTTGGTGCAAGTGGCTTGGTGAAGATGTGGTGGTGGTTCGGTACTCTGATTTGTCGGTAGTTTCTAATATTCTTTGAATCCCTTGGCTGTTCCTCCTGTGTGTTTTGTGGGCAATGATGTGTTCTATTCCAGCACCCTCCAGTTCCCACTGAAACCTCTGACTTCCCTGGGCTCCAGGGAAACCTCAGCAGGAGTCAGGCCAGGCCTTGTGTTAATTTAGGGTATGCAAAATTCTTTCTTGGTTTGAAACTGATTTGATCCAAACAGGGACTCAGATTGGTTTTTTTTCCAGCTTAAAACTGAACACTAATCAAAGAAAAATAGTAATTCCAATGTTGAGGAATGGCAAGAGGAGAAACTTAACTGCCTTTTAATGCTGTAGCTGCCTCTAAAATATTGGGATTGTTTTTGAAGGTGGGTGCAGCACAAGCCTTCCTTTAGTCCTGTCTTATTCCTGGTTTCATTCCTATGTTATGCTCAGGCTTCTGTTTTCTCATTTGGATGCAAGAAGCAAAATTATGGACTAATGATGGCTTTGCCCTTTTCTTTTAAAATTCCAGTGAAAGTGTTTTGGGTGAGCTTTAGGCTGACCAAGTGCCACTGCCTACAATGAGCTGATAATTAAAAAAGAAAAGAAAAGGTTCTTTTAGAGGCAGTTAGAAAAAGCCAGAGGTAGCAGGAGGGTGAATAAAAGGACTAAAGGTTCATCCCTAATAGACAGGAGCTTTGTCCTGCCTCACCCTTGTGTGCCCTCAAGCCAGAAAGGCTCTCCCAGCCAGCTCCCATCAGCCTGGCACATCTGCCACTGTGACATCCAAAAGAGGAATACAATGAAAAAAGGAAGCCAACAGCTGAGCTGCCGCTGCCAGAGGAGCCCCTCCTTTGTCTCCTGGACAGCACATTCTGGCCGGGTGGCTGCGGGAATGTTGGGGTGGCTCCGTGTGTGGGGGAGCAGGACGCGGTGGCAGAAGTGGCACCAAACCGGAGCCATCCCGGTCACTAAGAGGCCATTCCCATCTGGGCTGGCTTCCTCCCGTGGGAGATACAGCTCGGGGCTTCACACGGAGCTGCCTGAAGGCAGCAAAACCTGGGGCTTGGCCGAGCTGCTGTCAGGGTAGGAGAGGCAGTGGCTGGCGATGGAGCTGCTGCCCGGGCACCATCCCCAGGCGGCTGCGGGAGGGGGGTTGTCCTTGCCCAGGCCGAGCTGTTGGGGGTTTAACCCCTTCTTGTTGCACCGAGTGAGCCAGGCCTGCCTGGTGTAGCAGGGAGATGCTCCCAAACACCTGTGTGGATTTAAGATGGAAAAAAAGGCTCATTTATGGTGGACCCTGCAAACTGGTTTTAATTTGCCCTGTCAGGGCACTCGCAGGGGCCTGACCTTGCCTGACCCCAGTGCTTGAGCGCTGGGCAGTGCACGGCGCTGGTGGCACTGGCCACTGCACGGGGATGAACCCCCCAAAAGCTGATGCAGCCCCTGTGCCCACACCTGAAGGACTTTTGCTGCTTTTCGTGTCAGATGAGGGTTTCCCTTAGGAAGCACTCGGCATCACCTTCGGGAGCAGTGTGTCTGTGAGCTATCAGGAACAGAGTTGCAGGAATACAATAATTAATTTCTTGGGTTTTCTGAATTGATAAAGAATATTTTTTTGTTGGACTGAATTGTTTTTCCTTTTTAGGGAAGAAAGGAAATAGAAACAATAATTTCAGCTCAATGACAGTTTGTGTCCAGACATGCATCTTGGTTAAAAAAAAGTTAAGATACTGGGTGAAAACCCTTCAAGTCATTTAATTCTTTCCATCCTTTTGCTAACACCTACTGAATTGATCCGAATTCTCCATTGCTTTAAGCTTTTCAAGCCTATTTATGACAAATTATTTATGAGAGAGATTAAAAAGCTGTCCAGCTTCCCTCCTGCCTGTCAAACTTCAGTAGGATCTTGAGGATGGTTGCACTTGATTGTGATTTAATTTTACATTTAGCTTTCATTCATTGATGGATTATGGACAAGCTGCAAATTGAAAGCTTTGCTTTACAGAATGTTTATGAACACACCAGTAGAAGCTGGATAAATACAAGAAACTCATCACCCTACTGAGCTCTGTAAGGACCTGTAATAATTAAGCACTTTAACTAAAGCAGCTGCTAATGACTTACAAAGTACTTCTGATTAGAACTTTAATTATAAATTATTGATATATTGCTGAGGAGGGGGCTTACATAGCCAGTAAATGTACTGGCCTCTGCTACTAGAATTACGAATATTTGTGAATAGTTTTAGAACTGTCAGCTCAGAAAAAGCTATCATTTCTTAGTGACAGGTGGGAACAAATTCATTGGAGTATCCAGTTACATGTGGAGCACAGCCTCAGCTTCTGGGCAGATGGATGCTCTTAGCATGCCTTTTTTTTAGGTGATGGCTAATGTGTTTTGAAATATTTACTGATGTCAGCAACCAAAAGTAATATAAAACCTTATTTATAAGACGTGAAGATAGCAAATAACGTTGTAGAGTCATCAGCTGACTGGTGCTACTGGGGAAACTGTGAGGAATGCTGTCAGGAGATGTGAGAGCTGGGGAGTTGTGAGCCAAAAATTAAGGATGTGTAAGGCAAAACACAAAAGGGATTATTCAGGGGGCAGGGAAAGGAAGGTGGGAATGTTCCAGCAGGGCCTGTCCCTCTGGAGCAGTTCCTCTGCAGAGCTGTGTGGGTGTGCTGCTCCCTTCTCTCAGTGCTCTGCACTGATCCCTGACCACAGGGGGGGTCTGGGGGGTTTCATTCCAGTGCCAGCACTGCCGACTCATGCTGAGCCATGGAAGCCTTTTCCCAGGAATAGAGAAGTTCTGTACTTTTTTAACACGTGTGTGTGTTTTGGGAGCTTCTCAGAATGGCTAATTGACAGTATCTCGGGTTGAAATGTGTATTTTTCCAGTCCCCTCTAAGGTTTTGGGGGGTTTTTTCCCTTAATTTTGGCTGGAGGCACAGTCAGAATCTCAAACTGCTTATTCTTACATCCCTTGGTTAATCACTGGTGTTGTGCAGTGGTTGTGCCATCAACAAGGAGAAAAATCCATTAAGACTCAGATATTCTGGCTTCTTTGAGGCCTTATCCCTGCCTTTTCAATTTGGAGAATTGAAGATGGAGAGCAGCACTGACTCAGAAGAACCTGTTCTCCTGCATGGCTGTGATGAGCACACAGGACCAGAGGTGAGCAGCTGCCTTTCAGTGCAGACACCAGCACTGACACTTAAAAATCACCTGGGGCAGCCCTATAAATCACAATTTATATATAT
>WBMZ01007518.1:7636-67802 GCA_013400975.1 Atrichornis clamosus | reverse complement strand
ATATATATATATATAAATAAATTAATCTCTATCTTTAGACTCTCATTTCATGATAAATGCAACTGAACCTCCCTAGAGGCTCCTGCCTGAAAGATCAGGCTCTTTCTTTCCCTCAGTACAGGACATGCATTTTCACCTAGTTTTCCTACAGTCACAGCATGACTGAGGAACTATCCTAGCCAAAACACTTTAATAAATAAAATCAGTTTTCAACTCGTTTAGCTAGTTAAAGCAATTCCCTTTGAAAAAAAGAAAGTCTGACAGGGGTCAGGGAGGGAGCATGGACAACCTGTTTTTGTGGCAGCCCATAAGTGCATCAGCTTCAACTATACACCTCTAAGCCCTGGAGCGTATCTGAGAGCACTGCACCCTCACAGTCTCCTAAGTTTGTTCAAGCATTGCCAGCCCCACGCTGATGGAGGCTGAGAAGGTTTGGTACCCTCTGCAGAGGGCCAGCCAGGTAGGAGGCCCAGACCACCACAGCTGCCTCTTTCTGCCAATGGAAGCATTATTCATTTTATGTACAGGAGGAATCTGCCTTGCCTGAGCACCTCAGTGGTATCTAGAATACAAATTATATATGTGTTTGATGGTTGAAAAAGATGAAGCTGTGTGAAGTTAAAGGGCATGACTAGTGTTGAGAAGGCAGTCAGTGACAAAGGCAAGAAAGGAAAGCAAAGTTTTCCCTGTGACTGTTGTCTATGCTGTCTATACTCTATTTCATGGATGCTCAGGATCTCTGCAGTTTATTCTGGGCATGACTGATGCTCTAACATAGTCTGAATGGCAGACTCCCTGCCTTGTGCTATTAGTACTGAAATTTAAGAAAGATACATAGCATCATATATAACGCAAACACAGTCATTTCAGAGTGCATGCTAAGGGTGGCATAAAGCCAGAAACCTCATTTTCTTTTGTTTTTTTCCTTTCAACTACATCTTCATTTTGTAAAAAGCTATTTTTCTCCGGCCTACTAACCTTAAGTACCTTCAAGCAATTGAGTAAGATAATCCTGTCTTTTCTAGACTGTATCAGAGAATAAATATAAAGGTGTATAACTTCTCACAGTACTCTGTTTTTTGTCTAATAATCTACTAGATTCCCATCCTCCCTGGTTTTATTTACCTCTCTAGACCAGAGTTTTAAAAGTATTGCCTCACAGAAGACTTCAGAAGATTCCCAGATCATCCAAATCCTGTTCCAATACAGTCTGTGAAAATAGTCAGTACATCACTGTAGAACTTTTCCATGAACATAAAGATTTTGTAAGCTGTTGCCAAAGACTGTCTAGTTTTCAGGTAGAAGCTGTGCCTCAGGATGTCAGGGATTGCCACGTGCTGTGCCACATTGGGAAAGAAGGATGCTCCTGCTTTCAGTAGATGCATTTACTACAGTATGTATTACAAAGTGCTTTGTTTTACTCTGTCATCCTGAGTCAGTTTTCCCTCCTCTCACCCATCCCCCTTTTGCCACTCTGAAGCTATTTCTCGGAGGTTCTTTGTTAATTACCTTCCACCAGTTCTATGTGTTGGAAAAGTTGCTTAAAAAGCATGAGCTTCCAATTTTGATTGAAGGCTTGTTTGGCCACCTTGGATGTGGTTATACAGCCCAGGACTGAAGGAATACTGTTGGTGGGGTTCAACAGAAGACTGTCTCAGGATGTAATTAACAGAGGCAGGTATGCATGATGCTGGGTCCTGAACTGCTTTGCTCTTTTGCTAACTCTCATGCTGAAAAGCACCTCAAAGATCAGTAACTTTCTTGGTCCTCTTCTCAACTATGCCTCAAAACAGCATGCCCAAAACCCAAGGTAAAAAACACCCTCTAAACAATGAGAGGAATTAATATTCAAATATCTGCAAAGGGAAGAAATAGTCACCATCTGACTTCACCAAGCATTTAAACTTTCAAGACTTACATGTCTTCAGGATAGTTTTGGGGGCAGGGGAAATCTCTGAGCTATTCTTATCCTGCAAGTGCATTTAAAGTAACTTCTCTTTACACTCTCATTAATTTTTAATACATTATTATGTGGATGTCCATCTTCTTCTTTTGACAGCTTTTATTTTTATATCAGACAAGTAATATGCTCTAAGTGCTTGCTTGCTATTCTATGTATGGAAATGAAATCATTGCTTCACATAGAAATTATAAAGAACACAGATCACACAGTGTTAACCAGATTGCAGCAGAGTACAGAATTTTGACTGCTAAATGATCCCACTGGCAGCTGGAAAGCAGTCCACATGGGCACCTTCCAATTCCCAGCTAATAATTACTGCTGGCTACGCTCAGTAGTGCACTGCAGCATTGGTCCCTTTCAAAGAGTTGGTAAATTCACAACTCATGTAACAATAGGCAGAGGTTAGTAAAGTGAAGCTTGGGTCTCTATCCCTAATCAAAATTCTCTAATTAGAGGGATCTTTGCTGAAATTTAGATGTGATTTAACCCCCAGAGACTGGGGTCTTTAATCTAGAAGAGTGAGTGAGATTTAGCAGCCTGCTACTTCAGTTGTTGTAAAGAAATTATTTAATATTTGCTGTTAACTGGAAAAGGAAAGTGACTGAGGGAAAGTGCACTGGTCATGTTTTAATCATGGAATCATAGAAAGGGCTGGGTTGTGAGGGACCTTACAGATTATCTAGTTCCAACCCCCCTCCCATGGGCAGGGACACCTTCCCCTAAACCAGGTTTCTCAGAGCTCCATCATACCTGGCCTTGAACACTTGCAGGGATGGGGCATTCACAGCTTCTCAGGGCAACCTGCTCCAGTGTCTCACCACCCTCATTAATGACAATCTGTGTTAATAAAAATGTAAAATACAGTGTCAGAGGATTACCAACATAAGGTGCTGCAGCAGTCAACATTTCTGCAGGTTCACAAATGATCCTGCCAACAGCTCAACGGCAAGCACTGAAAGATTATTTCTTAAAGTGAGAAAAAACCCCAAACTGTAAAATTAAGATTTTGACTTTTCAGTTGAGATACGACGTTTCAAGCACCGGCCTTTAAACGTCAAAGTAAATAGCTGCTGGCTCACGCTTTAGGCTGAGATCTAGAAGGAAATAGGAAAGCAGAGCCCCCCCCCACCTATCTCCAAGGCCAGGACACCCTTTCCTTCCCGCCCTCCTGACGGCTCCCGCGGCGGGGCTGCTGCAGGGCACATGCCGGGGGTGTGGGCTCTGGCCCAGCCGCTGTAAAACACACAGCGGGTGCCGCCCGGCTGCAGTACCGGCGGCACGGTACCCTCCGGGACCCCGGGGTGTCTCGTGAGCCCCAGTGTGCTCTGTGTGGGGTTCGGGGCGACAAGGGACCCCCGAGAAAGAGAACCTGGACCTCCCTCCTGCTCCCCCTCCCTCCCTCCGGCCGAAGACCCCCACCATCCCCTCCGTGCCGTATCTCCTCGACGGCGCACAGCCCTACGGCCACCGCCGCACAAAGCCCCCGACTCCGCGGGAAGGGCGGCCCGTCCCCGGGCTCCTCCCTCGGCTCCTCCCCGGCGGCCGGGCCCGCACCGAGGGAGCCGGAGCCGGCGCGGCGCAGCCCGCGGGGGGCGATGTGACCCGGGCGGTTGGGGTGCGGTGCTGTGCGGGGCAGGCGGGCTCGGAGGGGGGAGAGAGCGAGACTCCGAGTCGGGGGAAGATGTGGCTAAAGCCCGAGGAGGTGCTTCTGAAGAACGCCCTCAAGCTGTGGGTCACGCAGAAGAGCAGCGGCTACTTCATCCTGCAGCGGCGTCGGGGCCACGGAGACGGCGGTGGCCGCTTCACCGGTACCTGGGTGGCGCGGGGGTTCGGCGAGGCACCGGGCCGGGTTGGGCGGGGCCGGGCCGAGCCGAGGCGGGCTGGGTGGCAGATCCCCCCCTGTATCTTCCCCACGGGAACTTGGCCGCGCCGGGGGACCCGCCGGCGGGATCGGGCTGCGGGAAGCGGGAGCGGCCTCTTTGTTGGGCCCGCGGCACGGGTGGCCCGTCTCGGCTCGGCAGTAGCGCGGAGGGGGCGGCGGCGCAGGTCCCCCGCCGCGGGCGGTGCGGAGGCAGCCGCCGGCCGGGCAGTGGGGGCCGTCCCGGCTCCCCCCGAGTTGCCTGGGGAGCAGCTCCGCGCTTCTGTAGCCTTGAGCACCGCTAAAGCCACTTTTATTGTTACTTGTCCGCGCTTCCCTGCCGATGGGTTTCTCAGCGTGACTAAGGGCGGGCGCGTAGCGCGCCAGGAGGTGCGGAGCCGGTGCCCGCGGCCGGAGGAGGCGGCTGGGGAGAGGCGCCGGGAGCCGCAGTCCGCAGGGACTGCCCGGAGGTCCCTGGAGTCCGCGGTGGGAGGGGGAGGGATGCCGGGGACTGCCAGGGGGCACACGGTGGGCTGTGCCACCCGTGCCCCCTCCGGACCGGCCGCGACCTGCGGCTCGCCTCCCCTTTTTATAACAAGAACTGTATAAATATGTATAGGATTCCTGACTTTTGGACGATACGTGACATTACGGAGAGGGGGTTGTTAATTCAGTGTTGTGGAAAAGTGGATTCCGTCTTCTTTTTTGCATTAATTATACTACGAGTTACGTTAACTGTAGAATCCAGCACGTTATATCCATGTGGAACTCCAAGTACGAATAGTGAAGGATATACTGGTAAGAAGGATCACGCTCTACCTTCGCAATAGGATGGATCCGTGAATAACTCCAGCGAGAATGTTGTGTTAAGCTTCGCTGATGTTGTAGTGTAGGGAATTGGGGCCAAACTTTTGGTTCAAAGACATCAGCAGCTAAATTCAAACAAACAATGCTTTGGAGAAATAATATTGTTTAACAATGTAGTTCTTAGTTAAAAGCAGATAAGGCTGTTTTGTATCTTAGAAAATCAGAATTTTTAATGGTAGCTTATATATTTGAAAGGATGGACAGGTATTTTCAGTCAGTATTTTCCATGGCGTTTAAGAAGCTGCTTTACCATGTTTCGTATTTATTTTATTAAAACCTTTTGTTCCTGAACTATTCACCCTTGCCATGTGATAATACTGCTTTCTGCATTGTTGCTTTCTTTTTTTTAAATTAAATCAGAGTTTATCCTACCTGTGTGTAAAGTACACAAAACTTAGCTGTGGCTTGGTAGATCGCATGCTATCAGTATATTACTAATGAAATGGAAGTTTTGCCAGTGAGTTAAATACTTAACCTCCTATTTTCATATGCTCCCCTGTGTGGAAGTCAGGCCACTCTTTTGTGACACTGACATGCAGATTCATTTTCAGAGTTAAAAATAGCCATTTACAGCTGCTTGATTCGGGTCCAGGACAATCATGAGGTTCAGTTTCACAAATGTTAATGCCTCCCGTCTGAGCTTTTCACTACAGAAATTTGCAAGCTTAAACAAAACAAACTGCTTTTCTCTCTGGTTAAGTTTCAGGTGAATCATTTTGCTGAATCTACAGTGCACAGGCTTGCTCAAAACTCTTTTGGCTGGAAAAGGAAAGCCACTCCTGTCTCACACAACATTTTCCAAGGGAACTGTAAATTCTGACAGTCTCTTAAACCATTTGGAAATGTTTGTATTTAAAAGGGCTTAGAAATTTGACTCCTAAAACCGAAATGCAAGAGTTATGGAGCATTAAATGTAGCTGGGTTAGATGGATAGTGTAATTTTTTTTCACAGTTTTTACTTGGAACGAATGAAATAGAGACCTTTACTGAGAAACAACTGAGCTTTGCTGATAATTGTTCTCAGTGCAAAAACCTCCTGATTCTTGCTTTACATGACTATAGAGACACTTCCTGTCTTTTCCAAACTGGCAGAAGGGCAGTATAGCTCTGCCATATTTCAGAGTATGGTCTAGCAAGTGGTAAAGACAAAAGTTAGAAGTTTTTGTTTGTTTTACTGGGGAAGCAAAGCTTAAGTGAGAACAATATCCGTATCTGTTTTCTTTTCCCTTTAATACCTTGAGCCCTGGCCAACTGCAGTTAAATTTTATGGAAAGGAAGAAGTTTCAAAGAAGATACTGTATGTGAAAGTGGGATGCCACAAGGAGAATCTCACGGCTCCTCCAGTGAGGAGGAGGCTGCCTATCCTCCGGCTGTGTTAGACCCATGTGGCATCAGCAGAACAAAACCCCCAGAAGATTAGGTTTCATAGCAGTGTAGATGGGGCAGTGGACCACCTGTGATGTAATTTGCTTTAAACAGGGTGGAAGGGTGCATTGCCTGAGCTGCCCTTGTGCGTGTTGCCACAACATGGTATTTGCATTGAACCTGTGTGAGGACATCTGTTTTATGGCCCAGTTCTCGTATTTGCACGTCTTTCTTTCTTCGAGGACTTTTCTTTGTCCTTACCAGGGCATTTTTACTATTAGGTAAGAGTAAGTTAGCACAGCTGGAGGGTGTAATTTACGTGGCTTTAATTTCTGAAGAATGGACTGAATATGATGTCTTGCACAAAAACACTTCTTTTCCTATATCTGCATTTCTTTGTGTACTGTGTTTCTGCCAGACTCTGAGCAGATGTTTGTAAGTGAGAGACTGTATTCCTGCTGTTGTTTAATTTGCGTCCTAAGGCAGTTACCAAATGCACACTGGGCTTGCAAGCAGAGGGTACAAACAATGCTGGAGTTTTTTTTAACTCTTCATTACCTGACCAGTCTCATTCTGGTTTCTATCTTCCCTAGGGATATGCTTTTTGAAGTAAATGTTTAACTTGTCACTTTACCTGGATCTCTACTTGACAGCTCTGCTGGATCAGAGACTTAACAAGGAAATTGATAATGTTTAGAAATACTTTACAAAATCAAAATTATAATTTTAAAACTAATAACTAATTTTAAGTTATAGATTTAAAGAAATTATTGAGCTCATCAATTTCTATTGGTTCTGGGGTTTTCTTTGCCTGGCTGGAGAGCCCTTTAGCAATCCCTACAAAAAAGGCTTGTGATGCAGCCATGATTAACAGGTTAAAGTTAGTTGGATTTCATACTTGCTGATATTTTTGGTTCTGAACTTACATATTAATGATAAGCTTGAGATGGCCGTAGTCAAAAATACTGCTAAATGCCTTGTGGTAAATACTGCGAGATGGTTTAGACTTCAAGTGAATTACTACTTTAATTTTTATTAAGGGCTGTTGAGCCCTTTATGTACCTTCCTGTTTGATCAGTTTTCTGCATTTTGACAGCAAAACTGCTTGTTCTGGGAGATGTTGGGAAGGATTTCATCATGAGTTGGATTGAGAAGAGTTTTTCTCTCTTCCCAAGCAGCTAGTGTTGCAGTTGTTGTTTATACAGTAATTCACATTGCGCACCCTTAGCATATAAAAACCCACTTAGCAACACTTGTGAATCTTTCCTTTTGTAAATAAGGTTAAATAAGACTTTAAAATGAACTCTTGTTTCAAGCAGCTTTTTGTCTTGTTGAGATACAGTGCCTCTTTAACTTCTTGCTTGGAGTAGATCAATAAAAGATTGTTTTGTTCCTGTTTTACCTATGGTTTTAATTTATAGAGATACTTTGCTCTACTATTCTTCCAGCCTCCATTTTCAGCTCAGGGCAGTTTCCAAGCTGGATATGGTCTTGCATTGTTTGCAACTTGCAGAGGATGAACATTTTAAAAGGTAATTGATTTCTTCTTCAGCTCTTATAAAGCTTTACGGGTGTCAACTTCAAGTATAAGAAAATAACCTGGCAAAAAAAAGCATCTTCTGTATATGAATCTGAACCTTATTATTACTTTAATAAAAATAAGTGTGGTAGGCATGATAAATACATTTCCATGAGCTATATTGTATTAGCCATTGAAATAAAGTCCCATTTTAGAATTTAATTTTTTCTTTCAAATCAATTTTTTGTAGGGCGATAGCTTTTGAACTGATCTACAGAGTAACTCTTGGTTGTGAATGGAGAACTGACTAATTGTGTGATAAGACCTTACTTCTCTATTTTCCCTTTGCCTGAATTTTAATTTTTTTAATGCATACAGAAAAATGATTGATAAGCTCTGGAAACTTTTCCTAGAAATTAAAAATCAAAAGATCTTACCCTGCTCTTTCATAGTTGCCTGTTCAAACTGTGCTGTAATCATTGTCGAAACCTCAGCTTTTAGTAGTGCTGTGCATCTCCCAGGGTCTGAAGTAAATAATTTCATAGTAGAGTCTATTTTTGGGAAGGACAGCAAGAGGACCGCAATGGTTGAGGATTCCTGCAACTCAGGGAATTCATCTAGATTGCCCCTGTACATTACATTGTAGCAGAAGAGGGTCCCAAATACACGAAGACTTGGATTTTTACTACAGAATTCAAGTGAGAATCCCCATAATCTTTTTTTACCTTCTGGAGGGGTGAAAGGCAAAATGAGTAGCATATTCATAGAATTATATTAAAAGAGCTGTCCCAGTACAGCCTTCAAAACAGCTTGCCTTTTTGTCTTAAAATATGTCCAGGATACCAAAATAACTTAAGCTCAGTTTGTGTGCTGTTAAAAAAAACCCAACAAAACACTTTTATTGTAAATGAAGCCGTTTGAGGAGAGGAAGATGTCACAATACTGACGTTAATAAAGGATATTGGTAATGCACACTGTCTGTATTCAAGGTTTTGTTTCCTTAAGGAACAGCTCTCTGAAACCTTGCACAGGAGAGAGAGAAATATGCATACTTTATTGAAAGCTTGGACTCTTGTCAAAACATAAGCTAGCCTTGCCCACTGCTGGAATTCAGATCGGCAGGTTTTTTCCCCCTTTTTTAATCTCTTTATTTTACTGTAACATTTTTTTAAGGAGAATGCATACTTAAAAGCTCTTTCCCAAGATGGTGGCTTCTCCGTTACAGTGTTTGTCCAGAAGGCATGAGCTGGAAGGAAGGATAGGAGCAGAGTGCCGGGCTACTACCTGCAAAGCCAGGCACCCCCGTTCCTGACCTCTGAGTCCCCTGAGCTGTGTGTGCAACTCTGGCCCCCTCTGTTTTCCTTTCTGGGGTGACTTTCCTGCCCCTAAGGCACAGCAGTGCTGAGATGGGTCAGGTGAAATGCAGGTGCTCGTGTTGAAATGTTAGCATTGTTTTGAATGTTAATATTAAAGATGAGGAAGTACCTGTTCTTGGAAAGGAGGGGCTGAGTTGTATCTGCTTAGGGACTGACCACCAGTTTGTGCAAGACTAATCTAGTGAACAGCTACAGTGGCTTTTAATTTTCATGCTGTAGAGGCCAAATGGCACAGAAAAAGGCAGGAAAATGATAGAATGATTTGGGCTGGAAGGATCTTAAGGACAATCTAGTTCCAATCCCCCTGCCATGGGCAGGAACACCTCCCACTAGACCAGGTTGCTCAAAGTACCATCTAGCCTGGCCTTCAACACTTACAGAATAAGACATCCACAACTTCTCTGGGCAGCATGTTTCAGTGTCTCACCACCCTCATAGGAAAAAATGTCTTTATAAAATAATGGAGCATGTCTGTGATGGCAGAGTTTAAGTAGCAGTAGTTTGGTCTATTCAGTGTTATTTACACCACCCACCAAAAAGGAGAGAGACTTTTTTATATTGCCCCAAATAGTGCCTCATGTCTGAATAACTTACAGGGCTGCAGCAGCAGCTTGTTTATCCCATCTTCTTGTCCATTTTCAGGTGGAAAACAGTTTCAGGTATTTTTACTTGTAATATGAGAATCAAAGCATTTGGCTCAGTGGCCTTCAGGGATACAAAAATAGGTTTGGCCTGACCTGGACTGATGGCAGAGGCCTGAGATAAGCAGCTGTGAGTGCTTTGCCATGGCAGCATGCCTGCCTGGGGAAACAGCCTGTGGGGAAGCGGCACTGAGAAGAAATAATTGGTGCTCCAGGGTTGGGATGCCATTTCCACCATTCCATTCAAGGAGAGATGGAGAGTAATTCGGTATGTGGGAGTCATGGGGACCGTGGGACACCAACCTCCACAGAGAAACGCCTGAATTGCCCTCTTTTCTCNTCAAGGAGAGATGGAGAGTAATTCACCTCCCATCTTCCCCAGGGTGTGGTCTTTCCCTCCCTATATGGTGGTCTGATGCATGTGCTGAGCATCACGTCTAGGTATGTGGGAGTCATGGGGACCATGGGACACCAACCTCCACAGAGAAACGCCTGAATTGCCCTCTTTTCTCATGTCCACCTTCCTGGAGCACTGGCACCTAGGCACAATGATTAAGTAATTTGTTACACTTTGTTTCTACATGCCAGATTGAAAAAAGTCCCAACTCAACAGAAACCAATTTCCCTAGTGTCAGTGTTTAATCTGGTAAGGCCTGCATTGGAAATCATGAGAGGGCTTGGATATTGAGTATTTCCCTCGGTGAATAAATGCTTGGAGCATTAGGTCTTTACACTGAAATCTAATGTTGTTTGTGCTTATCTTTGAGTGTGGTGAGTCCTTATCATTTCAAAGGAAACAGAGCCTTCCTGCAGCCGTTGGAGGAGTCCTCCTTCACCCTTTTTCTTATGTTCTGAACCAAATAAATTTTGCAACTCTTTTTTCTGGTGGTAGAAGTGTAATAAGAAATACTTTTTAATGGGTACTGTATCGTACCAAAACGTGTTCATATAATTTTGCAAAATTCAATGAAGACAGTGTGACTGGTGTAAAGCCAAGAAATTAAGCTGTTGTCTTGGCCGTGCATAACTGATGGTGTTCTTATCCATCAAAACCATGGATTTTAGGGAGGCCTGAGTGAAAGTAACAACCTGCTAAACATCTGAGTTTTGAACTTTTAGAGAAATCAAATCAAGATGGTATGAAGGATCTAGAGATGCCCCCAAACATTTATGCTGGTGGCCACCACTGGCCAACAGTCGCTTCATGCCCACTGTCCTGGGCTATATCCTACCTTGGTGCAGCTCAAAACCCTCATCTTAGCCTGTAATGCCCAGGGCCTGGCACTCTCTGTGTGGGCTGGAAGAGGTGAGGATAGAGACAGCAGTGGTCCTCAGGGCATCTCAGCTCTGGGTCTTGCCTTGGGCCACCCATGGGGTTGTGGTCACCAGTCAGGGCTCCTGTGTGGTGGAGTGGTTGAGGACTGGTGGGAGTCAGCTTTGTAATACCCCTATCTCTCTCTCTGGCAAGGACTTTGGTCCTAGAGGGAGCTTCTGAGATGCCTTGCAGAGCCAGGCAAGCAATCCTTGTTATTTGATGCTGTCCCAGGAGTGATCTTTTGTCAGGCTGAGCTTATCCTGGTTGGTGTGAAAAGCAGCTTTCTGTTCCAGCTGGAGCACAGGGATGGCAGGGGCTAGGGAATGGTAACATCCATGTGTTCCTCCCTGTGTCCTGCCTGGTGGTGGGCTGTTCCTTCAGCCCGTTTGCCTGCCTCCTCAAGCATGGCTAATTTCTACCCACCATGGCTATTGTGAGACTAATTGTTTGCAAATCATTGTGGGATGGAAGAAACTATGTGGAGAAGTGTAATTAGGATTCAGTGTATGGAGTGCTCCTCTGCCTAAAAGAGCCGAGATTAATTCTGCTTTATTGAAGCTGTTAGTTCAATTTCACTGCCCCTAAAAAAAATATACCCTTTATTTTTATGATCATCTGAATGGTTTAGTTTGTTCTTTTCTCTCAATTCACATACCTAAATAGCTTAGAGTGAGTCTTGCAGCTATTAACTCTCCTTGCAAAACTGCAACCACTGGGAAGCAACCTGCACTGTTAGCTCCTTCCACTTCCTGAGAAGAGCTTTCTCCTTTTGTGTAAAGGATAGCTTTTTTCAGACAGCTGGGCTTGTTTTTCTTTCTGCCCCCAGCTTTCTCTGGTGGAGCAGTGAGCTCCCAAGGATGAATTTGAAGGCGTGCTTTTCACTTCATGGTTTTGTACTGGATTGATGCTGGTTTGTGACTTTAATCATAAATATCTCAGTTTGGTGGTTTCATTTTACAAAAATAACCTAGTCTGATTGAAAAAAAAAAAGGAGGGTATGAGTACTTAAACATGGCTTTGGCATGATACGAGTGAGTGTAGCCACTAACTGCTCTTTTCCACATCCCTGCAGAGCAGCCACTGAGCAGTCCCTGCCGTCCCTAGAGACCAAATGGTGCCATCACTTTCTTGACTTTGAGACTGGCAGGTGCCTGCAGCCAAGAGAAACCTCTGCTTTGGAGTCACTGAGCATCTTGGCAATCTGGTTTGGGTCCTTGTATGGTGGTGGTCCTCTACCTCTTTTCTTGGAAGGGTGGGATTTGGCAGATACCCTTAAGTCTGGCCTTGTTGCACATCTGTCCAGCTGTGCTAGTCTCAGGTGCAATGGAAATCTCAAGTATTTTTTTTTCCCAAGTAGACTTAGGAGAAGCGCAAGGACAATTTTCTCCCTTCTTCAAACTTCTGCAGTGGTCAGTTTGCTTGTACAGTGACTAAAGCTGTTCCCCAGGATGTTGGAGACACAGGCTGGACTCTGCCTGGTCTGTCACCCCTTTGATTTTGGAAGAGAGGGTGTAAGTGCTTGATTTGGGTGGGTCAGGGCTGTGTGGGAACAGGTGCCTCTGTGTGTGCATCTGACCTGCTGTTCCTCAGATTTTAAAAGTGCCATCAGAATTTCTTACCAAGTAATTGCAGGTACCACATGTAATTGTGTCTTTGAATGACATTGTAGTGGATGTATGAGTTCCTGTTAAACAAAAGATCCTGACTGTGGTGACCAGATGTCTTATTTAAAAACCAAGTAGAACTGAAGGAGTAACATTGCTGAGTGTTGTGGTACCATAGATTTCCTTGTCACTTAGATTTAATGCTCCTTTTTTTTCCTTTCCTTCTCCCTTCCACACTACCCCCCCCCAAAAAAAAAAAACAAGGCAGTAGCAGCTTTGTCCTTTTGCCATTTTGTTTTCTTTTTGGGATGGTTTTATTAACTTATTGGTCCCAGACTCCTAAGTGACCAGTCCAGGTCTCTTTGCCTTGCAGCATGGTTTAGCTGCTGAAGTGACCACCCCATTTATGGGAAGGAAAATTTCCCTTTAAGGTCTGTAAAATATGATGGAGGTAGGTAGAAATCATCTTGCTGTATGTAGATGGTGTCTTAGACTGCCTCTTGAATATTGTTGTAATAGATGGAAATCACAGACAGTTTTTCACTTCAAGTTTTTAGTTTGAGGTCAGGTTTAATCACCTTCTGCCCCATTCTTGGAAGTTTAAAATGGTCATTGAAATACTGTGTGGATGATTAACAGTGATTTGGGAAAGGAGCCTGCATTCTTTGGTTTGAAAGATAAGGTTTAGTTCATGAAGTTTAGTTTACTTTACTTTAGAAGTTGGTGTTAGGTTAACTCACTGTAAACATGTTCCTTTTCCCAGAGTAGTGATGAACATGACACAAGATAAGTTGTAATAGGATCTTTTATCTTTCTGTGGGGGTATAAGGAACCATGTCTTCAAAGATGAAGAGTAGTGCACTTTTAATGGTTCATTTGAGAACCTGATCCTTATAAAATATCCTTGATGAATTTTTTTGTGTGTATGTGTGCGAAAAAATGCTCAACAAGTTCATAGTGCCTGATGTCCTGTTGGTGTTCTATTTGGTTACAGGTTGACCTCTGTAAAGGGCAGACAGTGCCTCCCTGTTGTAGAATTTGAAATGGTTCCTTCCTAATTTTTATACTTCAGTTTATTTCTTGTATCGGATCCATAATATGCATGTACATTTGATACAAATGGATTTGCAATTGGAAGTATAACAGCCTTGTTTTACTTGGAGATATCCAGTTTGCTTTATTTGAACAACAAAATATGCATGAACGCAGATGTTTCAGTGGAATAAAAACTATCAGGTAAAGCGTGGGATTTGTAGTGAGTTTTCCAGATATGTTTTATAAATTTACTTCTGGAAAAATATAGGTAGAAGTTGCCTCTATCTGAAATGCAGCTTCCAGCTAAAGCAATTAGATTTATTGAGGAGAAACATATAATTTCAGTAGAACAGTGTCTTTCCACTTCTCATATCATCTTTGATCATCATCCATATTTGTCAAAAATATATATAATACACTGGACATTTGCATGTGAATTTTAGCCTAAAAATATTCTTTCTGCATGAAGAAACTTGCACCTTCTAAGGAACCTGCCATGTTCTGTCAGTGGTCTTTAGTGGAAGGCTTTGTAAACCCACGTCTGCAGCTTTTCATAGTACAGTTACTATACAGTTAATTGCTTTTCCTGAAATACTTCTGCGTCTCGGGAGGTCAAAAAACAGACAAGAAGTTGGTGAAGTGGCTTGTTAAAGGGGAAGAGGTACTCTGAATTTTAAGTTCCTTCCAAAAATCTTGTCCTATATAGAGTAAAAATAAAAAAAAACAATGGGAGTTTTGGGAAGAAAACCAGTGTAGCAGTTCTCTCTTTTCCTCTCTGCTTCTGTTTGCTTTTCATTTTTTGCTGTCCTGTAGTATAAATGGTTTCAGTGTTGCCTGTGATGTGGAAGAGGTCTGCATTGCCCTGACTGAAGGCAAGCTGATGCATCAGCATGTGAGCCAGAGGCTCTTTATATAATTTATGTATACTTGCAAGTCAGATGCACTTTATTTTTTAAACAGATTCCATTTTACAAGATACCCTTCCATGGAACAAAGTGTTTGGATGTATTATAAGAAAGGTCCTTGCTCACAGCTGGATATTTTCAAAGCATGTTTCAAAATCGGTGTACTGTTGTTTGTTTCTTCATTCAGGGATCTTTAGGTTGTTTGGTTTTCAATGTTGTGTTTGAAAAGTTACCCCAAATGAATTATGAGGCAACTTACACTGGAAAAATTTTGCCTCTAGTTTTTGTAATTTTCTTGCTACTGTGATTTCAACTAAATTATCATGTTAGGCCAGGGTGATCCTCTTCATGCTCCTGCATATGTACTCTTAGCAATCCCTTTTCCCCTGTCCTCTACCTCTGTCAGTCTCTCACCTGAGAAATAAAGTAGACCCAACCACAGGGATGGGAACCACTCTTTGTGCTTGCTCAACTTTAGCGGTACTTGCTCTTGTTTTCCTGTGCTGCCCTTATGTCCCCTCTGGAGCAACCTCACCACGGACCCTCCAGGCAGAGGTGGGACAGGACAGGACTTCCTGTCAGTCACTGCGATGGCTTAGAGTGATTTATGGTGGGGTTGCTGTGCCCTTGCTAAGCCCTCAAAGTGGGGCCAGGCCACCTGGGCTTTATCTTGGCAGGTATCCTGATGGCCACATTCTTTTTTTTCTTCTCTTTGTATCTTAATTCTGGCTCCCCTTTGTCATCCTTAGTTAATATTTTAGCTGTGGGTGGTTTAGACGAGGGAGGTGATTATTTCTTTGTACAGGCAAAGGAGGAATGGGTTTCTTTTTAATAGTCTGTAAGCAAAATGGAAATTGTAAGCAGAAGTAAACAGTGAGAAGAGGAATTGGGTTTTCTGGTCTGTTATTCAGGAAGAGAAAAAGGAATTAATTTTGCACGGGCTAAGAAGTAAAGCAAAACTTTGCAGCTACTTCTGTGTTTTCATGTGTTTTTTCATGGCTCCTGAAAAAAAAAAAAGGTGTTTCACAAATCAGATGTTCATTAAGCATTCTCTAGGGTTTTGGTAGCACTTGCTGTTAGTTGACTCTTTTCCACAACTTTAGTGAAATTAAAAAGAAATCTTTCTCCTAGGTCTATCACCAGGGGAAAACATGCATAGCACTTCATAAGTTTCTTCTTCTTTTTCTTTCCTGTGATGTCTCAAGTCTTTAGAAATTTGAAAGTTAAACCCTATTTTTGTTCTCTGCATTATTTGATGCTGTCTTACTGGGTTTAATCCAGCTGTTTTGAAGACTGCACACTGAAGTTGGTGCTCTGTTTTCTGTCAGCAGAGGTAATTTGCTACCTCTTATACTAGGATGAATTTTTATGCTTTTTTGCTTGTAGTTACAGGAGAACATTTAGGAATTTCAGATAATATATGTATTGTCAGTCTGCAAATTCAGATCTCCATTTTAAATAGATGGGTGTAATATGTGGTCATGTATTTAGGAGAGAAGCAAACTGTTGGTGAAGAATACTTCACTGCACAGTTTAAAGACATGTTGTGTCCAACTTCTGCTTGGCTTTGAAAGCAGCATCAATGGTGTATGTAGATGCGAGGAGGAAGTACTTATTGTAATTCTCTTTGCTCTCAGAAGGTTATTGATGTTGTTCCATGTGAGCTTCTTACAACTTCTAGACCAGAAAGTGGATAAAATGCAGTTTTGTTGTGTTATACTCTAATTAATTAGCCGTCGTTTTTCGTCCAAGTGAGAAGGCAATTAGGACGAGGACTTTATAGGTCTCCATTATTTCCATTAATCACTTAGGTGATGTACTGGAGAATGCCATGTTTAAAAAGGCATGTGGTGTGGTGCCAAGGGCTGGCAGACCTTTTGGAGATGGACAATAGTTCCTTTTGTGTTGGGCTAATGGTGAAGGAACAAAAATACAACAGGCTGGAAGAATTCCACGTGCAAAGGGAAAATGTACTATTGCAGAAAAATTTCTAGATAGTCTAGTGACATAAGCAATCCTGGGAAATCCATTTTTCACTCTGTGTCATCCCTCTCCTTAGGAGATTGTGTCTCTGCAGGATGCACAGGGGAATTGAATATTAAGCTGCTCCTGAATTGCTGTTTGTAAAACTGTAAACCAATTCTGAGTTACTTTAATATGCCAGCTTGCAAATCATGGCATTCGGATAGCTTCTTCATGGAAAGCTTGGTTTTGCCTGCTGGGGGGAATGGGTAGCAAGAAACATCAGCAACTCCAGGTGGCCTCCAGACTAGAAAGTCTTTTTTGGGGCCAGCAATTGCTCCCGTTCTTCGAAATGAATTTGCCTGTATTGAAATAAAATGCTGATTTGCAGTGGGATACTGCTGCAAGCTTTTTTGGATACAGTGGTACATATGCAAGGTACAGGAGGTGATCTTCATTCTGCTTGTGGCTGTGACTTCTGCTACTGGCTGTAGCAGTGAGCATCAGGTCCAGTTTGGAGTGTCATGCTTAAAGACAAGCTGGAAGGATTCCAGTTTAAGTTCAAGAAAAATGAGCTGTTTGAATAATATGACCCATAAGGAAGAGATGAGGTGATTTGGATTTCTTTAGAAAAAGAGAAACCATTAAAGGGTGGGAAACCATGATGTTACTTTTTTATTATGTCTAGCATTAACATCAAAAGTGCCTGTGGCCAATTACTCTACGTGTTCTAGGGAGCAAGATTCATTTCCAGCAAGAAAGTTTAAGTTTGTGGTAGTTGGCTTGTTTGTTTGGGGTAGGGTTTTGGGGTTTTGTTTTGTATGAATACTTAATGAAAATAGTGGAAGAGGCTAGCTGGGGAAGTTGTTGCATCTTGGTTGTGGGAGGTTTTGAAGAACAGGTTAGACAATCACCACTTAGGGCATGGGTGTATTTATCCAGCTTCAGAGTGGGGCTGGAACAGTAACTTCTTAAGGTGCCCTCAGGTCTTTCCGCTTCAATTCTGTGGTTATATACATATGTATGAGGCAAAACCAGTAATGCAGAGAATTCTGTATGCTTTTGATCTGCTGATCTGGTTTGCCTTTTGCGTTTTGAACATCTGTAAGTCACAGCATAAAACTGGGAAAGCATAGTTATTGTTACGCTCTGTATTTTAGTTTTATGGCTTCAGATGTGAAACAACTTGCAGGCAGGCTATAGAAGTGAAAACTGGTGCTAATCCTCTTTCCCCCGTTTTTCCTTGCAGGTCGCTTGGTTGGTGCCCTGGATGCCGTGTTAGACTCTAATGCACGTGTTGCTCCATTTCGAATTTTACTCCAAGTTCCAGGCTCACAGGTTTACTCTGCCATTGCATGTGGTGAGTTATTGAACGGATCAGAAGTTTACTGGGCCATAGCTATTGGTGAGTCACAGACGGAAAACCCCAAATCGATTCTGAGCATGGTCAGTGTCTGCATGTCCAGGAAGCTCAAGGTAACCCCAGCTAGTTGTGTGTGTGTGTGTCTGTGTGTGTGTGTGTGTGTGTGTGTGTGTGTGGAAAGCTTGTTTAACAACCAAATTAACCTCTGGTTAAAATCGCAGATAGGAATTATGAAAAAGTGTTACCTAGGAACATTAAGTTTCTTTGGAAAGCTTGTTTAGCTGATGGTGGTTTGCTGTGTTAATTTTCTCTGTTGCAAAGTAGTGTGGTTCTGTTCATATGCGTATCTTTTCCTACAGTAGTAATAGTCCCTTACAGCAAAAAGCTGCTTAGTTTAGGCTTTTACCAGTTTAGTCTTTCACTTGCTAACTGCGAAATGTCTTTGCACACTTTGTTATATAGAAATACAACTGGAACATTTGGAAGATTTAGGAGTTAAAGTTGTCAAGGGTGGGGGGAATGTCAGATATCCTGGTCTGTGTGCATTAATCCCTTTTGCAGTGTTTCTGCAACCTCTGCAAGTCAAGCTTATCTCCAGGAAAGTGATATCGACGTGAATTGCAGCAACCTTGCCATGAAACAGTAAAGACCATATGAATGTGTTTGTTCCATTCATTCTGTTCTTGCTTGGCCAGTCTGCAGCGCTGTTTTATCCCTTCTGCTCCCATCTATAAAATCCTAGCACTGAAATTTACAGCAGTTTTTCTTTGGAAATGGTTCAAAGCTGCAAATGGGGAGGTTTAGACTTGACATTAGGAAGCACCTCTTTAATAGAGGGTGGTCAGACCCTGGAACAGGCTTCCGTCTGAGAGGTGGTTGGTGTCCCACCAAACTTGCCAGTGTTTAGGAGGCATTTGAACAATGTCCTTAATAACTTTAACCTTTGGTCAATCTTGAAATGGTCAGGCAGTCGGACTAGAGATTACCAGATTTCAAGGAAAACAAGGAGGGTTTCTTGAAATACATCAGTAAGAAAAGGAAAACATAGGATAATGTGGGTCTGTTACTAAATGAAGGGTAGACCCCGGTAACAGAGGACACAGAGAAGGCAGAGGTACAGAACACCTTCTTAGCATTGGTCTGCACTGACCAGTCCAGCCCTCAGGAGTCTCTAACCCAAGAGAAAAGGGTAGAGGAATGTTGGAGGGAAGACCTTCCCATGGCCAAGGAGGATTGGGTTAGGGAACATCTAGGTAGGCTTGACAGCCACAGATCCATGGGCCCTGATGGGGTGCATCCACGAGCGCTGAGAGAACTGGAGGACACCTTAGTGAGGCCACTCAGGATCATCTTGGAAAGGTTGTGGTGATCAGGAGAGGTGCCTGAGGACTGGAAGAAAGCAAATGTCATCCCAGTCTTCAAAAGGAGCAAGAAGAAGCACCCAGGGAACTACTGGCCAGTCAGCCCTACCTCAATCCCTGTAAAGGTGATGGGGCACTTCATTCTGGAGGTCATTTCTATCCACATGGATGGCAAGAAGGTGATCAGGAGTAGTCAGCATACATTCACTAAAGGTAAATCATTCTTGACCAACCTGATGAAACAACTACCTGGATGGATGAGGGGTGAGCAGTGGATATTGTCTACCTTGACTTCAGAAGGCTTTCAACGCTGTCTCTCACAACATCCTCAAAGGCAAACTCAGGAAGTGTGTGCTGGGGGAGTGGACAGTGAGGTGGGTTGAGAAGTGGCTGAACGACAGATCCCAGAGGGTTGTGATCAGTGGCACAGGGTCTGGTTGGAGGCCTGTCACTGGTGCTGTCCCCCAGGGTTCAATACTGGGCCCACTGTTTAACTTATTCATCCATGACTTGGACGAAGGGGCAGATGCCTCCTCAGCAAATTCACTGATGACACAAATCTGGGAGAAGTCACCAATACCCCAGAGTGCTGTGCAGCCCTTCAGAAGGACCTCAACAGGTTGGAGGGACAAACAGGGAAGAATTGCTTGAAATTCAACAAGGGCAAATGTAGGGTCCTGCACCTGGGAAGGAATAACACTATGCACAGGCTGGGGGCTGACCTGCTGGAAAGTTGCTCTGTGGAGAAGGACCTGGGAGTCCTGGTGGACAACAAGCTGTTTGTGAGCCAGCAGTGCCCTTGTGGCCAAGAAGGCCAGTGGGTGAATTAGGAAGGGCATTGCCAGAAGGTTGAGTTAGTTGACCCTACCCCTCTGCTCAGTCCTGGTGAGGCCACATCTGAAGTGTTGTGTCCAGTTCTGGGCTTCTTGGTGCAAGAGGGACACAGAGCTCCTTGGGCAGGTCCAGGGAGGGCAATAAAGATGATTAAGAGATTGGAGCACGTCTCTTACGAGGAAAGGCTGAGGGAGCTGAGCCTGTTCAGCCTCGAGAAGAGACTGAGAGGGCACCTCATCAATGTGTATCAGTATCTGAAGGGAGGGTGCCAAGAGGAGGGAGCCAGGCTCTTCTCGGTGCTGCCAAGCAATAGGGCAAGACACAATGGGCAGAAACTGATGCACAGGAAGTTCCACCTGAATATGAGGAAGAACTTCTTTACTGTGTGAATGATTGTGCACTGGGACGGATTGGCCAGAGAGGTTGTGGAGTCTCCCTCACTGGGGACAATCAAGAATCATCTGGATGCAATCCTGTTCAGTGTGTTCTGGGATAACGTGGCTTGAGCAGGGAGATTGGACCAGATGATCCACTGTGGTCTCTTCAAATCTTTTACATTCTGTGATTGCTGTAAATCCCTTCCAACTGAAAATATGTTACACTGTTCTTTCTTATACCGATCAAGCCATGAAATAGTTAGCTAATGTAAATGTTGATATGTTACTGATGATGTTTGACATAGTAGTCCTTTAAATGAAAGAGCCAGTCTATATAGTCACCTTAACCCTTTCCTCTGTACAAGCTTGTTCAGCAATTTTTCCTTGGTTCAGCAGAGGTCCCTCTGCATGTTCCCCATTAACACTGGGAATTTTTCCCTGGGCCAGATGTGTGTGAAGAAGCTTGCGTAAAGTCTTTTTGTGCTATTTTTGTTTTGGCTAGGTTTTCTTTGTTTTGCAATTGCTCTGTGCTTTCTATCCCAGTCCTACTCCTTTTTATATTTAAGTAATGCCATCTCATGGTGAAATTTAAGAGCTTCATGCTCTTACAGATCTGTGATGAAGCCAGGTAACTTTCTCTGGAAAAGTAAGCTCAGTGTTGCTGTCATGAGCTTCTTGATTATTTGAACATATGCAATGCTCCATTCTGAGGCTGATCCTTGCCCTGCAAGGCACAGAGAATTTTTTTGTTGTTGTTGTTTTTTTGTTGGGGTTTTTTTGGTTTTTTTGTTTTTTAAAGGAACTGCAAATGACAAACTTGCCTGTTTGGAATGGCAAAGGATTTTGCTGAGACAAACGTAACATGATTAATGTTTTTTAAAATTCTCTTTGGCTCTTCTGAATGGATGTTCATGCCTGAGAAAATGAGATTTGTAGTAACAGAGCGGAAAGCAGAGGGGTCTGTTTTGTGGGCTGCGTGGGTAGAACATACATGGTTGCCAGAGCTGCACAGAAATGAAGAACCATGGCAGCAGAAGTTGTTTCTGAATAATATTGCTGCTGTGAAACCCTGTTGTGAGTGTCCAGGGGAGAGCTGGCACTGGCAAAAGGAGTCAGAGGAACACCACCCAACCCCTTCTTGGGAGGCTGGAGGAGGACATTCCCCACACAGAAGCGGCCGTCGCTGCTCACCCAGCTCTGCCCTGTCTGAGCGAGGCACTTCACTCAAACATGGTGTTAAGAGTCTCTTCCTGGCTTTGCAAGGAGCAGTGAGTTAAATTAAAGTTCCTGCTGCTGTAGAGCGAGGGCAAGGAGCAGTTCCAGGAACTCCTTCCAGGCTCCCAGTGTAACTTCATTGTGGATAGCCATCATGTCATTAGGCAGTTAATTAAAATGACATTTTTAATTGTATGTTGGCAGTCCTCTATTTCAGGAGCTTAAATGGTAATATATGCATAAGGGTCAGATCTCTGTGACAGACTTTTGCAATTCTTGGAGGGCTGCTAGGAAGTCTGATCCCTGCATGGCTGTTCTGGCAGAGATGTTTTAATCCAGGTGATTAATCATGTTGTACCAGTACAGAAAAAGAAAAAAGCTAACCTCACCCCTTGTGTAGAGCCACTTAAAATTGTGAGTGGAAAAAGGAAAAGAGACACTTTTCCTTTCAGAAGGCTCATGGGCAAAACAGAAACTCAAGTCCCAGTCAAGCAAAGTAGGTTTTAGGAGAGGGAGAGCAAAGGCATTGATGAGAAGTGGGTTTAAAGAAAAGACTCTGAGGAATGAGGCAGTGGTTAGACACAACACTTGGCATGGGCAGGTGAACAAGGTGGGTAAAAGGTGGAATAAAATGTGCAGAGCATCAGAACAGGAAAAGGAATAAGAAGGAGAGATAAGGAAGAGGTTGGCAATGGTTGAGTCAAATCACAGGACAACTTTTAATAATGAAATAGAAACTAGAAATAAACAAGAATCTCAAAAAGTTGAGTTGGCCTGACCAAATGAAAGGGCCAAAATGATCCTTCTGTATTTGAGCAGAATCCCTGAAGGCAGGCAGGAAATACTGTAGGAGCCTCTGTGGGATACAGCTGCTGCCAGTGCCTGGGCTCAGAGCAGTCCCAGCAGTGTGGATGCTGCTTGAAAAGCATCTTGCTCACAGGTTATTTCACGAGAGGCAGCCCAACAGCTCTCCCATACACTTGGTATCTTTTAGATTGCTCAGAAATAAAAATTCAAGTATTTGCTTTGTGCAGCCATTTCCCTATAAAATGACTGTATTTCTGGTGTTTCTTAAGCATTTATATAATTTATTTTCTTTACCCAAAGGGCATTTAAGTGTCTCTTATTTTATGATTTTTTAAATTTAAATTTAACCTTGATTAATTATATTTATGAAGTTCCCTTACAAAACCTTCCTGTCAGGGAAGTTAAAGCTTGGAAAGTTTCCCTGCTGGTTGGCATTCTGCATGGAAAACAGAGCAGAGGGAAGTGGAAAATCCTTACCTAATTTTATCTTTTTTTTTGTTGTTGTTTTGAGGCAACATGATGCATCACTAATGTACACACAAAATAAATCTTGAGATAATGGATTTTCTACTTGAGATTAATTTTTTTATTATATTCAAGTGTGATTTGTATGTCTCTAACGTCCAACTATTTCTCTTCTTTCGTCCCCAGGCAAGCACTAAGAGAAGCAACTGTTGCTGCCTTTACTTTTTTACCTATAATGTTTAGTCACTGACCAGTAAGATCTGGAGGGGCCAGATTTTCCCCTGAGGGCTCTGTGTGATGCTGTGACTTTTCTGTCATTGTGTCACGTAGAGACAATTCAGTTTCAAACAGAAAGAGCCAAAGCAAATAGGCAGTGAGCGAAATACTATTTCTGGAGTTAGTGTGAGCACATTACATTTGAAAAAACAGCAAACCCCTCAAATCTTTAGAGAAAGAAGCTTTAAAGATTTGAAAACCTGTATTTGTCAAAAGATTTTATCTCTGCTTTTTTTCTTCCCCAGACTGTGGAAATGTACTCTTATAGAACCATTAGGTGTTGCCAAACCAAACTCTTTTATTTTTAGGTGCTTTATTTATTATAGAGAGCTTTGTATTCCTCTCAAAGGGTGTGCATGTGTGTGTGGGGTGTGTGTGCATGTGTATATCTAGGGAGGGAGAAAGGAAGATCCGTGACTTTTGGGAACAGGGCATAAATCAAAGGTTTCCAACAACCGCTTAAGGAGTATTATGTCAGAATAAGCTGCAATCTAGCAGCTCAGGATGAAGTTTTGCTGGTTTTTCTGCTTCTACTTTTAATGCAGCATTTGCTGGCTGAGAGCATTCAAGAAGATAACACTAAAAGCACTAAAACTAATTCTCTAAAACAATGAGGTTTTTGTTTTTCTCTAACTATACTGCTATGAACAAGACCTTTTTGACCCGTTTGCTACTAAGAATTCTGAGGTTGAAAGTTCATTTTCTCATAATGAATTTATGAAATAGTGCATTTTATGACTTTTTTTTCCTTTCTTTCAATTTTATTTTGTAGGATTAGTTTCAATACACTATTTTTTGCTTTTCTAGGTGCCACTGCAGAGGAAATAAACCAGCACTGGGAATGGCTAGAACAAAACTTGCTCCATACTTTGTCTGTGTTTGACAATAAAGAAGATATTGTTAGTTTTGTCAAAGGGAAAGTGAAGGTAAGGAAACTGTCTCACTTTCACCCTTCCCTGCCCAATTACACGTGGTTTATATTAAAAGTAATGTCGTGAAGTTGTTGTCATTCATAATTGGTTTTGACTGTCTAAATGTTACTGGTTCTGTGTGGCTGTTGCACCTGATGCGGCCAGCATCCGTGCGTCTTTACTCACTCTTCCTTGAAAACAACCAAAGTATTTAATTTAGTCTTTATACCACCAGTGCCTTTCCAGCTTCACTGTTCTCTTCCCCGTGATGTGCAGCTAAGCTGTCTTCAGCATCTGTTTTCAGTTCCTCTGCCTCTCCAAAACATCATGTTAAATACCTTCCCTTCCTATGTATCAGCTTTTCCTCCCTACTGTGTTCCTCCTATCTCCTGTGTTTTTCCTAGCTTTAACCTCCATTTCTCCTGTCCATTTTCATACACCTGTCACCCTTGACAGGGGCTCAGGGGTGACAGCAGGTGATAGCCACGGCTCTAAATGTGACAGTGACAGCCTGTTACCTAGCACAGCACATATTTAAAATTCTTCAGGTTTCACTCGTTAAGTCCAGGTTTTGGACCCTTGCACCTGCTGTAGACTTTTGGCATATTAGGACTGCTTGGGGATTGCAGATTACTCCAGGTGCTGTAACATATGGATTATTTGTCTGCATGGTGCAATGCATAATTAACTCCTTGGTTTTAATACCACTATTAAAAATCTGAAATCTTAATTATGTTTATGTAGATGTTCTTGAAACCACGTTTGTAATGGTTGCAAGCGCATCTGAAGTTACTGACCCATCTGCATTGCTTCTTCATAGGTAAATAGTACTGGTCAGTATACACAATTGTTACTCTACTTTTGCTCTGTAGGTACCAAATAAGAGCAATCATAAGCCATAGTGAAAGTGTCAATATATGGTTCTGCCAGCATCATTGAAAAAAATATACGTATAGAAAAAAGGCCCCAGAAGTCTTGCTTTGGGAGCATTCAAAATATATGAGTGATGCAAGCACCAGAGAAATCTCTCCATTTGTGAAAATTGCAAATTGCCTTGAATTTCTTTGTAAGGAAGGGTTGCATTATTAAAATCTGAATGGGTAGCTTGTAGCAACTTGCCTGAGTGTGAACGCTGTAGCTTGATCCTGATCTATGGTCTCGTTCTGGACTCAGGCGCTGATTGCAGAGGAAACGAGCAGCAAGCTCGCTGAGCAGGAGGAAGACCCCGAGAAGTTCCGAGAAGCCCTGGTGAAATTTGAATCCAGATTTAATTTTCCTGAAGCAGAGAAGTTGATTACCTATTATTCCTGTTGCTGTTGGAAAGGAAAAGTTCCTCGGCAAGGCTGGCTTTATTTGAGCATCAATCATCTCTGTTTTTATTCCTTCTTCCTGGGCAAAGAATGTAAGTGTGAATGCATAAGAAATCTTATGGGATTGGAGAGAGAGAAAAATATAACTACATTTAAAAGCAAGAATAGCCAGAATTGTTATGAAAAGTCCAGTTCACCTCAGAAGTTTAGTTTCTGAGTTTTCAGTTGTTCAGGTGAAAAATCCTGTGTAATTTATTTTTCACTTCAGCCTTTATATTTTAGTATGATTCCAGTAATAAAAATGCCACTGCAAGAGCACACAGACATAGTTGCTATCTGGTTCTTCTTCTTGCCATGGTGAACCTACCTTAAAATGTAACAGACCTCCTACAGGTTCTAAAATAGAGACTTTTAGTGCTGAAAATGGTGAATAAGGATGGGTCCCTCCCACAGGCAGGGAAGCAGAGTCATCACATCACTGCAGGGTGGCAGAGGAAGGGCTGGTGGGGCCAGTAGTTCCTGAAAATAGCCCAGGAAGCATAAAATGGCTGTGCCCTGGGGAACCAGGTGAAAATCCAGGGCTTTTAAGGAAAAACAAGTGATTTGTTTTTAGAGATTTAGAGATTTGTTTGTGTTTCTGAATAGCAGTGTAGTAAGATCGCAAGAGCTGTGTCCTGGGGCTTTTTAGACTTTGAGACGGTTCAGCAGGTTCTAAGGATTTGATCATGGTGTTCCTCTACAGAGGAACAGTTGTGTGATTATGGAAAGCCTGTCAGAATAGATATTAGAAGGTAAAAATGGAAGTAACAGACTTATAGGATGATAAAAATGAATATAGCTATTTAAACGCTACAGCATTTCTCTGTTTAGTAAGATTGTGCATGAACTGCTAACATTTTAAGTCCTGTTTGTCCTGCTGGAACTTCAGCCAGGTTAGCAGAGGAAACTTATACTGCTATAAATATAGCAATATTTGTCAGTTACAACAATTAGGAAAACTTTGCCATATTCCATCTGGATTTAATATTGGGATCTAGCTGTAGTTTCAAAAATTGAGTGCATTAGCGTAAAGATAAGAAAGATAGTAACTGGTAATTTCTAAGACTTATAACATACAAAGACATTCTTAGAGTTGGAGATTCTTTCTTCCCTTATTATTTCAGGTCAATTATTTTGTTATTGCAGCAAAAGGTGGTAGAGTTATATTTGAAATGCAGGTAAGTTTTTGTTCACCGTAAAAACAAAGGTTGAGTTTTACTGAGAAGACTAGAATGGAATTTCTTCATACATACTAGATATGTGCGTTCTTGTTTAATCTCCTTGTTTTCTGGTTAGTGTTAAATAATACCCTTTGTCAATAATTTCTTTTTACTATCACTGCAGGTTTTCTCTCATTAAATCTGAGATACAGGCAGTCTGCCAAAGCACACAAAGCAAAAATGATATTTATTAATGATAGATAATGGAGGAAGGAGGAGGGAGACAGAAAAACCCTTTATATTGTTCCAAAAATTTTGTTTATGCAATACCACAGATCATTAAATGATACTGAAAGTACAACAGCACTCTGTATTAAGAAGAAATTTCTTCTCATATCTTTAATAATATTCATTATGAAAATGCAAAAAAAATAAAAACAAACCCAACAAACAATTACGTGTTTGCAACTTTTTATTTTGACTGTGGAAAATATGCTGTTCATTCACTGTTGTAGTCAGTTGCATTGCCTTTGTGTTTCCATGCATTTGCATGGAAATGTGGAAAATACTCCTGCATTTTCTTTTGGTTAAACAAACTTCCCTAGCTCAGTGGGAAGCGGCATATATGCTGAAATGATTCCCACTTCCTTGATTGTGATAAAGCAGATTACTTCTGTTTCTAGGCTAGTGTTTTGTCACATTTATGAAATATTCATGTTACATGGAATAATCCTGATTTAATATACTTCTGGTTGTTACTATTTGAGAAGCTGATGCTGATTATATGCAGAACAAGTGATTATTTGCCTTTTTTTTTTTTCAGGTAGCAATCACAAATTAAATCTCATTAAATCTGGTCTTGAAAATATTGCTAAGAAATCCCATTTGTTGTGTTCTGCAATACAGCACAGACAAAAACCCCAATATATAAGTTGCAATAAAAATAGTTCTTAATTGTGTTTTACCTCTGTGAAAATCCCCCCAAATTGTAGACTGAAATCTCTTTAGAGGCAAAGTGTTGTCTTCTGCTCCTGGCAAGTTTGTTCCCTTTTTCTTGTTTTATTTTGAGTTGAAATGATCTGGAATGCAATATTAGAACCTGTTTGCAGCTTTTCATAAGATTAGTTTACGGCTTATGTGAATATAAACTCCATTTAAATTTTTTTCCAGGATAAGTCCCCTTTTATCTAATGCTCAAAAGTATTTATAGGATTTCAGAGACTTAGATCCTCAGATATCTTGAAAAGGCGTGCCAAGGTTTCTTCGCATTTTTTAATTAAACTTGTGTTTTCCTGAGACTTGGAAGACTTTGTACCTTCTGTCAGTAGTTTGGGCCCCTTACCAGCCTGGTGTGCTGTTTCTGTAACCACTGCTGTAGAGCCTGCTTGGTTCTGACCTGCCCGAACAGCAGTGCTGTTGCTACGGTGTTATTTAATCTTTCTTCCCTTGGCTGTGCCGACACAGATTATTTTATGACCATTTGCAACAGTCTGTGTTGATGCAGCTGTGCTTTATTTAAGTAAGAAAAAATGTAATCTGCAAATAATCATGACAGCTGTGGTTCATGTAGTACAGAAAACTTGCTGAGGGTGGCTCCTTAGGTAATTAATGATCATGGATAAGTGTCATATATATATGACAATGTTTGTTATTACTGCCTTTTTATTGCTTTATTGGCATCAGGAGACCAGCTATGGATGTTAGGGGGTGTAGTCTTGATGTTATTGGCACAGAGAAGCCTGGGAAGCTTCCAACAGTAGTTAAGAAGAAATTTAATCTATTTCAAAGTCCTTTCCAGCCTAATTTTTACCCAGAGATTCATATGAGAGGCAAGTAACATCCTGCAGTAGTTATCTAAAATAAGCTGATTCTGTTTACCACTTTTATTTATAAGATTCAAGAGCCTTAAGTATACAGAACAGTGTCCTACACTTTTTTTTTCTATAATTAAGTCTGACTACAGTTAATGTTTAGGGCAAGATTTGCCTGTGCACCTTTTCAGTAAGAAGTAACCAAAAGGGGAAAATCCTGATTCCGAGGCAGCTTTTCTTTTTTTTTTCAAATGTCCTGTTTATAGTAGTAATTACGCTTCATCTCCATGTGCAAAAGCTTCCTTTTGGATGGACGTTAGCTTTATTTTAAAAGCTAAAGTAACTGTGCGTGTAATTGGTTTTCCACCTGCCTACAGTTTTGTTTCTGGGAGATTACAAAGCCTTTCCCTATTATCTTTGTACTCGAGATGAACTGCTTCTTCTGGTAGTAAGGAAGCAGGCTGCAGAAATGTCTTGTGAAGGAGTTAGAAGCACAGTGTATGGCAGGTGTTCTGCAAAGGCACCACTCCCCAGCCCAGCATTTCTTATGGAAGTAGTTAAAATTTTTAGGGAGAGATTCTGAAAGAAACAGTCTTTTGGAGTGGGTGAGATTGAATGCAGAGTCATAACAGGCATTTCAGCATGTGCTTGGTCTTGCCTATAAAAATGTGTCTCTCTTCTCTTTGGTTGTACGCATTTCATTCTGAATTTGCTTATTTCCCAAATCTGAAAAATGTAAGCAGAGTTTCCACCACACTTTTGCTTTTCTCTTGGATTGCAGTGAAACTTATCATTCCTTGGGTTGAGGTCCAGAAACTGGAAAGAACCTCCAATGTCTTCATGACCGACACTGTCCGTGTCACTACTGCAAATAAAGAGCGCGACTTCTCCACGTTCCTCAATATCACCGAGGCTTTCAGGATCATGGAGCAACTGGCAGATGTGACGCTCCGAAGGCTACTGGATAATGAAATATTTGAACTGGATCCAGGCCTACAGGATCCTACTCAGATTACCAAGAGGTAAAAATCTAAGTTGTTGTATGAGCAGAGGTTTAACAGTCAGCTTCGTGGTTTGTTGTGTTAACTGTGTAAGATTTCAAGGCTTTGCTTGACTGGGAGCAAAAGAGACTTGATAATGTGTTGTGGTGTAGCCGAAAGGTGCATTTTAACCTGTGTGCAAGATACCTTTTTCCACTTCATATTCTTCCCTTAAACATCATTGCTTTTTTCTTAATTTGTTTCAAAAGTGCTGTTCTCTGTAGAAGGGAAGATTGCAGCAAGGGGTATTTTCCATCTTCTCCAAAGAGCAACATTATTTTGCTTATAATTTAGGTAATGTATAGGCTTTCCTAATGCCATCAGTTCTCTAGAATTACTGCTTTTGTTCACATCTAAGCAAAGAATTCCCAGTAGTGTGATTGCTGAAGCCAACTTAGCAAGCAGTTACAGGACTTAAAAAACCCAGAGTTGTGACAGATTAATGTGCTGTTGTCAGCTCTACCCCATGCATCCCTGAAATGCATCTCTGCATTCCTCTCCCACTACAGAAATGCACTGGGCTCTCAGGGAAAGACTGATGGCTATTTCTCTGCCGGTAGCACAACACACAACTCTGTGTTTTATTTGCTGCTGTGAGAAAGGGGAGGGAAACTGCCCAGAGGAATTTTAGGTGGGCAGGATGGAATAGACCAAACTGGAATTTGCCTGGGGCGTCAGGGTTAAGATGCAGATTTAAAATACTTCTTTTCTGAATGGGGTGTGAGTGGAGCGGTTATCTCCTCTTGAGTCATGCCCTTTCCTGCTCTTCTTCCTCTCCCCCTGCCAGAGGCATGAGGGGAATCACCCAGGTACTGCTTCCTGGCTAAAACATAAGGAATGCATGGTATCATTTCCCAAAAGAGATAAACCAGTAGCCATTTTATTCTTTCTGAGGGGCATTTTTACAGTGGTGGTGGGCATACATCTTGGCTAAACACTTCTGCAAAATTTCATAAAGGAGTTTAAAACAATAAAATGGGCGTCCTCTGCAATTTCATATGTACACACAATAAAAGTCACTGACACCAGGATTTCATCCATAATGTCATTGGAGAATTCACTTGAGGTAACGCAGTGGTGAGCAGCCATGAACATCTTTACAGACTTTTCTTTAATAGCCAGGGTTCCTTGGAATACGACAGCTACCATTGTTTTTACACTGTGTGTAACTGGATGTTGTTAACATTGCTTTTGGCCCTAGAAATGTAGGATATGTACATTAGCTAATGTAGTAGGATATGGTTGTGACAGGCTATGTCTGGGCCCCTCTCCATGCTTTACCACTTCATCCTCCTCCTGCTTTTGGTCGGAAATGTTAGATGCAAGAAAGGAAATCCATAGAAGATGTAGCAAAAAGGTGTGGGGAGATAGTTTTCAGCATCTACCGATTTTTATCATTGTCACTTCCCAAAATAGTCTTTGTATCAGGAGTACTAACTGAATGGAAGGAAAGTAAAATTATAGTTGCAAAGAAAAGTATAGGGTTAGTAATATGCTATAATAAGGTGCTCTCAGGGAATCAACTTGTGGCATTTTTTAAAACCAGTGTGTCTATTAGCAGTCAAGCAACAGAAACCATCCCACACATTTACTCAAACAGGTTTTCTCCTCTCCTTCCTTCCAACTCAAGAAAGAAAAAACAAAAAAGGAGAGAGAGAGAAAAAGAAAGGACAAAAATATATTTACTGGAGAGTTCCTGGTCAAGATGTTCTCTAACCTGTGCTGTGACTTGGGATGGCAGAAAGGGAAACATGGAAGATGCCAAAATCCCATTTCCTCTGCCTGAATTAGGTAGTGATTGGATACATGGCTGTTTTTGGTGCCCTTTGTCACACTTCAGCAACCACTTTGATGTAAGGTGATTAAGCAAGACTGTAGTTTGAATAGTGAATAAACTGGTTTTTAGTGCTAACATGTTTTGGGGGGGATGTACTTTTTTGGTGTGTGAAGTTTTTGTTGCTGCTTTTTTTCTTGAAGCCATTGTAGTACTACAACAACGACTTTCCTCTCAACACTTTCCCCCTAATAATTGTCATTGTTAATTCTTGTACATGATTTGAAAGCACATAATCCACACGCATCATTGGATCTACTCCAGCTCTGTCAAATTAATGAAGTTTCTGTAGGTGGCTTTTGTTTGCTAGGCTTTCTTTTGTGAGAGGCTTGTGTCTATATCTTTATTTTTTAAAAAATCCATTTACAGTGCAATGGTCTGTATATTCTACATTCTGAAAACCATAAACCTTTGCCATTCCTGAGGTTCTTGGGGTCATTGTGCTGAGCAGTGGACGGATGGGACTCAGAGAGGCTGTGGGATTAGGCCCAGAGCCTGTGACGCCAATTATATCATGGCCAGAGTCAAACTAGTCAGTATGCAATTTTCTGTGCTGTTTAATGAAATAAGGCTCAGAACAATGGATTACAGAGGGATTATTGGCAATTGAGATATTTGCCATAAAAAGCAAAGCAACACTGAGGTGTTTGATAACTACAAATGCCATTTCTTGCAGATATATGTATGCGCCATACAATTTTACTGGAACACATATGGTAACTATTTTTTCTTTTTTTAAAAAGAAGGTTGCAACAGTCCCTAGTATAGGTTTCTTGCACTTCTGATTTCCATCTCTTTCAGGATGCAAAAATACCCATTGCATTTCTCAAACCTAGTGAGAAATTCTCTAGAGCAGAACCCACAATTTAAAAGCTTTAGTGCTGGTGTCAGTAAGGTTTCACAAGCGTGATATGTTTTCCCAGGCTCTAACCATATCAGTTTATTTTCTTCATCTTTAACTGTGAACTACCAATGAGAATGACTTTGCTTCATGTAAAGGCAAAGAAGGTTGTTAACACTGATCTAAGCTCTGAAACTGTTTGAAGTATCCTGAATCATAAATGTCACTTCAATCTGCATTAATTCCTTCAGAGAGGGAATCTGAGAATGCTTTAAACCTTGAGCAACAAGGAGAATGTGACTAAAAAGAACCTCCTTTTATTGCATCTCCCTGGCAAAAGATAGGGTTTCAGTTACGTCTGTATGATTTGCCTAATGTGTTTTTAAGGATTTGCAGTAATGGGAATATCAGGATCTATACCAGTACGTCACTGTTCTGTCATTTAGAAGTCTGAGGTCTAACTTGAATCTTTTGCACTTTTTGAGTTTGTCACTTCTTGTTCTACCCAGTACTATTGAAGAGATCAGATGTGCTCTCTTTCTTTAGAAAAATCATTTATGTACTTGGAGATTAATGTGCATCTTCTTTCCCTTTTTTTTCTTTAAGCTGCACTGCCCTGTTTCTGCCAGAGTTTTCTTAACTGTCTGGATTTTAGCCATTCTGGTCACTCTTCTCTGGACATTGACCACTTACCAATGCGTTGGCAGACGTGCAGTGGTGGGGTATCTCGCCAGTGCTGACCAGGGCAGGAGCAGCATGACTGTCTCTGCAGCAACTCTGGGACTGCCGTGCTGCATCTTGGTGGCCATGCACTTCTGCAGCCCAGCACAGTGCTCCTCTTCCTCCTGTGAGCTCTGTGGGGTCTTGTTCAGCTTGTGATCCCGTGTAACCCCAAGAGATGGCTCCTGGTGGAGTTGATCTGCATGCTGCATTTGTGAAGCTTGTGATGTACAGCTGAAAATACTTGTAATGCTTTTTTTCTACAACGTCCCTTAAGTTTATGAATATCAATCTGAATCTGATCCTGTTCTTTTGTTCCTTAGCCTCTACCTGCCTTGTGTCACGTGCAAGTTGAGTAACAAGTTCTTGATCCATCACGCAGATTGCTGATGACAGCATTGAACAGAAGGTAGTCTAGGGCAGATTCCCAAGGGTGTCCTCTTGACACAGTCTTCCAATTAATCAGCAAGCCTTGGAGGGCTTTGTTTTGGGGTACTCTTTTTCAACTGGCTTGGTACAACAGTTTTTCACTTCCAGTTTTATTAGTTTCATGAGAGGATCTATCAAGATTTTGATAAATTCTGGCTAAAACAGTCATTGCAACTCCTCCATCTGCAAGTCTTGTGTTCCTGCTGCGTAAGGGAATGATGTTTGCATGTGTCCTGACAAGTCCATGATGGCTTTTCTCAGAACATCTCCTGGCTTGCTTATAAGAAGCCTTTCTTCCTGCACAAATTTAGCAGTTCTTCCAATAAACAAGACCTATTGTTAGATATTCCAAAATATCTAACTTTCTGGAGTCTGAATAGCAAGAAGAATGTAGTAATCAGTCTCTAAAAGCAGGAGGTCAGCCACTCTGTTTAGATTTTAGATAGGCAACAAGTGACTCAGCAGAGCTAAAATCTTGCCAGGTTTGCTTCTGCTGGATTTAAAGCACAGAAAAACATTTGACAGTGAGAACAACGTTTAAAGCATCCTGATACTTTTAGGCATTTTGTTAGTCTTGTGTGTGTTATTTCCTTTAATTTAAAACTCTTGGGAGGTAACGTAGGGGTCACGCACAAGGAGCTGTCGCAGTTCAGGCTTGCCATTCGCTTTGAAGTGCTGGAGTTGGAGGCAGTCCATGATCCCGTAACATGCAAGTTGGGAGCTGCACTCAGAAGGAATTGCTGAGTTTTCTGAAAAGTAGGGAACAAGGCAATTGCATCTTCTTGCTTTTTATTCTTCTAATTCTTTTGTAAATACTCAATAAATACTGTTTTTACATAATGATAGCTTTCCTGTTTTTAGTGAGGTGCCACTCAGTATGCTGCATTTGCTTAAAAACCACCCAACATGGAAATTGTTAAGTGAGAGTAGAAATTTTCAAACAGATAGGGATGCAAGTAGAAAGGTTGCATTTCTGTTGGCATTGAAGGTGTTGTGAAACTCTAAATGGAAGCTGTGGGATTTGGTGACGTGGGTCATCTTTGCTGTATCATATTTAAACAGTTGCCTGTCTTGTTTTAGAAGCTAATTTTGCTTTGTGGGTTTCTCAAAGTTGTAGGGTTGGAGTTTTTTTTTAACCAATTCTAATTTTGTTTGGCTGTGTTTATGAAGGGAAGCCTTTAAGCCCTAGAATTTGCCTGTTTAACAGGAAATATATTCATGGTGTGCAGCTTTGTAATAAAACTGGTTGTTTGAGCCCACAGTGGTAGGTGCTGACAGATCTCATCCCTCTGCTAACATTTTTCATTCTGGGATACTTTCTCCAAGCAGGCTGGATCGTGTTTCAGGGGCAGCCCTGGCTGTGGTGTGGTCTTTGTAGTGGCCCTTTATGAGCCTGTGTGTGGGTTGTGGGGGGACAGGCAGTTCCAGGGATGTTGGGGTTGGCAGCCTTTCACCCTTACAGCATGAGTGGCAGGGGATGCAGTGCTGGTGAATTTACTTAATTTCAGATGTGGAGAACGTCATTCTTCTTCAGCTTAAGATCCTGTGGCTTATCTGAAAGGCCCTGCATGTGGAGCCCGCAGCCCCAAGAGGTGCGTAAAATCCTGACAACTCAGGAGCTTCAGATTTTGGAGTGTTAAAAACAGTCAGCTCTTAAATAACAGAAAAACTCTGCCTCAGTAGAGGTCCTACTCTTCTGTATCATGCCTCTTTTCACGTAAAAGCGTAGAAATCTTCACACAACTGAGTAGATGCAGGGAGAGTCTTACCTTCTCAGCACAATAGCAGGAGAGCACAGCTGTACCAGACCTGACTGCAGATGCTATCAGCAGCATTCATCTGTGCTGTGCAGAAATGGAAAATATTTTAGTGGTGAGTTAACTAGGAGGCATATCCTGATCCAGCTTTGTCACAATAGCAGATCGCTGCAGGCCTTTATCAGAGTTGCTCTTGCTGTGGAATTTTAGTTCAGGAGCAACCTTTTTGTCTTTCTTCACAAAGAGGGTTTCTCTTTGTTCTCTGTGAAAAAACAGGAGACTGTCTGTTTTTCTTTGGATAATATTATTAAGGAATGTAATGCTTGAGAAGGAGACAGAAGATGAATGCTGGTTGAGCGCATTCTGTCTTTTCTTTTGCTTGTAGATACAGATCCTCCCTTCTCAGGTCTCAGTTTGTTCTGGATTGTCTTCCTCTCTGTTTCACATGGCTATGTTTTTTTCTATGGATTAAACTAAAATAAAAAAACCCCACAAACTCAAACAAACATTTGATTTACTTACTGATGCAGTGGCCTTCATTTGTCTCAACTTTTATTTTAACATCAGGGCTGGGGTAGAGGGAAGGTGTCTGCAGAAGAGGAGGGTGAAGGAGGAAATGGAGAGGGGATTTACAGCACCATGGTACCACTCCCTGTTATGCTTCAGCCCACGCTTTAAATTCTTTCAATGGCACAAAGTCAAGCTTTTTTTTTTTTCCATTTCTTCTCCCTAAGGTGAATCATGCTAGGAAAAATTTACTTGTAGTAAAGAAAATTATAGAATTTAAGCCCTAATGTTTCTGGAGCTGCTGTTGGTGAGCTAATAGCCATGGCCTGTTTATAATGTAATTGCATAGTTCTCTAAATTACTGCAGGCTTCTTCATTAAGAAGGGAGAAAAATAAGTCCATAAAGCCAAGTCTGTATAACTATGGCTCAGTAATGAAAGTTTCATTTATTTAAACTTTTCTCTCCACGTAAGTGAGGATGGGTGGCTAGAAGGAGGCCAAGTTCAAACTGAATGTGACTGATGCTGTTATTCCCATCTGAGTCTGTAAGTGACCTGAAATGGTTTTGCATTTTGCAACTGTTCTGAGGGCTCTCTGAGGCTGATACCTCTGCAAGTCAAGGATTCCATGACATATATGCCACCATCATTAACACTTCTATTACTGACCACTTGGGAATTACTCATGGAGTAAATGCATTACTTTTGGGTGCAGGTGCAAGTCCCTGGGGTGATCTTGGTAATTCTGTGGGGAAGGGAAACAAGGAACAATAAGCTAATCTTTGTTGCTCAATGTATGTTCATCAGATGAAAGATCAGGTATCTCCTGGGCACTGCAATTTGTAACTCTTCGAATCTGGAATGACATACAGCAGCCATAGAAAATGCATGGTTAAATAATAATTTAAAAAAATCCCAAACTAGCAAACCAGCTGATTCAAATTAGTGTCCTTTCCCTTCCTAGTTACTATACTAGTTGCTTTTGACCTTATTGTTAAACAAGAAATTATTGATAATGTTTTTCCTTTATATTTCAACGTTGGTGATCTGTTCACATAGGCACTGAAAATTGCTGTGCATGGTGTTTTTATTCTGTATCCCTCACTCTTGGTGAGGCCAATGAGAAAAGCAAACCTCACACTGTATGTCCTGGCTTTTGGGATCTTGTGATTTGTTCTTACTGCTTTTTCTTAAGGGTTCTTGAAGCCAGAGCACAGAATGAATTCTTTCGGGCCTTCTTCAGATTGCCCAGGAAGGAGAAGCTGCACGAAGTTGTGGACTGTTCTCTCTGGACGCCATTTAGTCGCTGTCACACAGTGGGGAGGATGTATACTTCAGACAGTTACATCTGTTTTGCCAGCAAAGAAAATGGCTGCTGCACTGTTATCATTCCGCTTAGAGAGGTACAGTTGTTTGTTTCATTTTGGGTCCTTATCTGCCTTTTTCTGCCCTAAGGCTCCACTGCCACTTGAGTTATCTGCAAAGTATTGTTTGATGAAAACGAGTAGGATGCTTGTGTGTATCCTGCCTACAGGATTGTACAGCTTGTTCTGGGACTCATTAGGGCCTGAGTTCCTAAAAATATGGATGATTCAACACTATCCTCAAAGTGAAACATGGACAGGTAATCCAGCAGGACAGAGTACTGCAAAAGCAGAGTCTGCTGGGCCCAAGACTTGGACAGGGCTCCTCTCCCAGCTCCACAAACTCGTATGTCCAGCTCGATGTTGATGGAGACCAGTTTGGGCCCATTCCAGCAGGGTAAAAGCATCCTTGCCTGACATCAACACTTAAAAGTGTTGAAGCTCTCCCTCCATAGAAAACTGTGGATACTTTGCAAAGCTGTAGGGCAGAGAGAAAGAGGGGATGTTCTGGACGCAGTGATGAGCTGACAAATTTCCATGAAATCAAGAGATTTGAGGAGAGCACATGGGAAGGTGGTGGGAGTAGAAGAGGAGAAGGAAGCTGCCAGCTAACACCTGCCTGATCTACTGTGAATTCAAGACTGTTACGATCTCTTAATTAAAGCTTTCCTTTCATCCTCCACTAATAATAGAGTAATATCCAAATCATATGCTAAGTGTAGCAACTTATCTTCCACTGTTACAGAAACAGAAACAGTGTTGTGTACTTAATAAAAAAATAACAAAACAACTTCTTTTCCCCATCTTCAAAGGTGGGAAAGTAAATTTCCTCCTCCATCCCCAAGCATTTGATCAAGTTGATCCTTTGATAAATCCTTTAAAAATCATACACCCCTTTCTTGTCTTTTCCCTCAGTCTACTATCCAGAAGTGGCCTGCAAAGTAATTCAGGGGGAAAAAAAAAGGCATCTGGGATACTTTTTGGTATCTGCTTTGAGCTTCTTAAGGGAACATGAACTTCAGGCACTAGGATGCATTTGATCAAGGAAAGCCAATATGAATAACCACATTTGAAGTGTGCATGTGAATGCTATGTTTGTATGTTTTGGTACATGTAGACTATTTGAATATGTTTCTATGGATGTGGTGCCTCATGTGTTTTCTGTAATGTTTCTGGAAAAGGTAATCAGTATAGAGAAGATGGAGGACACAAGCCTTCTTCCTAATCCCATCATTATTAGCATAAGGAGTAAGACAGCCTTTCAGTTCATTGAGCTGAAGGACCGGGATACTTTGGTTGAAAACCTGCTCCAGAGGCTAAAAGAGGTGAACTCCAGCAACCCATTGCACTGCAGCAACTTGCAAAATAACAATCAGGTACTGAACTTTTATTTTATTATTAATTCAGTATGTTTATCCATTAGTCCGCTGTCCTGCCTTCCTCGGGGGATTGATCCTGAGCCAGTGCAATCTGATGCCACCTTTAAAGACCTGCCTGGTGGGATGGAGCACACCCTCAGTGTGGTTGTGATTGACACGCTGGGGAGAGCAGGGAATATAGTGGGTAGCTTGGCTGCCCTTCACAGAGACCTCATCAGTCTGGAGGAATGGGCTGATAGAGACCTCATGAGGTTCAACAAAAGCAAATGTGAAACCTGGCAAAGTAAACTCATGTGACAGGAGAAGCTGGCTGGCTGGAGAATAGCCATGTGGAAAAGGTGGGGGAGTCATGGTGAACAAGTCGAGTTTGTAAGTCAGCCATGTAAGTCATACTTACAGTGCAGAGGGCCACCCCCATATCAGGTTGTACTAGCGGGATTGTAATCAGCAGGATGTTGCTATTCCCTCTTATTCAGCACTTCTGAGGCTGATCAGGAGTCCTGTGTCCGGTTTTGTCTCTGCTCCATTACACAAGAAAGAAAAGCATTGACCAGTTGGAGTAGAGGGCTACAAGGTGGTCAGGGGCTGGAGCACATGCTTTATAAGGAGAGGTGGAGGGAGCAGGGCTTCCTCAGCCTGTCTTCCTCTAGGGAGTGGGGAGTTGGAAGATGGAGGCAGACTCTTCTTGGATACACCGGCTGAAAGATGAGCAGTCACAGCTTCAAGATGCAGCAAGGGAAAATTTGAATAGATAAAAAGAGAAAGATTTCCCCTCATGGGTGGGCAGAACTGTACCAGGCTGGCCTGAGAGGTTGTGCACTCTGCTTTCTTGGAGCTACTCAACTTGACTGGGCACAGACCCCAGCAACCAGGTCTGAGGGCTCCTGCTTTAAGCAGTGGGTTGAAAAAGATGGTCCCCTCCAACATAAATTGTTCTCTGATTCTGTTTTTCAAATCCTAACAGTAGAAGACTGTTTGGTAGCTTGTCTTCAAGGATGCTTAAAATTGGCTAACAACTTTTGGTTTAAAGTAGCAACCTTTTTCCTGACGTGCAAATTAATGATAATTTGTATAAAGTCTTGAGTAACACCTTGCCTCTTGAAAGGCATTAAAGGGTTTGATGCAAAAGGTGAAGGGTAATCCAGCTCTGTGTCTTGATGACCATTGAGGGTGTAGTTCTTAGCCTCTTTTCAGCCATTACAGCTTGGATTCTGCATTACAGAGCAGCCTTGCCTTTGGATCCACCTGTGTGCTGGGGGATGATGAGCCTGCACGTCTGGAAACAGAGGCTTCACAAGGGAAGGAGAGAAGTGAATGTGAAAGGGAGAACAGTTACTTGCTCAATGCAGAAGCACTAAGGTCAGACTTTCATCAGTCAGGAATGTCGGACTTTGACTTTGGAAAGGTATGTAACATTTGGGGAAAGCTGTAGGAATTTTAGGTTTCGTTTTGTTTTGTTTTTAAAAAGCTGGGCTTACATTCAAGTAGATATGCATTTTTAGTAAAATGCACTCTGTGTTTGTTGGAGTTAGATATAACAGCTTTTTTATTTCCTTGGATTTTTTTCTTCTCCCTCCCCCCATTTCATTCTGTTGAATATTTATAATTTTTCTCCCTGTGCAGTGAATTGGATATGCAAAGTATGGAAAGTTGCAGTCCCTAGAGCAGGCTTCCCATTTCCATTGGTAATGGAAATACCTTGTGGAATTTCTAATATGTGAAATGTTACCAGTTCTCACATGCACATGATTTGTTCTTTTAAAATATATCTTCTTGTTCCTAGTCTAGGGAGCAAATCAAAGAGAGCCTGTGGAATGACCATTTTGTAGAATATGGCAGAACCGTGTGCATGTTTCGCACAGAGAAGATCAGAAAACTTGTTGCTATGGGAATTCCTGAATCCTTAAGAGGCAAACTCTGGCTGCTCTTCTCAGGTGGGCATGCTTAGAAATGTTGGCTGTAGGCATCATCTGATTCTGGACATGGCAAATCATTTAGGCAAGAAATCTCCCAAGGGCAATTAAATGTCCTTTACATGGGACTTGTGATACTACTTAAAGAGGAGAGATGATCTGAACTGAACTAATATATGCAAGGAAGTACCTAAGTAGATCTGTAAAAGTTTTATCTCAGGATGACGTCATATGATGTGCAGAAGAATAGAATAACATCTTTGTAATCTATGTAATTTAAAATTAGCATCATGTTTTCATAAAACAATGTTCATCTTCAAGCAACAATTAGATTGCAGCATAAATATTGATTTAACCCTAGACAAATCAGATTATTGCAAAATAATGACATCTCAAATTCGGCAGTCCTGCTCCTGCTTCTTGTTGAATGTTGGCAGGGCTTACAGAAACTGGAGATGGAAAAAACCAACTAATTTCATCGACAGATCTGGCAGAACCAGAATGTGCCTACAGTATGATCTCAAGTTTAGTGCTTAATCCAAAACATGACATATTCAGACATTTGTAAAAAGTGGAGCTTTTCTTTCTTGAAGGATGTGAACAGTGCTGGGTATGTTTCTCCCAGTAATATGTGCAGGTGGTGAGGTACTGGAATGGGTTACCCAGAGAAATTGTGGATGCCCCATCCCTGGAAGCATTCAAGGCCAGGCTGGATGAGGCTTTGAGGCTTTGGTTTGGATGAGGTCTTGTGGAAGGTGTCTCTGCCCACAGCAGGAGGGGTTGGAATGAGATGATCTTTAAGGTCCCCTTCAACCCAAACCATTCTATGATTCGATAATACTTTCTCCTGGAGAAGTTTCTTTCTCAATCAAGGTGTTTTGAATAATGTTGTGTCATGTAAGCTTAGCTAATACTTACTTTGTTTTCAAGACGTATTCTGCTAGGACTTTCTCTTTTAGGTGTGGAAATTCCAGTAAATTCACAGACCTTTGGGAAAACTATCTTGTATCCTTTTGAGCAGTAATTCCCACAACACTAGGTTTAGCAGAGTGCTAATCTGCTCCCATCTTCCTTTCTCTCTCCCTACTGCCTTCAGACGCTGAGACGGATCTCGCCTCACATCCCGGGTACTACGTACATTTGGTGGAGGCATCCATGGGCAAGTGCTGTATGGCAACAGAGGAGATTGAGCGTGACCTGCACCGCTCACTGCCTGAGCACCCGGCCTTCCAGAGCGAGACAGGGATAGCTGCCCTGAGGAGGGTGCTCACGGCGTACGCGCACAGGAACCCCAAAATTGGATACTGCCAGGTGAGACATTCCCAGCAGGATCATGCTCACTGCTTTTTCTTCCCCTTCTTCCCACTCTCTGTTGCTCTCTTGAGAATACTTTCCATGGTGCTTTTGATAAATAATGTCCTTTTAGTTAGGAAAAATACATAATTTTATATTTAAAAGTAATTTTTCCCTGGAAAATGAGTACAGTGGTGCACCAAAAGGTTCTGTCTTAACAACAACATTCCTTCAGCATTTTGCAAACTGCATTCAGTTACAGGAGGGGGAAAAAATGTTTCTGATGCTTCTGTTTGTTCAAAAGCGCATTTCTCAGACAATACTTGGAAACAGTGCAGAGCAAATTGGCCTGCACAGATGAGATTTATGTAGTGCACTGGGGCAGAGGTTTAATGAACTTTTCTGCCACTTTCTTCCTAAACTGATGATAAATGATGAAAGTACTTTGTCCATCTGATGGGCTAAAATAACAACTTTAACTTCTATGCAGCTCCCTGAATTCTGATTAACGTCAGACCAGTCCTGATACAGGAATAGGGGTCTGTGAAAGAAGCCCCAAAACATCTTGCACTATCAGTTACCTGCTTTGCATCTTGGCAAATCCACTATTGTGCTTTTTTGCATTATTTCTTACTGCTCTTATGAAAAGCAGTATATATAAGCTTGAAAAACTTGTTATGCCTTTGGGTTGCAATTATGTATTTGCTGTCTACTGTCTCTTTTTACTGGTTTTTTTTTAGTTGTTTACATCATGTTAGGCTACTTTTCTTTCTCTAAAAATAGCCACAGTTGAGCTTTTGTCAGTAGGATTTGCTGTCACTAATAAATCCCATTTTCTTCTTTGCTCTTGTAAGTCTATGAATATTTTGACCTCCGTGTTGCTGTTGTATGCCAAAGAGGAGGAAGCCTTTTGGCTGCTGGTTGCTGTGTGTGAGCGAATGCTGCCGGATTACTTCAATCACCGAGTGATAGGTGAGCTCCTGTCCATCTTCTTGAAAACTGGGAAGGGGCAGCCATATGGCACAGGGCTGAGTGAACTGCTCAGGATCTGTTGGGGTCCAGATCCCATGGATGAGGTGGTCCACCTATCTACTTGTGTGGTGTGCAGGGACAGCAGCAGAGGCAGCTCAGGATCCAGCTAGGGTTGCTTTTGGTCTGAAAGGTTTGAACTGCAAGATCTATAAATATATGCTCAACCTTACAGTTTGTCTTTTTGTTTCCTATTGGTCAGATGATGGTGACATTTTTGCCTGTTACGTAAAAACAGATGACCTTGTGGGTCTTAGCTGGGAGTGTTCAGCGTTAGAGACTCGAGCTGTTTAAGATGAACCTAGTAAAGGTCTGCTAGCGTAGATATTTGTGTTCTGGCCTTCTGAATTGCCTGGCTGCTGGAGCAATGCAGGCTTGCATCTAAGCCAGCCGTTTGTAAGGAGGGTTGATCCAAAACCCTCTGAATGTGAGATGCTGCATTAAGAAGGAAGCTCAGTCCCTCTGCAGAGCATGCCATACACACCTGTGTGTTCTGTGTCTCCTGTTCTTTGCAGTGCAACTATTTTAATATTGTTGTGCAAACATCTGCACAGAAAGAGAGGGACTGAACAGTATTTGTTCTTTGCAGTCACTTCCTTCCCTTAGAGAAATGTTTGATATCTTTTCCCTCTTCACTGCTAACTTTAGTCCTTAGCTACAGCATCTGCTGTTACACTGTTGAGTGACAAAGGGAGGGATCAGGGTCACGTGTGAGGAGGTGAGGATGTGAGGAAATCCCTGGCGGTAGTGGTTCTGGGAGATAGGAATGGTCTGGGCACTCTTGTACTGCCTGGGGAGTAGAAGGAGACATCTTGATAATATTTCCAGTCTTTTCCTTGAAGGATGGGATTGTCATACCTCCCTCCTCATACTGTGTCACTGCAGTGTTTGTTTTGTCACTGAACTGGCAGGAAGGTAAATGAAAGCTGAGTTATTCCAAAATTAGCTGGATGCTCAGGATCTTTTGTGGTGCTTTGAATGCTGTTGGTATTTTCAACTAGTGGACTGGGCATTGGAATTGTCCCATTTGTCAGAATTGTGGTTCTTATCTCCAAACATGACTTTAAACTATTTTGATAACCGACTTCCATGTTTGTCTGTCTCCTTCCTTGATTAAAGAAGAAACACAGCTTTATCTGTCCTTGTGCATTTCTAGATATCATCAGCATGCTTTGAGTTACTCATAACTTTGATGCTTGCTGGGTTATTGCCCTTAAGTAGCTTTCTTCACCCAGGCTAATGAGTTGTCTCCCTTGGCCAACCATATCCCTGCCTTGAGTTGTACTTAATTTGGGCTTTGTATCTTGCCTGTCACTTGCCATGGCTACAGCCTACATTAAGTGCTGAGAGTTTTGGTTGTCCTGTCTCTCAGTCTTCCTGTCCTCTGTACCCCAAGGAAAGAGTGCTGTGTCTCTATTGCCATGGCTCACCACAGTGTGAAGAGCCAGCAGCTTCAGCTTGGAAGGTGGCCTGCTCTCCCTGGTTGAGCGGCAGCGGTGCAGTTTTGCAGCATGGTTGCTCCACTGAGCACTTCTGCAGCTTTGGTTTACCCTAGAGATTAATGTGCCCAAATTGGTGCTACTGAGCTTCTCCCCTCTGCCCCTCCTCTGGTTCCTGTTGCTTGAGTTAGTGTTCTTGGCTCGGCATTTCAGTTGACCTTCTATTTTGATTTGCAACCAGTTCTTGTCTAAACTTTGTATTGTTTCTTCCTGCATAACACTTCCAAGACCCCACTTTTCCTCTTTGTCTGTTCTGCCAACACTGTTGTCCAGATTTTGATCTCTCTATAACTTTGGTGATCTCCGACCCTGCTACCCGTCACTGTGCTTTTCCTCTTCAGTGTCAGCCAGTAATCTCTACAGTCAAAACAGCTACTGAATTAATGACCTTGGTTATAAAAGGCTGTCTTAGCTCCATTTTCTCTTGGACTTTTTCTATGACTTTCAAAATCTTCTGTTTATTTATGTGTTTATTTATTTGTAATTTTTGCTTTCAAAACTTAGGCAATTCAGTCCTACTCAATCTTTTTAGTTTCATCATATGACTATCTCCCTCCTTCAGCCTTGCCAGCTAATGACTGCTCTGTCCTTTCACAAGCTTTTCCATTATTTAACTGCTTGCAAATGGGAAAAGCCTGCAGGCAGGGCTTCTCCTTCAGGAATTCTCTCCATCCTTCCCCTCTGCAATGCATAGAGGAAATTACAGGCAGATAGCTGCAAGGTAGAAACAAGTTGTATTTGGGTGAAGAGTGGTGGCAAGGGTCAGGCATATCCTATTCTCAGTTACCATGAGTTTTCCATCCCCTGCACAAACCAGCAGGCCATCTTACCCCACTTTATCTGCTAGACTGTCATCATCTTGACACTGTAATTCTTGACACACTGAAAACCTTATTTCATTTCTCTGATTTGCCTTTTCAGTCCTGGAGATGTCATTTAGCTTGCATCTAGGATCATCATTTTTTAAATGGATGCCCTGGTATTTACCTACCCCATCATGGTCTCATGCTGTAATACAGATTCACTTGCTCAGATTTCATGTTTTCTAGGAGCCTGAAGAAAGTGGGCAGAAAAGTTCCTTTGAATGTATCTGCTTGACTTTCATCTACAGTGTCAACACTTGTTATAAAACGGTTGTGAAAGAGCTGGGCAGTACAGAATGTTCATTTTAAACCCCTGGTTTTGCCAGTGCTGTCTCTGAGTCTGGAATGATCTATTTATGTATGTCTTGCCTATCTGTCTCTGGCTTCCTTCAAATACCTCTAAAACCAGCTCTATTTTTTGGGTCTGTGTTAAGTATAACTATTACATTGTTTGCATTAAGCTTACGAAAAAAAATAAAAATCACCCTTTGTTGAGTAACCCTGGTCTGTTTTCTGCTCTATTTTCTTCAATCTTAAGGAAGGTTTTCTCTTCAAAGTACCACGCTTGATGTGTTTCTTAAAAGCTTTTTGCATGTCCATGGGCATTTATTTTTGATTTGTGGTGCTGTAATGTTTGTTTGGGACCAGAAGCAGCTCTTTGTGGCCTAATGTGAAAGGTTCTAAGACAGAGAAGGTTTTTTTTCTTCCCATGATTTGGATGCAAAGCCAAAAGATGCTGTCTCTCTGCCACAAAATGTGCAGGCTGTATTATGCTTTTGGACAACAGAAGTTTTGAGTGCTAGAGACATATGTCTTAGCAATTAAAATTGTCTCCTAATATTAACAGAATATGGACTATAAGAAAGAAATGATATAACTTGAAAAGAAAGAAAAATATTTGAAGAGCTAACTGCATTTTGTATTCCCGAGTATTTTTAACTTGTAGTGTCTTTGGCCAAAGCCCTGATGTGGCAGATTTGGTTTGTAGACACAGGCCACTTCAGTGAGAAGAAACTATATTGATTCTATAATAGCTGCTGACAAAGCAGAATGGAACTAGTAGCTAAACCAGAGCCCTGGTCTGCTCCTTTTGGAAAGACTGGTTGGAACAGTTAGGAAATCTTTTATCTGGGCATTGCAGAGATCTTTTGTTCTTTATGTATAGGTGTGTATGCAAGTAAGTATATATTTGTATCTGTGCATGTACTTACGTGTAAATATTTTTCTTCCTGCTTAGTATGGTGTGTATATGTAGCCGTATCTGGATTTCCATCCTGTATTTTCTCACTTAGACAAAAGCTTTGCTGCCTACTTGCTTGAGTACATACTTCAGAGAGGAATGTGTACTGTCTTAATTTTACTGCATACATCCCAAGTCGAACAGTAAAATGCTTTAAGATTGCTTTTGCTAGCACTAAATTATTACGTGCTCTTGTAGCCAAAACCAACAGCTGCTGCTATTGCTATTTCATTGCACCCTAAAGGCACTTAGGAGAATCAACATGCTGGTTTTGCGGCAAGTTGTACAGTAAGGATTATGAACACAAGGGTTGGGCTGAGAGCATGGCAGTAGGGTAACATCATTTTTCATTGTAGATGTGTGTGTATCTTGCCAGTTTAAATTTTAAGAAAGTCTTGCAGTTGGTAGTTGACAGCAGTGATTAGCTTCAAAGAATATTTTTTCCTGTGTCAGTCCTGGCTAATACTGTTTCTTTATGACTTGTAGGTGCTCAGGTAGACCAGTCGGTGTTTGAAGAGCTTATAAAGGAACAACTTCCAGAGCTGGCTGAACATATGAAGGATCTGACAGCCTTAGCTTCCATCTCTCTTTCCTGGTTTCTTACCCTTTTCCTCAGCATCATGCCCCTGGAAAGTGCTGTGAATGTTGTGGATTGCTTCTTCTATGATGGCATCAAAGCCATTTTCCAGCTGGGCTTGGCCATACTGGAAGCCAATGCCGTGGATCTGTGTAATAGCAAAGATGATGGGCAGGCCCTGATGATCCTGAGCAGGTATGGTCACGCAGGAGTGCTCCTTCCATCATGGACTGTTCTGCCCTAAAACAAAGGCATTGCTCAGTAGGCACCAGGGACCCTCCGTGTTACCCTGCGGCTGTTGCTGCTTTCGCAGTGTCTGTCTTAAAACAATGGGCTTTGTACCTCGGACGAGATGTCCTGTGAAATTTCCTGGCAGTGCCGAGACATGCATCGGCTGCGTCAGTGCGCAGTATTTACTGCTGCTCTTCGTGCCTTCCCTCGAGTGACGGGCTTCCTGCTCCAGACTTCAAGGAGACAGAAGTTTTCTTCCTTGGGCAGCATTTAGTCATTTGGCTGACTTGCTGTTCCTTGGATGAGTAATCACAAAGGCATTTTTGAAAAGTCTAGCTTTCCCCAAACCCAATTTATTTCTAAGTCTGAGCCATAAGACTTACTTGCTTATTTGAATTGAGAAGAACACAGTGCAGTGTGATCTGTGTTCTTATATATTTCTTCCCTTTAGGTTTTTAGAGCATGTCAAAAATGAGGAAAGCCCTCTGCCACCTATTGGTAATCACCATGCATTCTTCAGTGATGACCAGGAACCCTCTCCAGTGACTGAAATAGCAAACCTGATTCATGACTCCTATGAGGTAAAATAATTCTGTGTACTAGTCAGTTAAGTTAGAATTTTAAAGAAGAAAAAGGTTAAATTCAACTTGGATGCTTTGAAAGTTAATACATGTTTACAGATTCCTTGACTGAAGTGCTCACATGCACAAGACTAGTGTAGTACAAGTATCTAGATCAGTTAGAGCCTGGGGATGCTTTTTCTTCAAGGTCTCACTGTACTTTAGAAGTTGTATTTCCAGTTGATGAGAAACACACATATCATAAAATACTACACAAATAATAAACTTCTGTTCCTCTCTTGTAGAAATTTGGAGACCACTCTGTGGAACAGATAGAGCACATGCGCTACAAACACCGAATCCGTGTCCTGCAGAGCCATGAAGATACAACCAAGCAAAATGTGGTGAGTAGGGTATTATTGTGACTGGGGTAGCTTAACACTGCCTCTCTGGAGGCACACAGGTTTAGTTTTTAAAAAAGGTGTCAGCAGGTCTTAAAACAGGGAAAAATCATTACTGATTCTGGAGAAAGCTCTTTCCTGGGATGCTGATGGTTTTTCTTGTGCAGCCACATGCATTATATTTTGGGGTGGCTTTAAAGTTAAAAACAACTGCAGGACTGTTGCTGTCCCTAGACAGATGCCTGGGGAAGAGTGTAAGGAGAGACAGCACTATGTGATGCTTCCCCAGCCTCTGTGACCTGTAGCTTAGGGACTTCCTGTCTTTGTTTCTAATAGCCCTTGAGGGATTTCTCTTTTCATGGATCTGTCCAACTGGTGAACCTAAAGAAGGGGGAAACATTGCAAAGATTTTTTAATACTTCAGTTTTCAGCTGTACCCACATAAGTGGGTCAGCTGTACCAGCTTGTGGGTCTGCCTGCATCAGTGATGTCACTAACACAGTTTTCTTTCTTTTTAAGCTCCGAGTTGTTATCCCAGATGTTTCAATTCTTCCTGAAGATTTAGAGGAATTGTATGACTTGTTCAAGGTTGGTCTCCCTGAAAAGCAGGGGATGCACCTACTTGAGGCTTCTTTAGGCGTAACTTCCAGCTGTTGCTTTGCAGTGCAGCCCAGACCTCCTCTCCTGGGTGTGCTCTTTGGGTGGGATCTTGCCATTTCGTCCTTTCTGTGCTTTGCACAGCTGTTAAAGAGGAATAGTAATGTACTGATTCTTCAGAGAACTGCTCCAGAGTTTCCTTTCTAACTTACTGCTTGGAAATGGTCCCTCACAAATTAGGTTCTGGTAACTTTCACATGCAGAATAAATTAAATAATAAGGAGCTCCGCTCACTGGGAGCTTGGCAATGCTTTAAAGTCCTGCTGTCATAATGCTCTTTAAAGGCAGACTCTCTTTTCCATGGGGGAAGAAACCAAACCCCGCAACCTTGCATCCTTGCCATTTGTTCCCAATTTTCTAATAGTTTTAATTTATATATATATTTTTAAACTAAAACCAGTTTCAATTCCTTTCTGTCAAGCTGATGTTTGACAAAACGTACAATAAAGTTATTTGGAGACAGGAACATTTAAGCTTCAACAACAGTACTTGATTTAGAGGTCCAAGCTTGTAATTATTGTCCTTAATGGACCATTTCTTCTGTGTATTGTCCATAGTTATAAATACTGAGAACATGACTGTAGTATGTTGTTAGTGTTCCACAGCTTTGTCACCAAGAGCAGCTGTATCCTCCCTCCATTAGTGGTTGTAAGATGATGCTGCTGGGGCTTGTTCTTCAGTGCTTCCCTCCTGCTCCTCGCTGCTAGTTTTGACCTTTGACTGGCTCACATTCTCCTTATTTCATTTTTCGTCGGTGGTTCCTTTTTTGTTATTTTCCTTGCTCCCTCAGGGAGAACTTGCTTTGTTAGGGAAGACTAATAGGTACAGTATCCAAATAGAGAGGTCTGAGAGAGAATAAATGAGCAGGTCAAGTCTGTATAATGCTTACCCTGTATTTTCTCTGGCCCTCTGTACCTTTGGCTGGTAAGTGACATCTTGGGCCAGATGTGGTTAATAAGGGTTTCAGTAGCCCATAGCAAATTTTTTCCAAGAATCCGCTCAGTCTCCCTTCAAATTTATTAATTATCCATTGGAAATTGTGAGAGTGGCTGGCTGCTCTGATGAAAGATTTGCTTTTTCACACAGGAATGATCTTGGTATCACTATGACACCTCGCAGAGAGCGGATTCCGAGCACCTTACAGCATAGTTTGTTGTGAATGCCTTTTTCTGCTGGTTGTGCTCTCTGCTGCTGCGCACCGCAACAAGCGCTCTCCTGTCTCCGCTTTCTCCTAGAGGGAACATTTACTGAGGTGTTACTGGGAAGCGAGGAGCGCGGCGGCCGAGCGCCATGACCCCAGCAGGCCGTACGCCGAGCAGTACCGCATCGACGGCCAGCAGTTCGCCAGCCTCTACCGGCTGCTCTCGCCCTGGACCTGCGGCGAGCACACCGACCTCCTGGCCCAAAGGACCTTCCGCCTCCTGGATGAGAACATGGACCAGCTCGTCGAATTCAAGGCGCTCGCCAGCTGCTTAGGTATCAGCTCACTGCGGGCTGCGAGGTGGGGCGGAGCGGGGGGTGGCAGTGGGCGAGACAGGAGCGTTAAATGCCATATAACGGGCAGGGGAGGATGGATTCTCGGGCTTGTGATTATCCTAATCAGTGACCTGTACTGATTTTTTTGTGTTCCAATTATCTGAAGTCTATTTGATTGAAAAGACAGCCAAAGGACATGATTGACTATTGTATTATAATATTTGATTTCTCAGACAATGGTAATTTTGTTGAAAATCTTGTATGAATTAAAAATTATACTTGGGTCTGCAAGGAACGCTAGGAAATCCTCTCTACCCAGTTGTTGCTCTGAGTATACCTCTGAAATCTCAGTGTACCTCTTTTTAACTGCTTCTTGAAGACTTACTCTTACACAGCTGACTGCTCCTGCCTTACATGTTGACAGGAAGCAGAACAAAAAAAATCCGGCCAGCAATGACTGAGGGCTGTGCTCTAGGGTTGGTCTTGAGGCCACCAGCTGTCCTAATAGATAAGACTGCCTGTCCAAAATCTGGCTGAAGAGAGAGTGTCATATCTCAACTGTTGCCTGACCTCAAGTGGAAACAACTGAATCAACATTCAAAGCTTCAGTAAAGATCTTTGATTTTGTATTCTTGCCACTTATGGTATTTAGAAGTTTTTATTTGAACACTAAGGCACCCTGTAATTTCTTTTTATTTAATTTTGATTCTTAGAGGGATACAACTTTAAACAAAAAGTTCTCTACAGTACTTGAGTGCATTTGAAAGTTTAGAATCTCATTTTTACTGGTCACTGAAAGTGTGAATTATATGACGTGAAATAGTTATCTCCTTTGGGCTTACTCTATAGAACAGCAGTAAGGGCTGAAGGGGAGAAATATTAGGAGTATGATGTCCCCAGTTTTCTGTCTCTCCCCTCTTGCATCCCTGTAAATCTGTGGCAGCAAACAGCCTTTACTAGATTCCCTGCCATCCTCCTCGATATTTTTAAATGATGCTGAAGCTCCATAGGGTTAGGTACTCCCAATCTATTTCACAAGAACAAAGACCAAAACAGATGGCTGTCACCTGCTGCTCCTCATTGACAAGCACAACCTAAAGTAATGCACTGGCCATATGTTTATTGTCCTGTAAACAATTATCCTTTGTGCACAGAGAGATGCCAGATTTATTTTAAACTGTGGGAGTAAATGCTCTGGTTCACTTCCTTCTTGGTTTTTTTTCCTTGCAGATGTTATGTATAATGGAGAAATGAATGAAAAGATAAAGTTACTGTATAAGCTGCATATCCTACCAGGTAAGAAACCTGAAAGGGAATGAATACCTCAGTTTCCCAAAAAAATCTCTTGCTTTTGGGAAAAAGGTTCTTAATGAAGAACCCCACCTTGCTTCCTTCCAACTGGGAGCATTCAGGATGTGCATTTGTAGTTATGCTCACTGCATTTTACAAATTACTCCTTTAATTACAAAATGGGCTTTTTGGATGAAATTTTTATTTTACAATGTCAAAGCTCACACATCTGCTGCAGTCAGAGACCTTTTGCAGCCAATTACATCATTACTTCCAGACAAATTATGGAATGAAATAACATTTTTGAATGCTTCATACTCTGTGTACAGTAGAGACCTCCACGTTGTATCTTGAACCAATTTTGATTAGGTGACAAAATTCTGTGGTAGTTCCTCTCTGCAAAGTTTTTAATTAAATGTGCCATTCTTGGCAAACTTCCAACTGCAGCACCAGTCTTACAGCAACATAATTTTACAGTATGATTTAATGAAGTACCTAAAAGTGTTTAAAAAACATCTTTGCACAATTATTTTGCCTTCTTCAAATATGTAAATTCTAAAAACATAAATAACCATCATGCAGAATTCAAAGGATTACATTTGTCACTATTTTTAGCTCTTACAGAAGATGAACGAGACAGCCAGTCACCTCTAAAGAATCCTTTGCTGTCAACATCAAGACCACTGGTCATTGGAAAATCAAATGGTAGGTCCAAAGTGATTCTCTAATTTGTGTCCATGAGATAACCAACTTTCCACTTGTTATCCCTACCATATTATCTCTGCTCTCTGGGGTTTCTTTTGAAATGTAAATTTACTCCAGTGACTTGAAAATTAATTCTCCCTTTTATGCCTGCTCCAAAAAAGGTGATGCAGTAGATTACCAAAAGCAGTTGAAGCAGATGCTGAAGGATCTAGCCAAAGAAAAGGATACTAAAACAGAAAAAGAATTGCCAAAAATGAGCCAGGTATGTACCTTAGAGGCTGTAGTGTGTTTTGAAAGAGGTGTACTCAAAATGAAATAATTGAATACAATAGTTTGGCTCTTTATTAGAAAATGTGACTTTAGCCTGAACTTTTCAGGCCTTCCGGCATTGAACATTGGGCTCCTCTGATCTGGGAGCAGGTGTTTAAAAACTTTCATCTACCTTCCTAGCAGCTCCCTCTGCTCAGACTGGCTGGTGAATAAGTTTGATTCACCCTCACCTTCAGCAGAATGTGCAAGCAAACAGGCTTATACCCACTGGAAAAAGCCCTCCTCCTCCTAAATCCACGAATTCCCATGAATGCACATTGCTGTTCCGTCTTCCCATACCGCCTCTACAGCAAACCAGTAACTTCTTAGTCCACCACCATCTGGAACTTGCCCTGTCTTAGCCAAATGCTGACTAGAACTGCATGAAAACAGCTAAAGGCTGTCACGATCTTAACATCTGTTTCCTAATGCCAGCAGCTTTCTGTACGTTGCTGGCATAAGGAAATCTACTGGAGGGAAAAGGGCCCCATATTAATAAAACAAATGTACAGACATGCAAAGGAAGATGGGGCTACACCCAGAATCCCTTCTGTGCTGGTGTTGCTAAATAAAGTTTTATGTGTACCTAACCTGGAGCTCGTAATCTCTCATAAAGGCATCATTTCACTGAGGGCTCATGAATTTCATAACAGGATATATGGAAACATCCCCTGTAGCCTGATAATCATCTGTGATGGGCGAGCAGGGGAGAGAAACAGGAGGGAAGTTGCCTGCAGGTCTGTGGATGGCTACTTTGGTTGTAACTCACTCTGTAGCAGCCACCAGTAAGGGATTATCCCTTGCCTTGCATCTTGCCCTTTGATCATCTGGCAGGTCCTGATTCCCTTCATCAGGGCATCAAAATACTTCACTGCTCTCCTCCCTCTTTGATTTCAGCAGAAGGTTTCCATGCATCAGTGGGGGTTGAAATCCCTTCAACTAACATTTAAAAGCAGGCAGAAATTATAAATGAGCATATAAATGTATACAGCATTCCACCTGCCTCTGCAGTACCGTGCCCTCTCCTGACTCCCGCAGTGATCCACAGTGTGGCTGTTCCCGACTTTGATGTTGGTTTTTCATCCTTTACAGAGGGAGTTCATTCAGTTCTGCAAAACGTTGTATAGCATGTTTCATGAAGATCCAGAGGAGAATGATTTGTATCAAGCCATTGCCACTGTGACCACCCTGTTACTTCAGATTGGGGAAGTAGGACAAAGGAGCCTCAGCCTGGGGAGTGGATCAGACGAGTTCACCGAGGACTTACAGCCCGAGGCCTCTGCTTCAGACCAGGATGCTGTTTTTACTGACACTGTGAAGACCCCTCACAAAGACTCACAACCTTCACCTGTGAGTGAAGGGGACTGGACTGTCTCTTTTGAACATATTTTAGCATCCCTCTTGACTGAACAATCATTAGTTAACTTCTTTGAAAAACCCTTAGAACTGAAACCAAAGCTTGAGAATGCAAAGCTAAATCAATATAGTCTCAAAACAAATGGAATGAGCTGCCAGTCATGGGGTGAACATGCAAAACCAAACACACAGTGGCAGCAAACATGTCAAAACTGAAATGCACTGAAATTATGCCAAAGCACATACTGTAAAAGGCTTTCAGTTAGCAGTGGACTTCTGGTAAACAATTCGTTGGTCTGTGGTTTTCAGTTTAAGAGCTTTAAAAGCTAAAGGGTGTGTAGGTTTGTTTTGTGCCATTGACTTATGATGTTCTTGTTTTGAATATAAAAGGAAACATCTGTCTACAGTGTGAAGACACTGAAGCCCTCTGCCGCACTGGGAGAGCAGAGGCTGGCTCCAGTTGTCTTTTTTTTTTTTAAACAAGGAAAAAACACTTCTCATCTGCTGTCCGCAGTTTGTTTGCGTTGCCTTTTTTTGCACTAATACTGAAAACTGTTTCAATGCTGGTAATTGAAACTATTTTAATATATTTGATTGTATTCCAATTTGTATGTCTTGCTGAAATGTTAAGTGTACATGGACTGTGCTTCTGATGTTGGTCTGTGAAAACAAGCACTTTTCAATAAACCCTTTTTGTACAAGACTGGCATTGACAATATTTATTGATTTAGGGAAGCTAAGTGCCTTTAGTCCCTACTTCATTAAACAAATACCCTGAGCTAGCATGATCACAACTCTTTCGTTAGTCAGAATCCCATTTCCATGTAGCCCACAGAGGCTGCCTAGGGAGACAGTGAGGCATTTCGTCCACGTGAGATTACATGCACAAAATATGGGTCTGTCAGTTTTGGTTGAGTTTTTCTTGTTTTGTTTTCAAACAAACTTGGCCCTAACTTAAAACACCTATGTAATGGCTCTTTTGTCCCCCAGAACAAGACAAACTCACCAGGAGTTTGCCCCCCACAAAAAACACTTGCATCTCCTCCTTATTCCATTCAGATGTAACATAAGTCTACAGTATTTTTAGTTAAGAAAATTACACTATTATGTTCAAGTCCAAAGAAAGCAAGATACTTTAAGATGTTGGTACCTGTTAAACTCAATGCTTCAAGGTTCAGAGCTTGAAGAGACTGGACAACAAAAACAACAACTTAGGAATAAACTTTCTTTTTATCTTTTTATTGTAATGAAAATCAGTTTAATTTTCATCCACATTGACTGTCTGTAGACCTGCAAAACAAGAAATTTTATCACCACCTGCTACTGGGACAGTTCCCTTTATGTATATGGAAGTCTTCACAAGAAAGTGCACCTACAGTTTCAAAGCCAGTTTGCTGATGTACTTCTAAAAACAGCAAACTGTATAAGCAAGTATTTCTCCAAACATTAAAACAAAAACTCTGTGTTGTATTTGCAGAACTGATTTCTCCCAGATGACAAGCAGAAAGAGCTCAACCTGCCTGAGTTTTTGACATCAGAGGATGGACTTTTATATGGGAAAACAAACCTTAAAACTACCCTTACAACTAGAGCCAGTGTTTTTTAATCTCTTCAAGTTTACATCATTATTTCACTAAATTCTGTATTTCTTTTTAATGTGGATCAGGCAAGCTATCAGCCCTGTTCTCTACAGCAGAGCTGGTTTAAGCCAGTGGTTTGACCCCTCCAGCGTGCTTTTCGTCTGAATTTTGCACTGCAGGAGGATCTGTCCCACTCTGCTTCTTGTTTGGAGAAACGTGGCATGGGAGCCAGCACGGAACGCTCCTTACCTTTGAATGTTGTGACTGGTACATAGGTAACCAGGGTGTACAGTTTGTTTGGTGAATCTTCATCCTCATTGCGCTTTCTGGACAAGCGCACACGGATACGATAAGGAACGTTCCTAAAATGAAGATGACAGGTTAATTTTCAGTGAAGTACATACTGAAACCTGTGAATTCATAGGGAAGTCCTTTCTCAGCATCACAGCAAGAACAAAATGTTGTACCGTGAGAGATTAGTTTGCCTTAAAGGAGCTTTTTGTTTAGTTTGGTTTGATTAAAGTTAGCAGGTAAGATTTAACTAACCCTTGAGTAAGATGAATCCATAATCCAGTAGGAGCATAAAGTGAGAAGTGCATCATCAGTCCATTACAGAGGTAAAACACCATGAAGATGATAATCAAGTGACACGAATGTAATGCACGTGATCAGCAAGCAGCTGTTACTAACAAGCATTCCTTACTACAATATAGAATAGTGAGGAAAAACCCCAGCGATCTGCTCTGAAAACCTGAGGCCCCTTGTCAAGGGAGTCAAGAGTACTGCTCAACCTTTATGCCAGAAGTCATGTGGAAATTCTAGTGAGCATCAGACCTGAACCAAGGTCTTACGGGCACGTGACTTACCCAACATTTCTTCCTCACAAAGCTCATGGAATCACCACTAAATTTCTTATTTTGTTTCTAACAGGCAAGTCACAGCTTAGTGTCCTCACCTAATAATGCCCAAAACATGCTTGAGGGAAGGTACAAAACTTTTTCTCCGCTCTTTTTCACAAAACCTGCCACCTCAATGAATGCAAGATTTTGGGAGACTCCTGCTCAGAGTACTTTGCTCCACAAAATACGTGAAGGAACTTCCTTTCTGCTGTACCTCCTCAAGACCATACTTATTAAATTGGATGGACACAGCAATTTAGGACAGGGGAATTTGCTTTGCTTTACTGCCTTCTTGTAATAAGTCAAAAGCATATTTCACTACTTTATGTAGATTGCTGACTATAGTACCAGCCAACATGGTGATTTTAGTCTCTCCTGATCCTTCCAGAGGAGGTTATTTTACTTGGCATACATTACGTATTCTAACTAGTAAAAACTGCAGTCAAGCTCACACTGGAAAGACACTTATGGGGACTCCTTGCTCCACAGACTCCACTAGTGAGGAAGCCTTGGCTAGCAGCCTCACTACGAAGCTCTGAAGTTAGGCTGTCTCCTGGTTCCACTGCTAGTTCTTCATTCCCTGCAAACTGGGCAGTTTAACAGGGAGGAGAGAGAACCCCTGCCTGTAAGACCCAGTAGCTTGGTCTCATCTTCCCACTCTGCTTTCAAAGGAATGGTCGTCCACACCACGCCAGGTAAAGTACTGTATGTATGTCAGACCAGACTTAGGGATCTAATTCCCAGAAGACATTATTTAAAACCGTGTGTATCCAGTGCATCACTCAAAGCATCAATCCCTACCAGTCAACCTTTTACTACAGTAAGAAGTCCCATTCCTCACAGGAATTCATTTGGAACATCTTTAGTCATGTGAAAAGCCAAATCAGCTGACTCTGTAGCAGTGATTTAACAGAGGCTGGAGTTTTTCGTCCCCAAACCACTTATTTGTACTTTCAAGAAAAGATTAAGGGCCCTGTTTAAAACACACCTCCTTATTTCCTTGTGTAGCATTTATCAGTTCAGCATGCTTCAAAACCTAATCCTGTTCAGACACACAACACAAATCCCAGACACTTAGCCTGGGACTGTAGGTACCACTAAAAGGCCAGGTTTCTAAAAACTGGGATAGGGATCAGGGTACTACAGTATTACAATACCCCAGTCCTTTCTCTTCTCTGTCCTCCCCCCTCAAACCTGCATTCCTTCTTTTCTTTGCCTTATTCTCACTAGAGGTAGAAAAATGTTCCTTCAATCCCAGAGTTTACCAGAGCTTTGCTACAAATACACTGGGAGAGCTGGCCAGAACACAGAGGTGAGAGAAATATTAGCCTGGTGTGTACTCCACAAGAAAGGAAGCACCCGTGAAGTAAAGGCAAATACTGCAAGAAGTATACTTTTTTTTTTCTAAGCGTCCAAGTCCTTCCTCAGCCAGTAAGGAAAACTGCAAACCCCACCTTATTCCTTTAGCCCAGACTGCTTTGTTCAGTCTGGTGTCAATGCGAACGTCAGGAGTACCCATCTCCTTCATCGCAAATTTACGGATTTCCTTGAGAGCGCGTGGTGCTCGCTTCTTGAAGCCCCTGGGACAAACACAAGAAACACTTCTTTAACTTCAGGACACTGTCAGCACTGGACATTTGTTTCACGTGTTCTCTGAACATACAACCCAAAGCACTGTGTTCAACAGCAAACAAACAGCTGCATCAGCACGACTGGACCTTTACCGTGGTAGGCAGCTGCTAACCCTAATGTCTGTGCCTAATAGAAACCACATATACTTAGAATAATTTCAGTAAAAGTTTGCAACCACAAAATCTCCTGGATCTTAAGCCTTCAGTTTTAATGTCAAGATGTTTGAATATCTCAGTATCACTGAAGAGATCAGAGGTTCATGGACTGAATAAAAGCCCTATGAGAAAAGCAGTGCAATAACAGTAATATAAACATAGCAGAACTGTATCAGTATTGAAAAAAAAAGCAGAACAAAACTGATGTTATTTTGAGTAACATTTTTTGCCAAACAGTACTTCATAGTTACTTTCTTTCATGATATGAGGACTGTACCAATACCACCATCACAACGGGGTTTTTTTACCAATATAGCTTCTCATGCCCATTATGGACAGGTCCTGCAGGACTGGGCATTCACAACAGAAGTCAGAGCTGCACTGTGAGTGTTCTGCCACATACATTATACCCACACCGTCAAGTGGGGCTGTACCAGTAGTGCCTGAGGCCCCACAGTGGGTTACATTTAGCACTATTTGCACACTGCTGTTGATACTTAGTGCTAGAAATAGGACGTGGGTACATGACTGCAAGTCAGACAAGAACTAAACAAAACGCATTTCAGCCCTAGCACATCATGCCCAAAAAGAAAAGTGAACAGCAGGATCATGAGCATTAAAACATACTGAATTACCAATCAAGAGGCAAGGCCACATACTACCATTTAAATATTACCACTGCCTCCTATTCTCAGCCACAGTTTTGCACTACTACATTACCTCATTTCTCTCCTATTCCACGTTAACTTCAGTCATTTCACCAACTGTTTTGATTTGGATGGTGCCTTCCACGTGACTGCAGCCATACACAGAATGCAAGGGCAATGCAGTTTCCTCTGAAGCAGTTTACTACACAGTTTCATGAAGTTCAGCATTTTGTGGGGTAGAAAGCTACTCTTACCTACACACAACAAATACCCTTTAACTCAAATCATATCCCAATTTACACCTCACACAATTTCGTGATAAGCACGAAGGCAACCATATGATTACAGCAATATTAGTTTCTAAAACTTACTCAGTGGGCTAAACTTTAAGCATGACGAAGAATGACGACCTGTATACAGAAGTAAATCGACCTAACTACAAATGAATCCCCAGAACACCCACAATCACAGAAATAGGTTTGTTCCTGAAAGCCACATGCCAAGTGTGGGGCTGCAGGGGTACAGAGCTGCTGACCCAGGACACAGCCGAGGCACAAGGGGCCACAGACTCCACGCAGTAAGGACCTTCCTTCTCTGCCCTTTCAAACCTACCGAACCCACTTCCAAATGCCACTTCACAGGCCAATTTCGCGGATAGAAAGAACTCACACGCCATGGATCCGCTTGTGAATGTTGATGGTGTATTCCCGAGTCACCACCTCGTTGATGGCAGAGCGTCCCTTCTTCTTCTCCCCGCCTTTCTTTGCGGGAGCCATCTGAGCGACGCTGAAAGGCACCGTGCACACATCAAAGGCAGACCTCGGACCTTTCCCCTTCCCTCCCCTCCCCTCCCGCCGACCCCAGCCCTTTGCAAGCTACAGAAGTCCCACATTCAGAAACTTAAACCTAAGCTTAATTAACCCCTGGGCCTGCACTAGTCGCAGGCTTCACGCAGCAACTTTCCAACATCATAAATGCTATACTTTCGTCTCCCTAAGAGGAGCACGAACCACATCCGAGACTCTTCGACCACCTGCCATGAACACCGGGCCCCTGGCTAACCCCGAGTGCCTCTACGATCGCCCCATCCTGATCCTGAATGTCCAAACCCCCTCCTTCTTCAAGGCGAGCCAGGTGGGCAGCTCAGCCCGTCCTGGAATGCACGTGACAGTGCCAGAGCGGCTCCTTCCAGGGACAGACAGCACGGGCCGCATCCCCGTCCCATGTGTCCCGCCGGTCGCCCGGGCCTGGAGGCGGCGGGAAAAGGGCCCCATTCCCGCAGAACGCGGACTCGCTGGGAGGTCCCACCCGGTGCCGCCCGCCCGGGCCGCCCCCCTTGCCGGGCCGGGCCGGCTTCGCGCCGCGCCGCGGGGTCTGCGGGGCGGATGGAGCCGGATTCTGCGGGACGCGCCCCCCGCCAACACTCACCGTGCCCGGGCACAGGCCGGAAAGGAGCGCGCGAGGCACGCTGGGAATGAGGAGCCCTTCCGGGATGAGGGTGGGAAGCGACTGCGCCGGCGGGAGGGGCTGGTTTGGGGGCGGTGACGGTGTGCGTCCCTGGCAGGGGTGTCCTTTGGGGCGGTGTCTGTGCGTGCCCGTACCGGGTTCTTTGGGGCGGTGTCTGTGTGTGTCCGTGGGGGTTTTT
>WBMZ01007517.1:0-61598 GCA_013400975.1 Atrichornis clamosus | reverse complement strand
GCGGCGGCGGGGGGAGCGGGGAGCTTCGCCGGCCGCGGGAGGAAGAAGCCGCGAAAAAGGGGGGAAAATAAAAATCACGCGGTTTTTTACTACGCAGCACGTTTTATTTCGGCGGCCGCGGTATCGCGCCGTCGCTGGGCCGGTCGGGAAGAGCTGTCCCGGTCTCGTCGAGCCCCGGCCCCGCTCCCTCGCCCCGAGCGCTCCGGCCGCCGGGGAGCGGTTCGGGGCGGGCCAAGCGGCTCCTCGCCAGTGAGTCCAGGCTGGGCCAAGGCAGCAGAAAGTTCGTGCTCTCCACGGGATCGTTCCTGTCTGTTCTTTTCTGTAATGAACTCTCAGCGGAGTTCGCGTGTGATGAAGTAACGTGTAGCTGCTCTTGGCAGCTTCCCCCCCCAGTGGAAGGAAAATACACTTAGATGTAATTCAGTGCAGATTTCGGTTTATGAAGTTTTTGCCAGCATTAAACGTTTTTCCACTTGAGTCAAACTGCAGTTTCACTCACTAGTGTTTTTTATCTGTATGTAATGTCCCACTTACACTGGAGAGGTTGTATGCCAGATCCCAGACAGGCAGCTCTCACTAACATGGGTTGCCTGCAATATTGAGTATTGAATTTGAGAGCTCCTTGTTTGGACATTTCTAGGAAGAACAGTGCACTGCTGTCCGTTCCTTAGCAGACTTACCCAGGGCTTGCTCTACTCACAGAATGCTGCCATCAAGAAACCTGCAGTTCAGCCTCTCCTTTAATTTCTGGGCAGAAATACTTGGCTTACATGGTGCAGGAAGGTATTTTTTTCCCCCAACACTGGAATAGTATGCAAATGATCAGTAATTATTGTAGTAGAGCATCTTAGAAGTACTTTCTGACTTGGTACGAGGTTGTGAAGAAACCCACTGAATAGCTGTAAAGTACACACTTGATTTTTCTTGGAGTTTTCTTCAGGAAGTTTGGAAGTTAACAGCTATGGTTGGCTCATTTCCATCAGAAAGATAAAAAGTAGCACTTTCACTTCACTTTCAGTCTGTACATAAAATGGTAGTGTGTTAACTATGTAAAATAAGCCTTCTTCCCTGCCTGAGCAGATGTTTTCTCTGTCAAAAATATTCTTTAATGACTTCTTTCATCCAGACCTGCTCTCAGACGTTGATTTTGAAAACTTTGCTGTCCAGGTAGTTCAGGAAAGAGCTGTAAGGCTGGCCTGCTGGGGCTGAGGTGCCAGGTGGCTGCACACGTGGACAGGCAGGAAGCCACACAAGTGGTAGGGGACTGTTGGGCATGAGTTTCAGTGGAGGAAGAAACGTAAATTGCAGTCTGCTGGAGAGTCCTGCTACATTCTTGTAAGAGAGTGTGTGACAAATTAAATGCCATCCTAAGGAATGCAGCTAGGGTATAGGTACTTGCCACAGCTGGTGAAATCAAAGTGGGAATAGAAACAGAGGAATGTAGAAAACATGGTCACTAGAAGCTGATATGAGTTTATTCAGCATGAGATGTAAGGACTTGACTTTTGCTTCAAAGACATTGAAAGAAAAAACTCATGCTGTTCTCTGAATCCCTTTGTGAATGCGTAAAGTTGAATTAGGAAATAGACTGTTGGGATGGATACCTGAGGGAAGATTCACCCTCCATGCTGAATAAAGATGTGTACAGATTGTATCATGCCAGCTGTGTGGCTGACTGGGATGTTACCAGGTAGCTGTCTGCCCAGCCAGGAATCCAGGAATTACTCTGCCAATAGCCATCAACATTAACTGGAGCTGAAATGCAGTAATACCATGAAGACTTTTAGGAGGTGATCAGTTTCTTGATAGAATGCTCATTTGGGAAGGAAAATGGTGTGTTAATACAATTTAAAATCATCATACAATCAGTAGACAAGACACTACTGGTGTTGTATTATTTATTTGTGGTCTGGAATGACTTCTATCATAAACACACAAACAGTGTTGATAATGCTGTGGATCTGCCAGTGAGGAAAAACAGTGAATTTCATTTGGCTACACAGATTTGAAACCTTGTTAATAAGGGAAGTTGTTCAACAGACTGAGCAGGTCAAGACTGAAGGCTGCAGCAACATCATTATCTTAGACAAAGATTCTGTCTCAGTTCTTAGATGCCGTAGTTATTGTTGCTGGCCAGTATTGCTTAGAAGAAATTACCATCTCCATCTTATACTCACTTTCAGTTAATGCACTTGATTTATTAGCATCTCTTGCTTCACAGTTGCCTTGTATCTTTCTCTTACTTCCATTATTATGGCTTTTATTTTGTTGTTGTGTTTGTCTCAAGGTTGTTTCCCATCTTCGGATGTTTTGATGTTCCTTCAGTGATTAGAATGTTGTACTGATGAGTCCCATATGGATATTTAGAGAAGGAAGACATTCCTCCACTCTTGCTGAGTATATTAGTGTAGTCTGTCTCCTTTCATAATGCTATTTCCCTGTCCATTTAAAAATAAAATGGAGTCTCTTTCACATAAGGAGGCTCTTTCCTTTTCATCTCAGTGGCTTGAACATACTTTGGTTTTCCACTAGCACTTCATGTTCTATTTGTGTCTTGAGCATCATGTAAGACATGACACCGCCACATAAATCAGTACAAGAATGTGTTTAATTAAAGAGATAAGTAGGTCTCTGGGGACAAGATCTTTTATATTGCTAGCTGGCAGATCTACTTTCCAGGTCCTGCTCCATGTTCCTGTTGGAAGAAACCCTTGCAAAATGAGGCACTGTGTTGCACAGGAACTAATAAGAAAGAGATTTACTCTGAAATGAGGCAAACACTGTATGTAAAATCCATGCAGTACTTCAGCACAGCCAAATTTGAAAGTAGAAAGGAATGCACAGCTTTTATTGAAATCATATTGGTCTCAGAGGGAATGCAGGGGGAACATAAGCACAGCACTAAGGAATTCCATTCATGGAGCTGTTCAGTGTTTATTAGTGTTTTTTGTTTTTTGGATGCTAAAACAAAGCATGATCTTTGCAGTGGCCTTTCAGTTTTTGCTATTTTTTTGTTGAAAACTTTACTCTTTTAGAGAGAAGATAATTTTGTAAAATATATCTCAAAATGTCAGGTGATGCTCGTGACCTCATTAGGAGGATAAGCATCATAATTCTTAGAAAATATATCTTGCTGGGTGGGACTCAAGATAAAGCCTGATGGTCCGAATTCATCCATCAAAGGAATTATTATTTCTCCACTAAATGGGGAAAATGTAATTACACCTTTTTGTTTTGCCGATGAAGTTTCATGGGCAGGTTTAATGATGGTATGTGCATGCCAGGTGAAGCCTCATAATTTGGGTGTGACCTTAAAATACAACCCTCTGGCTGTGTAGAGATCTTCACAGGAGTCTGTGGGTGGAGCAGAAAGTGGACTGACTCAAATACCCCTTAGAGATGGCTATAGGATATATATTTATGGTTTACTTCACTGATTCTTAAACACTGTGCTATGTTTGGAACTGCATGGGCTGCAAACAGACAAGGTGGGCAGTATGAACACTCCCTCAGGTGTTCAATGCAGGCGTTAAGTGTCCTGAAATACATCAAAATTCTGGCCTTCTTCCAGACTGAAAGAGACCTTCCAAAGGCTCTGGATATCTCTGCTGAGGTGCCGGTGCTGCTGGTGCTCCCTGCAGTCCGGCTGCAGACTCGCCTGCTCTCCAGGGCTGGCACTGCTCAATCCACAGAGGCAACAAAGCAGCTGCTAAGAGCAAAGGCAGAAACAAACCCAAGCCGAGAGACTGCAGAGCAGGCTGCTGGGGAGCTGGAGGGCGCTGGCTGAGCCTGCCCATCTGTCAGAGCGCCTGATGTGCCCTTACCTGGCACTGTGGCTGTGCAGTGACCCCGGCACTGTCCAGCCTGGGCGAGGTGCAGCCACGGGGTAGAGCAAAGTGACCCCGGGCAGGCTGAGGGGACTGGGCTGTTCCCATAGAGCAACCAGTGTAGAAGAGCTGTGCAGTGAGTGCGCTCAAACAAGGGTTAAAATCCTCCTACCTGGATTTGCAAAGTCCACATGGCGACCCTTAAGTTTTACTTTAATTGCACCGATTACAAGTTAGAATGTGAAAATGACATTCTGGAGGTAGGCTGTCTGTTAAATCTCGTCCTATGCTACAGTGTTGCTGTGAAACAAAGTAGTAGTACTTGTGGAGAGTTTGAGTTTTTTATTTTATAACCAACTGTTGTATCATCAATAGAAATGTGTTTTCACACTCTTGATAGATGATGTGTAAACTCTGAAATAACTAAAACCAAAATTTCTCAATACAGAGCTAGTCAAAGCCAAATGAAAACAAGCAGTTTGAAAATTGTACAACACTGAATGCAACACATTTAATTGCTAGCAATTTCCACAGAGCATCTGCCAAAGTTAAAACAATATCAGCTTTTATTTCTACCGAATTAAACGCATTGCTTTCAATCTGGAAAGACAGATCTTTTCTGCCTTTGTTTGTTGGTTAATTAGGTGGAACATCATAAATCACTCGAGCTGTTCTGTTGTATCTGGAATAATCTCTGGATAAGCAGCAGACTATAGTCAGTAGAGCCTAGGGTCTGAGATTTGCTCTCAGAACTATGTTAATGAGTAGTCAGTGCTGCAGGTGTGCTTTTTTTTTCCTTTTCATTGACTCAGACTGAGGACACATTTAATCTGTCATCCTGATATAAAGGACTGGTATTTTACTTGGCCTGTCACTCCCTGCCCTGCCAAGGTTTTGAATAGCGACAACCTCGACATTGAAATGTGGCCACACAGTGGCTGAGCAGGGGTGAGGCCAGGCCACACCTCAGCTCAGCTGTTTGTTTCGGGAGCAGGTTCCCAGGAGGGTTCTCATAGCTCGAATAGCTTATCGGTACAGCCCCGACTCTGTCCCAGCTCCGTGGAACGGCTGCTGCCCCGAGCCAGAGGCGGCAAAGGGCTCTGTGGTTCCTGAGCACTGCCCTTGAGTGCTGGCAGGCAGTGGTGGCCCTTAGGTCCCCCACAGACAAGGGGGACAGGCCTCGCTCACTCTTTGCAGCTTTGCCGCCCACCTGAGAAATAAATCCTCCCTCGGAGCTGGCGGGGTGTCAGCACGATCAGCACGATCAGCACGGTGTTACTGCACTGCCCACCGCCAGCACTGCTCCCAGCACTGCCTGAGGCCCTTGGAGGACGGCACTGCTGCGCCGAGTGCCGAGGCCATGGTTATCATGCAAAAGCCTGTTGCAAAACACACAAGAGACCTCAGTGAAGTTGTTGGGGTAGGCTTCACAGCAGTGCAGAACTGGAGGGTCCTCTCAGGACACCCTGCTAGCACAGTCCCTACATCACAGAAATCCTTTTTTTGTGGAGGTGGATCTCTTTTTCCTATGCTGTGGTGATTCTAAGATTGTTCCAGAATGGGACAGCTCTAAGAGTTATAATTTACACACTAAATGTGCTCACACCTGATTTATAGCCATTTATTTTCATCTCTAAGTTAAACAATTCTTTTTCCTTCCATGTGTTTGCCTTGACCTGCAAGCGAGTATATCCCCATTCTGTCTTCATCTTTGAAAATGAACAAGTCAGAACAAGAAGTTCTTGTCCTGTTAGGCTTAGGAAAACAAGCTTTTAGTACTTTTAGACCAGCTTGATTGTTAAGAAGGTTATAATGTGTACCACAACTTTGTTTATACTGAAGTGGTATCTGGAGCACAACAAGCAAACTGGCTGAACAGGAGACGATGCACTGAGCACCTGAAATGATGCGTGCTTTTCTACATTTTCTAAGAATACAGTTAAGCTCTAACCACATATACTTCAAGTTACAAACATTTTATAACATGTTTTGCACATGCCTTTTTGAAAGCTAAGAGAATACATTTATGTTTTGTAAGAAATCAGAAACTGCAGCATACAAGCAGTCACTTCTTTCAAATTACTGCTGGGTTTTCTGAAACAATATGTGCCCTTTGAGAACTGATCTCTTGATCCATGGGTTGTCTTTGATTAAAGACCATTTCTTGTTAGCATTTTCCAAAGGCATGTGATGCTCAGCATAAACTGAAGGTGGAAGAGCAGATGACTATGATGGGAATTAGAGATTAATTATAACCCTTTTGGGTGTTATTTAGTAATATGGCAGCCTACCATACAGCACTGTGGGTTGTGTTGGGATTTAGATGCAGACATGGAACAGCTTAAATCTGAGATTATTATCCAGTATAAAAGTACAGTTACAAGAAAACATGCTTTAGGGGAAAAGAAGAATGTGCAAAAGATTTATTTTTGAGGAAGATGCTGCTTTGTGCTGCTAGAGTAGGAAAAACATTGTCTTTCTGCTGAACACACATAACCCTCTAAAAAGCAGTTTTGAAAAAATGAAGCCTTAAAGACTATCAAACATGCGTGTAGTCAAGGGTTTGCCTGTGTAGACAGCCGACTTCTGTACCTGCTAAATTGTCTTCTCAGCATACAGTGGCTGTTACATTTCTCTTCCAGATTTTGCTAGAGTATTTGAATACATCTATCTTGAATTTTTTAAGCTTCAGGCTATTTTTTAGGATTTTCAGGTAAGATGTCACAAGGCTCATTTTCCCTGTAAGTGACACTTCCCCACCCCACAACAGGGCATTGTGCTCCTGATTTCCCATCGGTCCTGCTGGTGTCCTTCTGCTGAGTCTGCCCACAAAGGCTTCATGGCAGAATGACTTTCCTCTGCAGTGCACACAGCAGGGCCATAGTGAAAGGAGTGGTAGGGCAAGTCTAAACCCAGTCCAAACTTGTTTGCAAATAAATGACTGACAGAGTTACAGAAGTGGCGGCAATGCTGGCATCCCTAGGTCAAAACTTTATTAAAAGCATTCCTAAGAAATTAGAAACATCAGCTTCTTTGGGTCTCTGTACTAAAAGCTAGCACTTTGCATTTTTGCTGCAGTTTATTTCTTGGTTTTGTTTGGAAATGTGTGGAACAGCAGGGTTGTAATTTCCCAGACTTTGGAGTTCTGCCTTGATAGCATAGACCTAATGAAGAGGACAGGGCAAGAAGGGAGCAAGTGTGGGGAAGATAAGTCAGACCTACCTGTAATCACAGTCTTTGTCACTTTTGGTAACTAGGTGGGGTTTCTGAAGAGGAGCCGAGATTTAGTGTTTATGGAGTTGATTGAGAAAGAGCTGAAAGGGGGCTTCAGCCTCCCCTCACACTCCGGTGATAGGTCAAGAACATGAGTTTGTTTACTCTAAGTTTGCTGTTGCACAGGCAGACCCACCAGTACCAACAGGATGGACAGACATTCAACCACCGTAAAAACAAAAGGTTTTATTAAGCTATAGGTGCACATTTGTATTTGTCGTGGTGCACACAAAGAGCAGACCTCAGGGCTTTGGTTGCAAGGCATGTTTTTCTGAAAGAACATAGATAAAAACTAGGATAAAAACTAGGTCATACCATATCTTGTGAGTTTGTCTCCGGCCCCCGTATTTCACCATCAAAACACAACAAGTTGACTGCTGTGATTGTCCTGGGGGTTCCTGGGTCTTAACACAGCCTGTGGCAAGGGCACCAATAAATCTAGATTGGATAGGATGACCCTACTTTCGTTATCGGCATTGAGTTAAAAACCCATCCATGTTGTAATTCAAACAGAGCTCTAGAAAATAGTGCGGATTTTTTTGTTGTATGGATTTTTTTTGCCTCTATGCAGTGGTTGAGTGCAGGGAACATTGATTCATTTCCTTCTGATTTCCTTGCTTTGTGGGGAAGGACTCTGAAAAGCAGCTGGAAGTGTAAGTGACAAGCTCTCTTCCCTCCACATAAAACAGGTAGCACAAAGAGCTGTGGGCTTGAGTGTGTTCTCAATTAAGCAGACAAAAAGAGTTGATGGTGTCTGTGCCACCTAAGGGCTGACAGGACATTTAGCCCTCTTGATTCCAAATCCAGCATCAAGAAGGGACCTGAAATTTTATTTCATGAAGAACACAAATTGTTCTTCATGCTTAGCTTCATACTAGGAAGAAACTGGGTGGGAGCCATCTGCTGCATAGACTGTTACTTGTACTTTGCATTTCCCTCCTGGGTTCCCATTCAACATTGCAGAGGTCTACTCAGAGCCAACCAGTGCTGCTTGGAGGTCTCCTACCTGCCTGCAGAGACTGGTTGAAGGAGCACATACCATTTCTGTACTGACTGTTGGCTGGGTAACACCTGAGCATGGAAACAGGTCAGAATTTAATGTACACTGAACATGAAGAATAGGTTGGGCAGGGTCCAGTTGTACAATCGATCCAACTCCCTGAGCACAGCATGTGAGCAGAAATGCAGAGACTTCCACGTGGAAAGGATCAAAGTGGCAGCATGGTGGGTGCACAGCAGCCCCCGAGGGGAGAGGACAGTGAGGATGGGCGGCTGTGCTGGGCACCCTGCAGCTCAGGCACGTGGCCAGGTTAATTCTGCAACAACAAAAAAAACCAGTCAGGTGAGCCAATGGAAATGGCTCAAATGATGGACTAATGTACAGATACCAGCGACTGTGAATAGGCTGAGAGCAATAGCCAGTTTGGAGAACACTGAAAGGGCAAAGTGTAGAAAGAAAGTATGAGTTTGGATATTACCCGCCTCGTTTCAAGGAATATAATACTAAATTATATCTTGTAGTGTTGGTGTTCCCAACAGTTAAATTAACTCAGCCAGAAGAAATAAATTGTACTAAGTTGTTTCGACTGGTGTAATTACTCTCTTGGTATTACATTTCCTGATTTTCTCGTCCTTTATGTTGTTTGATATTTAGGCATTAGAGGATTGTTGAAATCCTCAAAGCTCTTTCTGGCCTGGGAGAAACTCTGCTGTCTGAACTTACTTCACTTTTGGTTCCAGTTCTGAGAATGACACAAGAAAAACAGAACCCTTCATATTTGGTAAAAGAAAAAAAAGAAGAAAGTTAACAGTATCACTCTGTTCTTTATAAATCAGGAAATTTTATGCAAGTTTAGAGACAATGGTACAGGCAAAATGTGAGCCAATTTCTGAGTTCTCTGTCATGAGACACCATGAGATGTGGCACAAGAACTCTGAGCAAAATGAAATGATTATCATGTAAATCCAAACAACTTATGATGCATCACAAGATGACAGACTTCTCATGCTACAAGTATACAAACTTTTCCTTCTAAATTCACATATTCAGACTTAATTACAACACTGAGGGGCAGAAGAATTGATAATTAAGAAGGTTTGCTGTGATTCAGTTTTACACCAGTGACCTCAAGAAAGTTCAGCTCAACCGAACGCTTATTGATGGCCCGAAGACCTGCTGTTCTAGTTGCAACGAAACATCTCAGGACAGAGAGCTGGTATGGTGTGGTAACTCGTTTAGCAGGATCCTCTACCCCTTGTTTTGGGTGTGTCTTTTCAGCGCACTAAACGTGGGTGACAAGCAGTCTGCACACCCCCAGCCTCGGTCAGAGCAGGAGCTGTTCTGCAGCGATTTCACCACGTTTCTAAGAGAATAAACCAGGACTGGCTGTGTCGAGGTTTTCTCATACATGGGCTCAGATGAAGATGATAAAAAAACCTGACTTGATCTTAGGAAGTGAGGCAGCAGCCAGTGTTGGAGGGTAAGCTTTAGCCTTTTCAATGCAAATGAGCACAGGATAAACACACTGTACTTGTATGTGTTTCTCTGGTTGCAAAAATCAAGTATGCACAAACATGAGAAACTGCCTGGCAGCAGAGTTGAACTGCATGGGAGGAACTGAAAGCATGTGTTGTGGGGATGACATCTGGGCTGGAAAGTAGTGATAAAATTTCTGTTAAGGACTGTGAAAGACTATATTCATTTTTACTTGCTTGCTGTACAGCAGCAGAAAAAATTCAAATAGTCATGCTTCTTTGTACTGATGGACATTGAAGATAAACTTTATCCTAAAGATAAACTGAGGCTTTTCTGCAGGGGATGTGTGTGTGCCTGTGATTTGACATAGGGAGACAACCCAGTTTTGTAATGTGTTTGCTTACTACAGTACAGAAATGTTGGAAACCCTGGCCTGGATACCTTATTTTGCTGTGCAGTTCTGTGGTTGTTGTACTGTTTTATTCTGTATGAAGATACTTGTCTCTGCATGTCCAGAAGGTTATAGCAGAGGCCCTTTTTAGCCACTGCTTGTGAAGCACATCAGGCTCTCACATGGCAAGTGCAAACCACTGCTTCCAAAAGTCTGCATTACTGAAAAAATTCAAGAGAGGTGAGACTGCTGCATTTATCCTCCCCATGCAAAATAAAGTAGCACTGGAGTATTGCCCAGAAACAGTTCTTCTGCACTAATTGAAAAAAATCTTTGTTGGTACTCTAAATGACTTTCTGTTTTTCACGTGTTTTGTGTAAGTATCCTGCAACTTAACAGCATTTGTGGGAAAACTTACACCACAGCAAATCTGGATGTGTTCAGTGGGATTCTTGTAACTTACTCTTTCTAGATACAGTGTCAGTCTGCCCTTGTATCTCAGCAGCACCTGGTACATTTCTGCCTTACACCATACTTTGTGAAATGGTATGAATGCTGAAGCTTGCAATTGAAAGAATTCATGTTGACATCCAATGTCATTCTTACTATAACCCCCAAATCTGTCTTTAATGTCACATGTGATGAGCTAAATCAAATTTTATGTTCTCTTTTGTGAGAGGTTTGCTGGAGATCAGCATAGGAAGGTTCCTGAAATAGCTACACATTGACAGGAGATCTGGGCTGAAAGGGGCCTCTGGAGGTCTCTAGGGCAGACTGACTCCAAGCAGGGGGTTAGTTCAGGACATCCTGGGCCTTGCTTCAGTCAAGGCAGGAAGATGTCCAAGAATGGAGATCCCACAGCCTCTTGGGCCCTGTTCCAGTACTTAATCATGCTCATTGAATATAATGAATACTTTTTTCACAATTGGAATATTCCTTGTTGCAACTTGTCACTGTTGCCTCTGGTCTTTTCATCATGTACTTCTGAGAAGAGTGGCTCCATCATCTCTGTTAAAAGATAACTGTGTCCAAAAAAGCTTTTCTCTCTCGTGTGTGTGTGTGTGTATAAAAACTCTTAAAAGAATTCAGACCACTTTGGGAAATGATGAACAGTACCTGTTGCATCATCCCAGTCTTCATCCACGCCTAAAGGCAGGAGACTTAAAAATCATGGACACTGGGTCTTGAGAGCATAGTGCTTATCACTGCAAATGAGAGAAGGTGAAAAATTACTCTGCCCAGGAAGTTTTTTTGATCTTACCTGCAATCAAGAGACTAAAATAGAAGAGTTGAACAATGATTCATTTAAGAACAAGATTTCTGCAAGAGCAAGAAACCTTTACAAAGCACCATGTATTAGCACTGATAATAGGGCAATGCTTCCAAAGCTGCAAAACAGCAGTGGAAAAAATTACTCCCTGTGATAGAGAATCCCCGTCACATCACACATCAATACCAGAGTTTTACTTGAAGAATCTGATTATTTCTATTCATCTTAATAACATAGCTGTTCGCAGATTCTTGTTCAGTGAATAGTACAAAGTACAAGAGTCCCAAATTCACCTGATTTAAAAATGTGTTTTCTATCCTAATAAACAACCCTTTTAAAGCAATATTTTGCATAAACTAAATAAAATGTAAGAGAGTATAAGATTTTAATCTCACCCAAATTGCTGGTTATTCTGTTGAGCAGAATTGGATCAGCCAGGTTAAACAGAAGTGCCAGTTTTTTTGTTCTTGCAGGTGCTCCCCATTTTGAAGGAGGGAGGCAGAAGCCCCTGGCAGGTGGCTCACCACTGGCTTGGGAAGCTTCCATGGGGGCTTTGGCTGCTGCTGAGTGACCTGGGAACAACTGGGAACCTGAGGAGAGCCCTTGAGAAACAGTTCACGATGAATAAGAAAAGGAGGGCAGCTAGTGTGCAGAACAGGATGTTACCAAAGTGTTTGGTTTGCAATACATGAATAAAGAATTCTGTTAATGCAAACAGTGTTCTCAGAAATTCTCCCTGTGGAGACATAACTGTGCCCTTCCCTTGCTTGTAGGGAGAGGAAAGGCACTGCCTGCTGCTAGGAGAGGTGCCCATGTCCTCAGAGCATCGCAGAAGGAAGAGCTTCTTGCTGAGGCAGTGGGAGGATCTTGAGTCTCCAAAGTAAACTTAAATTCCAGCATTGTCTGCAGTGGAGAAGGATGAGTAGTTCCCTCTGAGAGATTAAATCCAGAATTTCTGACTTGAGAGAGATGCAGATACTGTAGCAGCTTCTGCGTCCTTGCTGGCTGCATCTTGGAAGAGGGGAGCTGCTTTTTGCTTCCTGCCCGTGGATCACAGAGAGTTTCTCTGGAAAATCTTTCTCCCCTCATTACTCCTTGTGCAGCCTGTGATGAACCACAGAACTCCTTGGTCTCCATGGGAAGGGGAAGTTTCTAGGAGTGATTGAAATCTGCGCACTTCTGGGATCCCTGCTCAGGCATGACAGGGATAATTGGATAATCAGTTCTTGTTGTCTTTTCCTGGTATTAATTACTTGGAAATGGTCTGTCTCCTTCCCTTCCCCCAGTGCATGTAATTCCTGTATCCATGTGCTATTGTTGCAACGCTGTGAGCACAGAAGTTGTAGCAGCTCATGAAGGGAGCAGCTGCCAGCAAGTCAGGAGGAAGTATCTAAAGATGGGTGTCAGGAAGGGTCTTCGTAACATCAGACCTTTCTTATTGTTGGGGTTTTTTTGTTTGGTTGGTTGGTTTTTTTTGGTAAAGGCAAAACAAAAATCTCTATCATTCAATCTTGGCTTTATTTAGGTTAAAAAAAAGTCTTCTCCTCACCAGCCATACATGTTTACCCTGTCTGAAACACTTCTGTTTAGGGCTGAAAACAGTAAAACAAAAACCTTCGCTTGATTGAAGATTCAGTGGATTTTTCTGTGCTGGCAAGTCTTGCTATTGTAAGATTGGTTTTAATTAAGTTACATTTTTCAGTCTCTCTTATGATACCACTTGTAATAAGATGAAATTGTATGGTTATTCTTAAAATAATACTGAGTACAATGTGATTCTCTTTCCTTATATGGCAGATGGTTTTGAATTATTGTCTGCTTAGATACCATCTGAGCAAGAAATGAACCTCAGAGAAAAACCAGCCACAAGACAAGAGGGTGCTGTGCAAAAACTGGTACATTTCACAATGAAAATATTTTGATGTGGCATTATACAAAACCACAAAATACCTTCTTTTCCTTCTTCCTTCCTTTCATTCAAGCAAGGCTCGATAGAGAGCCGTGAATGACATTTCTAGAAGCAGAACTGGATTCAGAGGACCTTGAGTCGTACAGCAGAATCAGCTCATTGGAGGAAATTGGCACTTTCTGTTCTTTGTTGTGGCCGAGAAGGCAAAATCTGAGAGAGAGGAAAGGGGAAGGAGTACAGACTCGAGTAGCTGCTTTTCCTATTCTAGGATTTGTCTTGGCTTTCCCATTCAGTCATTCCAATCAGACACAGATACAAGGCTATCCAATAATTTTTCTCAAAAGCACTTTAATACTGTTTGCCTTTGAGCTTGTTATAACACTGTACTGCAGTGGAGATGGAAGGGATTAGTCTGGAACTTGTGGTCTCTATTCACTGTGTTATTATGCTGTCGATTATCTTTTTGTTAAAGTTTTGCAGAGTAGTTGTTATTTGCCCTGATGAGAGTGCCAGTGGAGCTGCTTTAAAAATGCTGTCAAAGTAGTCCTTTTATTTTGTTAAATTATTCATGTGGTAGGTGAGTCCAGTAATTGGCAGTAAGAGAGAGGGGGTTAGACATTAAAAAAATAGTGGATGTGTTAAGAAAACTTAATAACTGCCCTTTCTGGATATTTACTGTGTTATGTGAATGTCATCATTTGACAGAATATGTCCAAAGCAAAGGAAAGGGAGAAATATGCATTAATGTACAGATGAGTGAGAACACCCAGATAATGTACAGGATGGTGCACCTTAACTGCAAAGAAAAGATCTGCACGACTGCAGATTCCTTGTAGCTTATATTAATGGGCAAGAATTTCAATCCAAGAAGAACTAGATGTACCAAGCAATTGCACTTTTCTATATATTAGTAACAGCAGTTTTCCCTAACCTGTTAAGTGCTAGCAGATTTCCTGAGGATTCCAGTTAAACACAGTTTCTGTTTTCCCTGTACATAAGAATGTATGTTTTTCACGTGAGATGTGAAATTGTAATAAGTAGGTTAAATAAAGTAGGAAGATAATAGGTAACCTACAGAGAGAATTAAGCGACTGAACATAAAATAACTAATTATTACATGCCTAATGCGTTTATTCAGCCCTACCATTGGAGCAATATATTGAAGGAGATGGTAGTCCTTAGTTGTGATTCAATGGATAAAACTTGTAACTATATGAGCAAAGGAGATGAGACCTGAGGTACAACATAGCTGTAACTAAATCTAGGAGGTAGTTATTGATACACTGAACCGTGTTCTACAAGCATCCTTTTGAAATCTGGTTCTTCCTACCTTGGAAGGATGGTTGAAACAAGACCTTACTATAGCCAGTGGAAATTCTAGCATCACATGCACGTGAAGCTGTCATGTGAAAAGCACTTCTCTAAAAGCCAACATGAAGGAGTTTTCCATCCTTGCTGGAGAAGCACACAGAAAGAAACTTCTTTGTGTGTTTATTCACTGCAGCCATCCTGCTGGAAGGTTGCAAAATGCACCTCTTGGCTTCCTTTCAAGCTGTGATTCATTTTAACGCCAGTGATGCCAGTTAAGTATCTCTGGAGATGGAATGTGTCCTGTGGACTCAAACTGCATCCCGTGTTCCTGACTCTAACAGCACCGTAACTGAGGCTGATCCACTGGCAGCTTTTAAAGATTGTTGATATATGCTCTTATGTTTAACAGATTTATCTCAGACTAAAGCCTGCAGAGAGCAAGGATGTTGATTCTTCTGGCTTTCATTATTGTGTTTCACATAACCTCAGCAGCACTGCTGTTCATCTCAACTATTGACAATGTAAGTGTCATTTCAGCTCTCTTTCTCTTAAACACACGGGGATTTCTTTGCTTTGTAAAAATTGAGTTTTTCTTCTCTAGTTGTCTTCAACTTGCTTATTGCAAGGACCTAGGTTTGTTGGCAGACTGGTCTCCTCAGACTGGTGTATAGGACTATACATGCACATGCCATACATTTGTATAGCACCACGCAGCTGTGAGAGACTTGGCCAGGGAGGGTATTTCCAGTTACTGCCATGCTTGCAGGGTGGAGCCCTGGGACTTGGCTCAGCTGGAATGGGAAAGAGGGAGGGGAAAATCTACTGTCCTTTTGTGTTGAATACATGAAGTCAAACAGCTCATGATTAATGTGTGGGAATAATTTCAGTCAAGGTGTGCTTTGCCTCAGAAGTGTTTGTCCAAGATGCCCAGTTAAATCATGGGAGGCACCATGAATATATCTGTGTCCTTGAAGCTGAAGCAGTTTGCACAAAGTTTTAGAATAATTTAGGTTGTATTATTTTGAAATTTCCGTTTCACTTCTTCGACCAGAAAGAATTTACCTTCCAATATTAACATCTAGCTTTTAATTGAATTTTCCTCTTTCCAGAACAATCCACTGTCCTGATCAGTAGTTTGTGCAGTGGACTCAGTCTGAGAGGTCTGATGTATGTACAGGCTTTTGGGATTAAAAAATTTGCTCCTGTAAATAGTTTATGGTTCAGTGAAGCTGGTTTGAATCCTATAGCCTCTTCCAAGACTGTGCTCCAAGTGAAATGATGTGGTACCCACAACTTTTTATTGCCAAATTGTACAGACTCAGGTGTTACATTTCAGTTAGCTGGTTGATTGTGCCATGGAAGTAGGTCATTAATTGAGCACTAGAGCAGGTTGTCTTACCCTGCTCCTTTGAATATTTAGAAAGCAATGACAGTGGGCAAAGCTACTTATTCTTAGTTCAAATCTGCTACACACAAACCAAATAATTACAGAAATAAAACCCTATACACTTTACTTTGTGCCATTAGGTACTTCTAAACAATAAAAAACTTAAACCATTCAAATATCTTCTATTAGATTTTATATATCTATATATTTTATAGAGCTCAGCTGAAAAATAATATATTGAACTTGGACTGCAAAATCCAAATTAATGGCATCCTGAGAAAGTAATTTTTTTCCTTAAAACAGTGTTCCTTTTATACATATGCTGCTTCATAATATATTAATAGTTTTTACTGCAGTATTGTTTGCAAAGCTGCACAGTGAACTCTGAGGCTTCTGAAATGTCTGTTTAAGCAGCAGATCCTACCAGGAATCGTATTAAAAGTCATATTTTGTCCAGCTCTAGACAAAACAAAGGCCTGGGTAGCTATTGGAATGGGAATGGGTTTCCTGAGGAAATGCCACTTGTGTGGAGTGCTTGTCATTTTGCAGGCTACTGTAAAAATCTGCTCAGACACTGCAGTACCATTTTGCCTTGAATGTTAAAACCTCAAAATAGAAATACCACAGGAGGATCTTGATTTGTCACTAGCCATTACCAGACAGATGCCATAGTGTCCATACTGCATTTGTCCATTGACAGCACAGCTACATTGCATTGAGGTTAATCAATTCAGAGTCAGGAACCAGAACATTTATAAAGGAATTCTGTTTCGTAGGTATATACTCCGCTATTTCCTGCAAATTAGCACATGCAGTACCTTCAGAGAGGTGTGCACCCTGAACAGGAGCTTGGTGAGCAAAGCACACCTTGTCTGGGTGTCTCAAGGAGTGAGCAATCACTGACTACCCAAAATTTCTGTTCAAATAGTGCTTTGGGATGTTCAAGATTCTCTTACCTGCTTTACAGAGGTCTAAAATGAGAATGCCACAGAAGATTGTTCCAGCTGATGTATCTGATCAGTAGACACTTGGGCAGCTAAGGCATTTTGTATTTTTTGGTTTTGGTTTTTTTTTCCCCTGTAAGAGCCTTTTACTTTTATTTTGCAGGCCTGGTGGGTGGGAGATAACTTTTCTACAGATGTCTGGAGAATGTGTGCCACGAATACTAGCACCTGTTTGGCTATCACTGACCAGTTCAGAGGTGAGTGTCTCTCCATGCCTGTGTTCCTTTAGCATATCAGGTGAAATTGCTATGAAATTTGCAGGGACAGTAATACAATTCTTCAAAAATCTGCATGTTCTAACTAGACAGGTCTTCTAAAAACTTTTAATACTAGTTTTTCATTTTGGAAAAGCAGCTAACTATTCTAACAGTGTCTGTGAGAGGAAAAGAGAAGGAACTGTCTTTTGCCGTTAAAAGCCCAGTGCAAGAGAATAAACACAAACAACTAACAACTGCTAATGAGTTCTTAAAAAACTAGATAGGTAAAAACGTGAAGTCCTGTGAAGGTGACTGAAGTAATAGAATTTGCCTCAGAATTGGACCTGCAGAGAAGAATCTAAAAATACTGTGTACAAGAATGGGGGAAAAAGTGAAAGAAAACACAAGCTGGAGTTTTAATGAAGGGGTCTCAATACACAGCCTAGCATAATATCCTGCTTGTCAAAAATTGAACGTATTCTCAAATGTTCTGCTTACTTTATTTCTACACTTTCAATCTGTGTGTATATTAAAGAGGTAGATATTTTTAAAACCTGCGCACCCATGAGGTGATTTTGCTTTCCAAGCATTGAGTTGCTTTATGCCTCTAATCTGCAGTGAGATGATCCCCTGCACGCAGGGTATCTCAGCTAACACAGAGAGGAGGGTTTGCATTTGCTGTGTGTGTTGCTGTGTGTCCACTGCAGTCAGGTACCCAACCTGGGGAGATGAGCGGTGGCTGAGCTGTGTCTGCTGCTCCCAGAGCTCCTGCAGCGAGCCGTGCTGCGGGACAGGGGCACAGGAGCTCAGCCGTGTGGCCCAGCTCGGCTTCAGGGTGGCTGCAAAGTTACACAAGAAAGCTGCAGTGTTGAAAATGTGTTGGTTACTTTAGCACCCAGTTACAGGGGAGTAATTGACGGCATGAAAACCCGGCATCAGAGGAGTCTTTTGTGCTGAGCGTGGATGTCCTGTCTGGTTACATCTTCCTGGGCAGAGCTGTCTCCAGGTCTGGTGGGAGGCTGGGGTCTGTATTTGTAAACCGTTTGGGACAGCTGGCAGTTCCACTGTGCTTCTAGTACATTGATGGCAGTGAAAGATGTGGTGTGGGACAAATAGTGTCTTCACTATTTTTATGCAGTTTTATTTCAGTTTTTTAAAATCCTTAAACCACTGGCTGTGTTAATACCCCGGAAGCCTCAGCACTGCACACACAACTGGTTTGCTGCATCTGCTGAACTCCTGCTTACAGAACGTAGCTGTGCCCTTCTACTTGTTGCAGGAGTAGGCAAGAGTGAAACTATGTTTAATTAAGGCTGCTTTTGTTTTTGCAGAGTATCAATCAATTCAGGCTGTTCAGGCCGCCATGATCCTGTCTACTATTTTCTGTTGTGTGGCATTCCTGGTTTTTATTCTTCAACTCTTCCGTCTAAAACAAGGAGAAAGATTTGTGTTAACCTCTATTATCCAGCTCCTGTCATGTGAGTGATCTTTCAACACTTCTGACTTTAACGTTTTTGTGAAAGTAGGAAAGGGTAGGGGGAAAAAGTTTCAAAAAGAATGAGCTGCATGAGAAATTGTGGTGTTCTTGAGGCTTATCCTTCATATTTGTTTAAGCAGTGAACTGCTCCATTCTGTAATATTTAGGCAGTTAAAACTTGGATGTCATCACTGCTCAGAACAAAGTAATTTAAACTCTGAAGGGAAAGAATCTGAGATTCTAGACTTCTTGAACAAATTAAATAACTCTGTAATTGTTACAGGCAAGTACTCACTTCATTTTTCGTCAGTCTTTAAAACTACCCAGATGTTCAGAATCATTTTCTCTTCACTGCAAATGACATAGATACACAACAGCACTTCCAATTCATCCATGCCAAAGAAACTGAAAATATGTCTTGAAATGCTTCCAGGTTAGTTTGAGGGTGGAAAACAAGTGTTTGCAAAGAAAGGACAGTGGTGGAAGCAGCTGACAGAACAGATAGTGAATAGTTGTGTGTACTGATAATATTTGAAGATGCTAACCTTTACTATTTTCTTCCTCCTCCAGGTCTGTGTGTTATGATTGCAGCTTCCATTTACACAGACAGGCATGAAGAACTGCACCAGAGCCATGAATACAGGATGGAAGTTTCTAAAGGCCAATATGGCTATTCCTTCGTCTTAGCCTGGATTGCGTTTGCCTTTACCCTGATCAGTGGTGTGATGTACCTAGTATTAAGGAAGCGTAAATAAATGTCAGCACCTAGTTATTTCTGTCACTACAGTACAAAACCAAATTCCAGTAACCATTTTGTACATAATCATTTACATGGTTTTGTAGTAAAGGTATTGTTTCTCTAAAAATGTACTGTGTTCTTGATATGAAACAGAATTAAGATAAAAGGTGGCAGGTGAAATGGAATGCCTGGCACCTACAGTTCAGGGGTTGGAGCAGGATAGAGCCAAGTTGTTTCTTCTACATATTTCATCATCATAAATGGTTTTCCCTTTACTAGACATTAACAGTTTGTACCTGGCCTCTAGTAGATTACAAATAAAAGCCCATGCAAATTAATTTGTAAGCAATATGCTAATTATATTCCTGGACCAGATATATCCCTTTGGAATATGTGAAATATAAGGGTGTGTAAAAAAACTGAGGCCCAGATCGCCATGAAAGAGCAGTTAGAAAGCCCAAAGCTGCACTGAGGGTGTCTGTGCTGGCAGAGGACCAGTGCTGTGCTCTTTATAATGTGCAGTAAGTGTCATCGAGTTTTTATTAAAACCACTTGCTTTGCAAAAGTAAACAACTCCTTTTTGTACTGCAGCAAATGTTTCTCTTGATTCTCTTTCACATTTAATTAAAGCCCACAGCCTGTGGCGGGAGCACTTAGCAGCACGTTCACTGTCCAGCACAGCCTGGGCAGTGGGAGTCCCCCTCACATCCTGAACCCCTTCAGCTTTGCAGGGTGTATCTCTGGCAGGGAGAAAAGGGAAACGAGAAAGCATGACTGTGCCTACATCTGCAGATTCTAAGCAAATCAGTGATCAAGTCAGGCCAAATTTAGGTTTTTACAGCCAAACTCAACATGTTTATTACACTGGGCTTTTATCACGTAGTGATTTCATGGTTAATATGTCCTTTACAAAAGCATTCCCCGAGTCTGCCCATTAGGAAATTGGCCTTTAAAAAATTCATTTTAAATTCCTTTGTGGATTTTACTGGAACTAAACACTGCTACTAAGCAAATCAGAGTGCAATTACTATGCTTATGAATTCCAGGATAGGTTTTCAAGATAAAATTACTTGGTGGTTTTTATTTTTCAGTTATTCTGTGAGCTGAATCTTTGCTGTAATACCAGGCTTAACTGCTCAGCAGTGTAATACTGGCTCTGGCTGGTGGTGATTTCAGAGTTTGGAGATCAGTGTGGAGAATTAATGCAGTGGCCTTTTCTGGTTAGTCACAGCTTTGATGCTTAAGTACAGATTTGACTTTTTAAAAGCTCTAACCATTTATTTATTTCAGTATATTCAATATGGCTGGCCCAATACACAGGCAATAAAAAAGTAAATAGGTTTTGAGTGAGGTATTAAAGTAAAACAAATTCAGTATCATAAAGTAGTGTAGCTCTGCTGAAGTTAATACTACATTATACATCAGTTGATGTATAATATAGTAAGATAATGAAATTTTGTCTGATTTCTTCAGATTTATCCTTGATTTATCAGAGAGTTCAGGTGCATAACTGTATAGGAATTGTCTCCAACATGAGTAACAGGTCATATAGTTCCATCTTCATTCCTTCAACACCCTAAAATGCTTTGGTATCTGCTTCTTGTCTTTTGTGAGCAAAGAAAGCCCAGTAAGGCTGTTAAAAAATTAGGATGAACAACCAGGACAACACACTAAAAGTAATAATAACAGTAAAAAACCCAAATCAGTTTGAAGAAAAGGCATTCTCCACAGTCTAGCACGATGCTAGTATTTTGTCAGGTTTTTTTCCTCTTAGTGGGAGTGCTCTGAATGTCAAGAATTATGACCCTACTTTTTAAAAAAAGTGTTTCTGTAGTTTGCTGAATACATTTCAGGTTCAAATTCTGAGTTTTTGCTAGCAAGCAGAATTGTCTTAAATAGATGCAGGCTTAAGGATGAAAGTAGATAGACTATTAGCTAGGCATTTTGCTAGATTTATTAAAATGTGGAACAGTAAGGGAAATTCTTAAGCAAATATGGATTAAAACTCATAATAAAACTACAATATCTAGAGGACAGTCCTGAAAAATTCTAAGTTAAGCTTTTATGCCACTGATTGCATAGATGCTTCAGTTTCTTGCCTTGATAATGCTCAGGTCATTTATAGAGCAAATATTTAGAATAAAGATGTAGATAGACATCAACACACAGTTTCATTCCACAATAAAAGCTTTGTCCCTTTATTAAGTGAAAAGCACACATGCAGCAAACACTTGATCCACAACACCAGCACTTGTGTACAAACACCAGCACGTGCATGATACCACAGAGAACAGATGGGAATGTTCTGCACAGCAAATGAACCAATACCAAACCAGTCTCAACTAGAGTTTTAGCAGGACAAACATATCTTAGGATATTTTTTCTACCTTATATGCCTTTAAAATATACCATTTTCTATGCTCTATATTCTGAAAATGTACATGAAAATAAAACAAATTCTTGTACTGTTATAGCAAACTCAATACATTTACCAATCTGACCTCCTTGTCTTTAAGCTTGGGATATATTTACACAATGTTGGATGAGAAATAGTTGAGTATTTGTGTGAACAGGTAAAATTAAATTCTTCCTGCCTGTACTAGAACCACAAGCTGATTATTTTTGTCCTTTGTTGAAGACCTTTAAGGGTAAGCAGAGCAAATATTAGTGTTTTGAACTTTGAAATGTATGGTGTCAAAAGAGTAGCTCTTCTTGCGTAATACAAGACCCACAGATGCTCTGAGGAGTTGTTACTTAAAAAGGTTTTGTTATTTTCCATCATTTGCAGAAACAGTATATTTAAGATGAGACTGAGTGCCTTGACCATGTGAGCAAATAACAGAAACAGGCCAGTTTCTTCTGTATCTGCTCTGGTCCAAGTTTTGGATTTGCACTGAGGTGCTAACAGCACACGTGGGTTTGTACAGATTAATTCAGGACACTCCCCAGCTCCACAGAAGTCATTTCCCAAACCCCATAGAACTCCCTGCTGATCATAATGAACTAAAGGAAAAAGTCCCAACTATTGTAATATTCACTAGCAGCTGCAGATGTACCTTGACATTTTTCACCCAGCAGTTAAGCATCTGAAGTACAGAAAACAATCCTAGAAAAACAATCTACAATATTTGTGTCAAGATACATTTTTAAAAAATACATTTTTCTTTATGTATACCATCCAAGCCAAGAGAAAATGAAGTTGTGCATTAGTTTGCTATACTATATCTTTAAAAAAAAAAAGCATTGCAGGTGATAGGATCTGTGCTGCTTAGACATTAACTGGTTTCTTTTATTCCAGCTACATCAACAAGTTGTTTTATGTGGTTCTTAATGTGTTCAAAATAATGGAGGGACTGCTGACCTATTCTTATCTTGAGCATCTTGAAAGATTTTGCCATTTAACTAAACAGACCAAAGAAAATAATTCTTCCTGTTAATTTCTAAAGACAGGAATTAGATGAGCCACTGCCTTTCCAAACATTAGAGACAGCTAAGCATTCTAAAATCATTGAAATAAAATAATGAAGTTGCAAAGTTTATTATATTTTTCATTTCTTTCATATGTGCAATAATCCCCTCTGAAGTGATGAGAGAAAATGACATGTGGAAGTAAACTAGTTTTAAAAAGAAGACTTCAAGGCTCCAGAATCAAGCTTACAGAACTAATGGAATAAGGTAACAGACTATAACAAGTAAGAAGCATGAGGAAATTAATACTGTCTGCAGTACAAATAATGCTTTGACATGAAACTCACTGCAAGTAACCATCCCGTACTGACTGGCAGAACAGTAGCAGTCCACTTGGGAAGGTACTCTGGGTCTCCTAAGGAGTTTTTTAAGCAGTTATAGATTGTGTATCACCAAATAGTCTGTAACACCCAAACAGATCTTTTCACTGAACTATGAAGTAAGACTTTTTGGGATGATAACCTGTGATAAACGGCAGGGCACTGGAAGTGACAAAGCCCTTATCTTGCCCATTTTTTCCCAGTGTGATGGAAAATGATTACTAAGATTTTAATGGAACAGATACAGGTGGTAACTGCACAGGAAAGCGCATGCTGCATCACATTCTCTAAGGGTCCATGACAGTGGAATCCTCTTTGGATTTCGCACATAAGGCTCTTCTAGTTTCAGGATTCTGAGGAGAGTCTTCCAATTCTTCAGCAAGCTCTGGACGAAGAGGGATCCTTGGCAAGATGTTGATACCTGGAGGCTGACTGGATATTGCTTGGAAGTCTAGGCACCAAGACAAAACCAGTTGTTAGTGCAGTAACAGTAACAAGCCACTCACACTACTCTGTATTCATCCTAACTCCACTGAACTGCCACTGTCCGTGTGGTTTCCAGACTAACAGCAGTGGCCCAGATCTCCTGATGTTGCTGACATTTGATTTCTATCTGTCCAGTAAGGTTTTCCCCAAAGTAGAAAACACTTCATACACACTGGTAATAACAACTTAGAACCCCAGTGTGTGTGCTATCAAAAGGAGTGCTGAAGAGATTACTGCTGCATCTAGAGGGCATTTGTTTGCTTTGGATCGTTACTGCACTGACTGAATTTCTGAAGGGAAGTGTGTGTGTGTTCTTTTTTCTCCTTCCCGATAAATTTAGCCAACATGTCACAAACTTGTGCATGCACTTAGTTACTTAATTTTAAAACAGGTGTACATGGTACACATGAGTAAAACTGCAGGTGCCTTCATGAAATTCAACTGCTATAATACATGTCAGCATATGAAACAATGTCAATGATATCCAAACTATATCATAAGGTGCAGATTTTGGCTACTTTACTGCTTCCGCTTGAAAAAAAAAGCTTTTGGTCCATTTATCTTCAAAAAATCTGCAAAAATGAAACTGTATTTCTAACAAGGCTCGTGTTGCTGTCGTAACTGCTAAAATTCAGAAAACTCCATTTAAAACAAGTAGGCACATACCGTTACAAAGGAAAGGGTAGGAATATAATTGTGCACTGCTTCACAGACTCAATCTTCTTAGTATATTATCAGCAAGAAGTAAAAAAAGTGACACATTATCTTTAGGGGGGGTTTTAGTATTACTTTAGATATTTTTATTTACCTTTAGCATTAAAATATTCCTTATGCTTAAAATGTTCATATTGAAAAATTAAAACTTCTGGGAGTTAAAAACCTAAAAACTCCTAGGGTAATAGTGTAAATCCTGTTGTCAGATAAAGCTTTTACATAGTTTTAGACATGACAGATTTGGAGGGGGATGGAGGGAAGGGAAGGAAAAGGACAATGTAGAGGAAAAAGGAGGTAAGGCGGGAAGGACGGCTGGAACAGGTTTTGGAGTTGGGGTTTTGTGTTTATTTCTGACGATGGTGTCTCCTGCCGTTCCTTGCTCCTATAGACAAAGGTTTTACTGTTCCACTCTCGTTACAATGGAGCCTCCTGCTGGCGAAAGAGAAACCTTTTTCAAAGCCCAACTGTTCAAAACCTGTTCCTTTCCCTTGAAAAAGTCTTTAAAAAGCTTAACTTTCCATCAAGTCCTAAACATCCCGCAGTGTGCAAATCCACAGTTTAAAAGTGGCTGAGCTTTGGCCAGTGGAAGGTCCCTTTTTGGAGTGGACTGGAATTGGCTCTGTGGAACACAATCCAACTGATCCAACCCTTGCTCTCTCCTCACAGAAGCCACCCCTGCCCTGCTCCCAGAACCTTGACAGGTGAACCCAATACAGCACATGGTGTTAGGACTCCACAGAATTATCTTCTTAAAGTTACCTACATTGTTATAAAGTTACACCTCAGGCATTAAGTGTAGGGAGTTGCGGAAAGGTAAATTTAAAAATTTTTTCTTTTACCTTCACTAGAATTGTGGTGTTCTTCTGTTGTATCAATCACTTCGAGTTTTCTTTCCTCCATTTCACTCTGATAAAACAATACAGAATTACAGTGGAAGGCTTCTCCTTTATCAAGTATACCCAAGACTGTGTAGCCATTGGCAGAATGGAACCCTATGTGTTAGCTTAGATTTCTTACAACAACAGAAAATTGTTGTAAAAATGCAAAGTTATATATCCAAAAGTTCAAGCAAGTGAAAGCAATACTTGATTCACAACAAACTGTTTAGAACATCATCTAATTGCTTGAGGACAGATCTTAAAACCTTCACACTTAGGGATTAAGTTGTTATAAAAACCCCAAATTAAAATTTAAAATTTGAGGCTTGTAAGTATCTTATTGAACCTTATCTTTAGGTTAAAGTTTTTGGGAAAAGGCCAAGAAAATATGTAACCAGTTTAGTAAAATATGTGAAAGCTTAAACGAAAAGACAAGACTGCATGTTTGTCACATGCAATTCTTCTATACTTTTTAGATGTGAAAGAACAAAAAGATTTAGATTCCAAAGACCTGTTTTCAACAACCATATTTCTGTAAAAGAGATGTTTTTTTCATGAGATGAAACAATAGGCTCATAATTCACAGAACTACTTCTCCTGTAAGGTTAGCTAAAAGAATTTCACACAACAAAATACAATCATCCTAAGGACATGAGAAATTCCTGTTCTCCATAACAGCCAAATATCCCCACAAAAAAAAAAGATGTTTTGCAATCTTATCATTTTAGTACTAATGTATCAATACCTCCCATGAAAAATGCTTACACAGTAAGTGCTATGTTACTGACATTTTTATTTATTATTTCATATTTTCAATTTCACTGCCTATGACAGTGGTTTTCTACTTGCAGTTCACGGCTCCTACGCAGTGAGGGGACCACAGCTAAATGGATGATGCAAGGTAACTCAAAGAGGCAGGTATGCTGTCAGGAGCTTTAACTTTGTAGTAAAGAGGTCTGGCCCTTCACTAGAAAAATTCCAGCGTGTCTCCAACAGGACAGCATCAAAGCAAAAGTTGTCAACATGCCCTCCTTTGAATTTGTTTAATCAGACTGAAAAGAAAGATGATGTAGTTTCAAAACAAATTCTCAAAGTGTAACCAGTATGAGCTCTACACATTTTTTCTCTTAATGCAGCAGCAGTGTAGCTGCAAGAGCCACCAGGCTTCAATGCAAACATCCAGCCTCCTGTTGGTTTACGACCAGGTACTAATGCCTGTGCTCGAGTGAGCATCACACCTGAGGAGCAGCTGAGAAGGCTTCCTCCTGAAGCACCATCACAGCAGTCACATGTCTCTCCAGTTTTGAGACTTCCTTCTGCAGCACAAAACAAACAGCAGTGGTTAAGAAGACACAGTTCACCTGAAGTAAGAAAGTTATATACTACTGTCATACGAAGAGCAGATAGTGCAAGAAATGCAATGAATGAGGGCTAAAACCAAAGCAATTATTAACTTATCTTTGTCACACAATATAAGCAAATTGCACACTTTTGGGGGTCTTTCTTTAAGGCACTGTAATAGTCACATGTGATTCACATACAAAATATTCACAGAGTTATGCAAAGAAACTTACTAGTAATGTTTTAGTTACTTCTTCGTGGGTCTTGGTGCATTCTAATTGTTCAACTCTTCTCTTTAAACCTTCTACTTCTTGATTAAAGAAGTCATTATTTAAACTATCCATGTGCTCGCCAATCATAAGTTTGATCTACAATAAAGAAAAGTTGTGTTTCAAATCTAAAAATCTACACCCACTGAAATGCCTATACGAATCAAGTGCTAAATTTAAATTTTACAAAGTTCCAGGAAAAGCAGTAGTTTTCTTTCTATTGTTTATTTGGCATTTCTGGCAAAACACACAGTTTTGTACCTTGGCACTCTCCATTGGACTTGAATCACTTTGCACAAAGGAGGTGTGAAAATATACCTACTTTCTAAAATTTAAAGAAGTAAAATTAGTAGGTTTTTGTTAACCACTAGCAGTGAAAAATACAGCTTTAAACATTTTTTAAGTGTTTATGATTTCCTACATAAAAAATGTAAGGTTTTATGTTCTGTAGGACTGGTGATCAAAAATGGCTGAGGCAACTTTCTAGCAGAGTACTCATGAGCAAGTGAAACTTGTTAACCTGAGAAATAAAAAAATTCTAATGACAATATAAACATGAATAATCAAATTGTAAATATATTATAAATATTTTGATTATTCCTATTAAAATTACTTGTTGATTTTACACATCAGACATATATTCCTGATACCACCTACAAGGAGAAAAAGTCTGGGTAGCACTATTTGGTGTCAGGAAAATAAAGATTTTATGACAACTAATGTATTTCCCAGGGAAAGAAGTTTCCATTAAAAAACATATGAATTCCTTATTATTCTCTATGTAAAGTATTTGTTTTCTGCCTCTGTGATGAAAGCGAAATTGCCAAACTCATTCCTTTCATTCAAGGATCTTACTGAATTGCTTCTCCTTTCTTGCAGAGAAAAAAGTTTTGTTTTCTCTACAAAAAGCAAATGAGCAGAAAAGTGTTTAGTTTCTTTAATTGTCTTAATTACAGTATTTATTTTCAATTATACCAAATAATTGCTAAAATGTTGAGGCTTTAAAAATGCTCTCAATCTTAATGCCTTGAGCAAACTATTGGGTCTTGGGTCCCAGTTTGAAAGAGAAATCTCTGTGTCCAAGACAAACTGAACAGAGCCTGCTGTGCTACAGCACTGCTGACTATGAAAGGCCCTTGTGCTGATGACAGTCAGGGGACCAGATTTCTCACTCCTGATGGTCATTCACTGCAGCTCTAAGTTGAGAACTAACTCTGGTTTTCCAATGCAGTGTTCTTTCTCCCTTTTCTCCCTCTTTCAGACATCCTCCTCTATTTCCCAGTCTTTTCAGTTCCAGTAAAGACAAGAGGAAGCTCTGTACAAGTAGAAATTGCTGTCCAATGAAGGATAAAGCATCTCTTACATTTCCCTTCTCCCAAAGACTTCTGGCATCTAATCAATGAATTCAGTAGGAGCTGCATTCTCATGTGATGGCAGGTGATAAAGAGCTATTCCTTTAAAGTGGAAAGAATTTTCATATATTCTCCATAAATGGAAATCATGATCTCTTTGAGTAATTCCTCCTGTTTGTGTCTTCTGGAAAGTGCATAAATTCATATTGTTTAAAGTAAATTATCAAATGCATGAGTTCATCTGCAGTCTAACAGACTTAAAAAGTTATGGTCAGATACATCTACAAAGCAAATGTTACTTCACCTAAGCATGCAAGAACTGGATGCATTCATATGTGAATTTTGAAAATTATTTTAAAATTAAGTGTAAGGAGAGAATGCATTCAATATAACTTCAGTATTTTCTCCCTTCCAAACATCCATTTTTATTTTCCCCAGAAACACAGTTACCAACATCTAATCTAAGCCATTAGTCCTCCCCTCAAACAGACCTTCAGTTATAAACAGGGTGGTCACATCTGTTTTAAAGCACATACAAAACAATTCAAACATTCAAGTAACTACGAGTTACCTTTTTCAAAAGACTTTCATCAATTTTTGCCATTGTACAAATACTCTTTTCGTTGTTGTCATCTGGAATCCTAATACACTGGTATTTTCTTTGCTTACAGGGATTACCTGCTTCGTCTCAGTGCCCCCTGACAGGGGGGAAAAAAAAAAGCCACTATCAACCTTTCAAATTTCTTTTTACATTACAACATAAATAATTAAAACAGAGGGCAGTAGAGGGAGGAGTTGTATCACTCAAATCACTGATGTTCCACCTTAACTTGCTGCAGCAGTTTGATTTTGAACTAGAATTGGGACATAGTATTTTTGTGCTAAGAGAAACAAACCCTGAAACCTCAGACAAAAGCCTGCAGAGGGAAGAGGAGGACAGAAACCAGATCAGGTTGCTGCTATTAATTTTCTCACTACTAAACTCTATTAGATACTTATTGAGAGCTATTTTACCCCCTTTCCTTTTTTTTCCTTTTTCCTTTTCCAGTGACAGAAACATGCTCAATACCTTGGAACAAACAAGTAAAAGAAGACAATGATTTTTTTCTGCTGAAATAACACTGAGATATGCCTGAGGGTTTTTCCTACCCTCTTCTGGGCCAGTGCCTCTCATCTCTGTTTTACTTAAGAGCTTTTTGACATATCACAGAAAACCCCTTCCCAGGAATAGGGATTCTTTAAGCCTGACCAGCTGAGAAGTTGTCCTGAGAGGCATGTCAGAACCATGCTCAATTGAGAAACACTCTTTCTTACTACCTGCAAATAAAATGTCTCTACTGCTACGTTTACAAAAGGAACATTTCATGGAGGAAATTATTCTCTAGGGTTTTTAGTGAGGTAATACCTTCTAGTCAATATCAACTTGGTGTTGATCCCGGAGCAACAATTTCCCTACTAGGCTACTTGGTACATAGCTAAGGACATTACTTTTTAAACATTTACCCTAACTGGGAGATTGGGATTTGTGTAAGCTAAAACACATATAGGAATCAGTTTTATAAAAACCTTTAAAATTTTTTTTTCCTTCAGAGGGGAAAAAATATATGCAGGAGTTTTTAGGCATTTTGGACTTCACCATCTGCCTTTCCTCCTCCCTACCCCCCAATATCTGGCTTTTATCCTAACAATATGCATTTTATTACCATGGATCACAAAAGTGTTTTCAGAGGCTCTTAAGAAGAATCAAGAGTAGTTGTATATGGACAAAAATATGGAACTAGTAATCATTCCAAATTTAAAGTTACTATTAAAGCTTTTCTAAAATTAACCATTTAACTTCTTTAAAGAGACCAAAGCCATCACTGGCATCCTTTAAAAGAGGTGTTTTGCTTAGATCTATTCCCTTATGCAGTAAACACTGTGGAACTGAAACGTAAACTAGAAACAAAGGTTACAGCCAGTTGCAATACAAATAAAAGTGAAGTTGAGAAAAATGCTTTGGTTTTGCCGCAAACCTCCCAACTAATCTGTCACCATTTTACTCACTGGTCTGTTGTTTCAGATTTGCTTTAACATATTTTATGCACAGTTGCTAACTGAACGTGTGAGATACTGATAAGCCCTGCCAGGGTTAAAGTTCTGTCACAGATGTGAATAAAGGCACCAATTCAATACCTGTAAGTCCCAGATCCAACAACTCCTTCTATGTAGGAAATCTCAAACTTGACTTGGTAAGGTAGTTCCTGATGCTTGAACACAATTTATTCAGACCTCTGCATCAAGATATTTAATGATATTAGGTACAGTTATCATTAACATAATGCTACAAATATTCCCATAGCATAGGCTGGTTGAAGGGCAGAGAATTTCAAATAATAAACTAACACCATTTGTTCAGCAGAGAACATGTTCATTTCAAGGGTATATTTCTGGAAGAGTGGATGCTTTAATCTCATATTTTTCCAGGGGAAAAGAAAAACATGAAAAAATATTCTGGAAATAGTTTATAATTTTTTTTTTTTACTTATTCTTAGTCTCACAAAATACATCCAGCAACATGATTTCATCATTTTCCAATATATCTGAACTGTCATTTCCACTCAACACTTTACCTCCCACCTCTCTGCAACTTTTCTGTCTCTTGTGTTCTTTATGGGAGCAACTAAGTCAGCAAAATCTTCCTTTTCCTTTTTTCAGACATCTATTTCACAGGGTTTTTTTAACACTGGAATAAATATTTCCTTCCAGACTTTGCTCCACGTTTTATGCTCACCTTCTGCAGCATTGCTAGTTTTCTTCCTCTTACTATGTCCACTGCAGCTTTCACTCCATCACTTTTCCCATGGGATCAAATGGGTAGTCACATTAGACTCATGTAAAACTGCACTTCAGCTGCGCTGATAGTGGCATGTTTACATGATTTTATCTTTTATTCAACATTAAAGTGTTGGTTTGCATCTGAATTTTTGTTGCAAAGTATCTCAGGCACAGGATTTTGACACTGTGAGAAATGGTTTGATCAACATTTACACCACAAGAGCATTCTGTGTCAGCCACTGTTCTGTTTTTCAGAACACTGGTGATATTTTTCACTTAGCATTGAAGGCACATTTGATTCAGAAAACACTTCTCTTTTGACACAATCCTTACTTTTGCAGATTTTACCTAAGATACTAGGCTGAAGAAAATAAAAAAATTCCTTTTCTGTTGAAGTACTCGTTATTTTATTATTCTCTTCTACTTTCTTTTGGTTCCTTAGATGCCTTGGGTTTTTTTCTCTCAAATGTTTATGCAAATATTTTTCTGTGTCTTACAAGAAATAACTGCATTTTAAAACCAAATATATGGAGTAACTTATCTGAAGTCTTTATTTTTCATGGTTTTGCAATAAATCCTATTAAAAATAATTTTAAAGCCAGAAAACATCAAATTGTCATCCCTAACAAAGTGAGAATGCCCCTCCATTAGCTTTGGAAATGACAATGGACAGAATACTAAACAAAATGCAAAGAGGTGCACTACCAGTGCCTACTGCTGTTTGTTCAGACTTCTCAGTCGTACTCAGGTCAGCACAGAACACTCACTAGGCTGTGCCAAAAAACCTTTGTTCGTAGTAAAGATCAATGTGTGACTGATAGAAACTTACAGCTGCGTTGGTTCCATTGCTTCCACTTAACTTCAGCGAGTTAAAAATACTCTTAACATTATTTATCTATCATCTCATTTTCAAAGGTAAATGGGCACCTGTTTCTCATCTTCTGAAGTGTCTGTCTCTCCTGCCCACCCAGATTCAATTTTGTTTTCCACCAGGATTCAACACCAAAGGACTGAAAAATTAGGAAGACAAAGCATTCAGAGCTGCTTGGTGCCCACTAGCTCCCTTGCTCATTCCCCAGCCGATGGAATGATAAAAAATACCTGTATTTACCCCAGCAAGCTTTTGTCCAAAGTCTCAACACCATCTGAAATTCCACAACCACTCCAACATGTTGCAGTCTTCACAAATTTACACATCACAAGTAACTGGCAATTTAAGCCTGTTACTACTCATCCTGTCCTCCAGGACCATTAAGTTATTCCCTCCATCTGCACAGAAGCTCTCTTATATAATTGAAGACGAATGTTTCATTCAGTCTTTCATTTTCCAATGTATTTAGTATTTTCTTGTAGATCATGTTTTCCAAACACTTCTCAATACACTCACTTTTCTCTTCTGGTGTGCCACTTGCAGCCCACCCTTGTAAAATGCAATGAACACATTGTGTGAGGACACATCTTAGCAATACTGGAAAAAATTGAAGATTTTCCTCTATTTCTTCTATAGTTTTATAATTTTCCATCACATGCTACATCCACACTGTTTTTGCAAATTGCACAGAAGGTCCCAGCCTCCTCAGACAATTAAAATGGATTGGCTTTTGGCCTCAGAACTAGAAGATTCTGAACCAGACCACACCTACACTGCAAAACAAGTGGTTTGAGCTCTTTTTAGACCCCTTGCGGTGCTTTTTTGGGGGAAGGTCAGTCCACTTAGGGCCTTAGAGAAATGCCAAGGTGGAGTCAATGTGTCAGAGAGCTTGCATGTCCCATGCTCAGGGGTTGAAAGCAGAATGTTGGAATAGGTGACCTGCTGAGGTTGTTCCAGTCTGAATTATGCTGATTCTATTCCATATGCTTAAGTCCTTTCTATACAGCCTATATCCATACTGTTTAGACCAGGCCTGTGAGGAAACCTTTATGTGTTCAGTGGGAACAGTGCAAACTAAATCACAGTTTGGGAATGGGAGTGAAGAAAGGCAAGCAGCCAAGGCAAACTGATCATGTTAATATATTTCTTCTAAATCTGAAACTAACAGCATTTCAGCCAACTCCCTAGCCTTGTTCTTCTTGCACTCCTTTGTCTCCTTTCTGCTATGTAGCCAGGAAGATTTTGTTGAAATCATCCAAGCAGTGCTTGTTCATTTCCTGATGCAAATACCACCTCTTCTGACAAAAGTGAATTCAGTGGATTGTATGCTCTTCCCTTTGACTACTTTTTCACCACCCTATTGTCACCATTTCACAAATTTACCAAGTGATCAGAGATTCTTGTCATCTCAACCTCTCTCTGAAATGCAGGTTTAAAGACACCTGTTTCAGTTACATGTGCTTAATTTTTAAATGAAAATCTCACATAACACCTACACACTAGTCCTTTATTCACCTTCCATAAAGAAATGTGTCCTCATGCCAATGTGACCACATCCACTTTGTGAGTTTCTCACAAGTTTGTTACAGCAAAACTCCTGGATATTCACAAGAGGTTACTAGTGAAATGCCACCACCTTTCCTGACACGAATGGGTCATGTCATAGCTCACCACAAGGCAACAAACTCTGCTGCTGCTGCTTCTGCCTGTGCTCCCCCCTCACTGCCCTCAGAGCTCCCCGTCCCAGGGCCTTGGCCAAACCCCTCCTCGGCCCCGGCAAGGCCAAGGAATTTGGAGAGGCTGCAAGAGTTTGGGGTCACCATCCCTGCGGGTGTTTAAGAAGTGTGTGGATGTGGTGCTAGGTGATGTGGTTTAGCAGTTTAGGGGTGATTATGGTGGTGCTGGGTTGATGGTTGGACTGGATGACCTTCAAGGTCTCTTCCACTGGGCCTTGATGATTCCATTCCGGGGCACACGGGGGGCTGGGCTGGGCTGGGGAACCGAAGGGGCGGGCGGGGGAGGACGGGGCGAGCCGGCTGCGAGCGCTGCCCCAGGGCTGGCCCCTGGCCGCCCGACAAAGGCCTCGCGGGCCGGGCCGGGCCGCTCGCTCGCGGCAGACACGGAGCCGCCCTCAGCCGCTCACTCAGCCCACGCGGAGCCGCCCGGAGGAGTCGGCGGCTCCTACCTGTCGCCCTCCCGGGCACGTTCCGCGGAGCAGGAGGAGGGGAACCTCTGCCTTCCCCTTCGCTGGCGGGACGGGACCCGCACGGTCCCACCTGGAGCGCGGAGGGGACCCACCCGTCCGGGCCACGAGGGCGCGCGGGACTCCGCCCGCTGCTGCCCCTTGTCGCCGCCGCCGCCCACGACCTGTCGCGACCCCGCCGATTTCCCCAGGAAGTCTCATGGGCTGCTTACCAATTCGACCCTCCCCTTAGCCACAGTCATTAACTCTTACCTGTAAGAACTCGTAAGTGGTGCCCAGCGACAGTGACCGTAAACTAAAAGACAAGAAGCGTCACCTCAACAAGAGGAAGAACTTCTCTGCCTGGAGGGTGGCAGAGCTCTGGAACCGCTGCCGCGGGGGCGCGGAGCCTCTCTCGGTGTGTGGTGAGCTGCTCGGGCAGCAGTACCAGTCACTGGAACGCCGTGCAGCGGCCGCGGGATGCTCAGGGCTCGGCGAGGAGCCCAGGGGCCCAACCCAGTTTGTTCGGAAACGCCTGGTGCGGCTCTCAGAACCAGAGCGGAACATCAGGGCCATGCCGACATCGTGGAGCACGTGTGTAACCACACTGTATGTGTATTTCTGGCTAATAAATGCGTGTACCGTCTTGAGCCGTGCATACACTTTAGTTGGAATTACCCCCCGTGCAGCCGGCGCTGTAATAAAGTAATGTATTGCTTCTTAATACTGCATTGGTGTCAAGGAGTTTTATTCCCTTTATTTATTTTTGGTGACACTGTGGAGGCTTGCCCCATGCCAGGGCAGCCCTCATGTTGCTTTGTGACAGAGCGAGGGCCGTGGGCTGGAGTTAAGGCCAAGCTCAGCACAATCCCATGGTTTCTCCCCCAGATGCGTGATCTGGGAGAAAGAACACAGAATTTGGAAGGGAGTTTTCTGAGATACTTATGCACTTCAGGTGAAATTAGGGAAATCGAACTTCCTTATGACAAATCCCAGTGACAGAAATGATTCCTTTCCTCAGCAGTTGTTCTGCAAGAAATAAGTGTTACTAAAAGGCTGAGGTGGATATGAACAATAGTGTTTGTCTTGCTGTCTGTGACAAGTCAGAATACATTTTTTAGTATGCTTTCTGTTTCCTTTCTAAAATAATTTATTGCTCCTTGGAAATAAATACATGCAATTGTTTTATGTTGATTTCCAGTTCAAGTTGGGCAATGCTCTATTCTAGCACAGCAAACTGGCAAATCCTATTCCATGAACAAACTCTTAAAACAAAAGCAGGTCTAGTGTTTGTCCTGTGCCATTCACAGAGCTGGCTTCAGGGAAGAGAAAGTCCTGGAAGTTTTCACAGGCTGTAAGCTCCTTGCTGTCTGCTTGGGAGAGTGCAAACTTTGGGATCTCAGACCCAGAGGGCCTCTCTCAGGAGCAGCTGAACCACAGTGGCAGTGGCAAAGCTCCAGCTGTCCTAAGCTGGTTCTAGGCATGGAAAATTCCTCTGTGTGAAATTCCAGGGTAAGACAGCCCATCTCTGTAATGTACTGCTGCCTACATGACATGAAGATGTATTCACCAAGTAGAAAATACCATGAAATATACTTAAAATTTTGAAACAAGGAACGCTATTTTTTTCAAAAAACCTGAGTCTTAAAATCTGAATGTTGCTTTGTAAATGTTTATAAATATAAGCCCATTTGTTTCCTCCTTGTTTATTTGTATATTTCCATGGATGACAGGACCTACAGAACTATTTTGACAGCAGCACCAGTTAGGTGTTGCTCACAGTATAGCCTCATTTTGCAATATAGTAAGTATTTAATAAACTGAATTAGGATATAATGATTACTAATAGCTGAAGGATATCTAGTACTTATGCCAAGTATTTTGTTGCTCTGTTAACCCAGTGAACATTTTATGATTTATTGTTTATATTGAAACATTGAACATTGCAGTAAGAAAAGAGGCTCCTGAGGTCCTTTGTTTTAGTAGGTTTGTTATTTGCATAGCAATCTAAAACTGTGAGCACTGACATTTTATTAATGGTGTAGTAGTGCATTAAAGCTTGTGAGGCACTAATGATTAGTCCAATGATTGATTTGGAAACAAGAATATTTTGAGTATATTTGTTATTGTGGCAATTTTTCATGTGGTCCTCTCTGTGCAGTCTGAATCTTCAGAATAAGTGAGGATGTTTCAAATCTGCATTAATAAAGGGAACTGTTGTTTTCCTCTATATAAAAGCAAAGATTCTGCTCTGGTTTTTTTTGGTCTTCAGAAGCTGTACCTTTGCATAACTGTGTGAAGAGCTGAGAGTAAAACCACTAGCACTAACCTCTCTAAAATGCAACTTAAAGACAAGAGACCTACCCAGCAGTAGAAGAAAATATTTATATCAACGTAATTTTATTTCTAACGATATTTAATTTTTTTATGACTGAAAATAGATTTTCTTTTCGTCATGATCAGGGAGAAAGAGGAAGAGGGGTTAAGTTTCAGAAGAACTTAATGTCACTTAGTGCTGCCTTTTGAATGTCAGGAATTAAGAGTTTGGGTTTTTTGGTTTAAAAATTGTAAGAATGTTTCATTTTATAAAATGATGCCATTCATTTTCAATATTAACATTTATTTTATACATTCTTTCATATATAACTAAAACTATTAATGAAAATTAGAGTGGTAGTTTAGAGACTGTAAGTCTAAAAACATATTTGTCTTCCATTCATAACTATGCATAGTATTTTATTAGCTCAAAATGAGCTTGTGAAGCTTTTTTTGAAGGAAAATATTTGAGAGTCTCAAATGCAGTGTGCTGTGGGTAGCACTGGTGAATAAAGCTGGGATGAAAGGCTGTTTGAACACTTTAAAATGTAGTAATTTGCATTCAGATTTTTTTGTTGTTTTTTCCTTAGGTGAAAAATAGCGGCACAGAGGAATGATGGATGACCTTTTTCAAATTATAATCTTCTGTCTTGCTGAGTTTAGTCACAAACTCAAAGTTAGAAATTTAGTGGGCCTTGGGATTTATTTTTCTTTTTTCTCTGAAAGCTCTATAACATGCGTGATTTCCATTGATCAAAATGATTTATTATGTTTCCAGTTTCTCTAGTTGCTCCATCATTGCTCAGAGTACAATCTTACATGGCAATTCTCGTTTCCCAGGGAAGTGTATTTAGAGTGTAAAATGTCATGTATTTTTCCTCAGTGACTGTTAAACAAACACCCCACATACAGAGAAACACACGTGACTTCACATTGGCTGTTCCTCTGTAAAAAATAACTATAAAGTACAAATAATGTTTGTGCTCTATTAGGTATAGTAAAGATCTAGAAATTCCGTAGACAAATAGGTTATGGGTAGGATGAGCAAACAATTAGTGAACATATATCCAGGGTGGTCAGATCTGTCCAGGTAATAAAAGAAATTATTTTCAGGCTGTCTAGATTTTAGCTTAAAATATATTTATTACCCATTCCACATTTACTTTCTTTTCCTGTAATCCCATCCTTCTTCATTAAGTTGTTTGAATTTAGACACTAGTTTTTACTTCCAAGCTAAATGCTAAATAAATAAAACCCTTAAATAGACTTGTTCTTTTCACTCAGTGACTGTTTCTTACTAGGATTATATGGCAAACGTATGACAATGGACTTGGAGCTGTTTGAGCACTTCCAGGCCCTGTTCTTTCCTCCCAGCACCCTGAGGTGTTGTGTTTGCCCCACAGGCTGTGTTCACTTCAGCAAAGGCCTGTTGGGGTAATGTTATACTTTGGGAAGTTCGCTTATGCTTTTTGGTTTGCAGTATTTTGGCATAATGCTCCATCTTCTGGGCAAGAGGTGACGTTTAACAGGCTTAGAATGTCTCCTTAAATTATGAGTCCTGTTGAACATGTTGTTAGAGAAACTTGTTTGCCAGTCATCCACTTTGTCTTGCCTCCTTTCCTGCCACACTACTTTTGATTCGCATTAGCAAAACACATTTTTTTGTTTGCCCTTTTTTTTAAGGAAAGTCTTTAAAAATAGCAGTGGATTTTTTTTCTTTTTTTTTTTGGTATGACCTCTCTAGCCAAGAGTTTTAATGATTGCAGTTTTAAAAAGTGCCAGAGAGTTTTGAATTAGCATTAGTCAGGAAGCAGATGATTGTCAGTTTCCAGTCACTTCAAAAAGTCACAAAATGTGAAAGAGGAAGCAAAACCAAGCAAAACTTAAGTTGTAGATGTAGGCTATCAATTAATGAATGAGTCAATGTTACCCTTCTCTCCAGCTTAATGGACAAAATCCCAAAGTTTTTGCCATTTCTGTAGTGAAAATTTCAGCTTTGACCCCATTTTAAACCCAGGTCCTGAAGTTGGTGTTTATAGTAATTTTTATGAGGTTAGGGGGATCCTCAGAGGCCCAACGCCAGCAGTTCATTCCAGAATTCTGACATATTTATAATAATCTGCCCTGCTCTATAGGGAAAAATAGAAACAATAACAAGGTCAATTCTTAGTACCTGAATTTGATGGAAAGAACATTTAAAATAAAATTGAATGCAGTTCCTGAATGTTACTGTAGTTCACTTATGCTGAAAAAAAAATGCTGAAACAAAGAAAATTAATTTTGCAACAGTAATTACAGGTAGTTCTAAATATTTTCCAAATCAGTCTTAAAAATATGAAGTAATACTCAAGGTCAAATTCAATTATTTTTCATTCAGAATGGCAGTTGCAGGTTGCCTGCAAAATAGACAGATTTAGGTTGAAGAAAAGAATCAGATTCTTGCCCCTAACCTTTGACAGCTGTGGTGTCTGACAGAGGGTGAATATGAGTGGCCACTGATAAGGGTAAATTCTGGAAGGCTCCTAAATGAGGGAAAATAGCTAAAGTGTCTCATGTAAATATATTTCCTTTTGATTGAACCTTGCAAATTTGACTGTTCTGTCATGTGCTGACTAATGCTGGCAGTGGTACTGTCACTTTTGGATTAAGTGCTTTGCTTTTGTCTGAAAATGGGAATTTTTACCCTCCCTCCTCCTGGCTCTTGGACTTTGACATAAGTTGCATCAGATTCAGGAGGTTGCTTGCAGTGCTACTGACAGTGGATAGTTGATTTAATTCTTAGTTTGCAGTAAACTTACAGCTGAGGATTTAATTTAAGTTTTCTTAATTTACTGTGGAAATAAATAAGCAAGATATGTCTGATATGCTTGGGTCCATAGTTCTTCAAAATGTTAGTTCTTTTTGACGAGAACAAAGCAGCCAGCCAGGAGTCCTTGTCTCCTGTGGCCTCAGATAGACGGATTTTAATCATCTGTCTTTGATAGCAGAGGCAGACTTGGTTTGCACCTGGCGTGAGCAGATGAGCACTGGATGGATATATGGAATGATGTGGTGTTCTGCACACAGACCTGCAAAAATTGGCTTCAAGTCACATGAGATTCATATTCATAAATCAGGGTATAGAATATGTGTTCTTCACTTCTATTTTTAAATGCAGGTCATGTTACTGTTTTGGTCTTTTTTGTTTTTTCTTTACTGTGTGTGCCTTAACAAACAGAGCTGCCACAGTGCATCCTCCGTGTGGCAGCACGTGTGTGCTGTGCTTCACCTTCACCTTAATCAGTCACCGACTGGAGTGACCAGCAGTCATCGGGAGCATAACCAGTATCTTCTACTTGCTGTTCTCTACATGCACTTTTATTGTTGAGTTGAATTCACCTCAAAAATTTGCTGAAGCTGGGGTTAGCCTGGCTATTCATTGGAGCTGAGTTCTGACCTGCTGTTGTGAAAAATCTGCAGGATAATTGGGATTCCGTTGATAGGTCCATCAGGTGGTGCAATTGCTGCATGGTCTGGATGCAAGATTTTTCTTCAAAGGCTGGAAGGAGAATGCAAAAGGAGCCATCTCTTATTTTACTGAAAAACGGCTCAAAATGAATGCAAATAAAATGAATTTTTTCTCTCATATAGGGAACACTAGTTTAGAAATTACTTACAGCAAAAGATGATTCTCAGCAGTCAAGAATGAACTAGCAGGTACATTATGCTAAAGTTTGTAATTGTTCAAAAGATTTAAAAAACCCACAAAGCTACATAAAATATTCCTAAGAGCTAGAGAAAAACTTGTTTCCCTAAGCTAAGGGCAGTAAACAACCAGGGGAAAATAAAACCCTTTCATGCAGAAAATCTGAGAACCTTTCTTCCCCTCAACTCCACATCTCTGTGAGAGGGTATGACATGCTCCTTTAACTGTCATGCTTAAATATGACTAATAATTGTGAATCTACCCAAAATGTAAAAATATACTTTCCAGATAAAGAGCTGGCAGATATAAGAGATGAAGATTTATTTGACAATAGTCTTGCTTTAAATCAGGAGACATTTGAAGTATTACTAAAAAGAAAATATCCAGCTGTTCTCCTTAACTGTAACAACTTGCATTAGCTGCAAAAGTCCTGTTCAATGTAATAAAAGTTTTTGCTAAAATAAAATTATTTGATTTTTTTATTCTTACCTTTTGAAGGGAGGAAAATGGAGAAAGAAAATAAATTTTAAACATTAAGTAGAAGAGTAGAACTTGAATTGTACAGTAACACAGTCCAGATCTTTACATGATGCTTTTGCTTGTCAATTACCTCAGTTAGAATTGGTTCTGTTGGTTTATAACAAGCAGTAATTGTCATAAAGTAAGCTGAGAGATGGGAAATGAAATGGAAATAAGTCAAGAGGTGCTGGCAGAGGGCTGATAAATCATTTAGCTGTTATCTACCAACCCTTAACTTTTTAGTCTAAATTCTTGATACAGATCTGCTGTAGCACAAAGAGATCTAATGGGAAAGTAATTTAAAAATATATTGATTAGCCGGATTAAAAGTGAAAATAATTATTTTTAGTAATGAATAATTGAATGGCCTACATAAATTTGTAGGGTATGGATATTGGTCTCAAAACCTTGGAAAACATTAATTGTGAGACAGTGGTCATATGAAGTAACTTTCCTTGAAATGGTGTTAAGTAGCATAATTTTGCTTAATTTGTTTTATTTTTGTGTTTTTTTATTACCTTCCATAACTTCACTATTTGCTTGCTTGAACAGCACTTCCAGGTCAAATGACTTATGATTTCCTAGAAAGTCCCATTTATTTCCTTTCACACAGTCACAACACTAAGCTTCCTTCTGCTTTCCTTCTGGAAATAATCTGGATCTTCACCATTTTTTTCAAGAATAATTTACAAATGAATGTAAATAGTCTGTGGAGCTCTCCAGCATATTCTCAGGATGTTCTGTGCTGTATATTATCTGCTTTAGTACATTAAAGTCCTTAATGACCTGATATTTGTTATCCTTTCTGTTTTAAATGTTAGGTGTACCATTATTGTGCTAAAATACGAACTTCTTACATGAAATACACTTCAAGAAGTATAAATTCTCATCTACAATCTTGGATATAGTCTGTAACTGCTGTATTAATGTGCTTTTCCCCCATGCTAGGTGCAGACAGCAGTCAGACCTAACTAAACATCAGCAGTTATTACACTACATTTAAGCTGTAATTCTAAATGCAAGGTGACTTTTGGATCCCACTGCTGTTTAAAAAACAAAACAAACAAACAGGCAAAAACCCCACCAAAAAAACCCCCAAACCAAAACCAGACTAGCTCATTGAGTAAGCACATTATTTGACAATTTCCTTTATCTTCAGGGGGAAAAAATCCCCAAATTTCCTTCATACAGGACCTCCCAGATTTGAGAAAGTTATAGCTCAAGGAAGGTTCAGCAAAGTTTAATGCAAATGGTAACTGTTCATTCTGGTTTACACTTAAGTGCGTATAGGATAGCACATTGTAATTTGATGTCATCCCTAAAGGCTACAATTTTGTTGTGGAGTCAGTAACATTATTGTGACATCTGCAATCAGATTAATTGGCCACATTTTCCTGAACAAGAGCCATTGTACTGGGTACCTGCATTACAGCATACTGTAGACATACATTCATTCTCTTGTACTTATGAGAGATGAAGAAAAATACCTCTTCTGACCTATTGAAGTAAAAGTCTGTGTTTGGCTTTAATGCCAGGAGTCAAAATATTATGGAAGGTGGACTCTGGTAACTGCAGTATTGCATAGCCAGAATTAACTGTGCCTTAAAATCAGCACTGTCTGGATTACAGACTTGGGATCTCAGTATAAAAATCACTGAGAGTTCATTGTGCTGTTTGTGTTGACCTTCCTTGGACTGCAGTAATGAACTGCACTGTGCACTGCACGAGCACTGAGAATACTAATGAAAAATGGTACAAGTGCCTCATGATGCTACTATGTCAGCCTAAAAAAGTATGTTCTCTCTGGATAATTCTTACTCCTTTGTGTTCTGTTTGGGTGCTCATAGCCTATAATTTCAGAAGTTACTTTCTTCATATTTGTGAGCACCCTTAAATCACTTTTCATACATCTTCCCAAACAGAATCCCTGAGAGCTGTTGTTACACCCGTAGTGGATGCTGGCATGGTCCAAGGTAAACTTGTCTCCACAGATCTGTCATTTTTCTAGGGACCAGCTTCCAAGCTTTTCCATATGTTTTGATCATTTGTTTTGTCTTCCTTCAACATCTGTTAGGGTGGTGATAGAAGCAAATGAGAGTATGTTTGCCTTTATTCTGCAACAACTGGTAAGCTGTCATAGACACGTTACTCATGTGCATGGATTTAAAAAGAACGATACCTTTTCCATCTATGTTAGTGTATTATGAGTAAAAGTCTTCTAAATTATGAAGTTTGGGGTTTTTTCAGCCATCTTCATTTGGAGGGTCAGTAGTCTATGTAGTAGGGGTGGGCAATAACCACTGGGAGGTGGCGGCTTTGTTAAGGAGATGACTTGGCTCAGTGTCTTGCTTAAACATGTGGGTTCATGAGGATGCTGGCAGGCTGGGGAGAGGGCACGAGCTTTTGAGGTCCTAGCAAGTCTTCTTTTTGCTTCCATGGTCAATGCAAGTGAGAATTTGAATCTCATGGTCTCTATCTTAGTTTTTACGGCTGCCTTCCTTGGGGGAGCCTAGCACTATCTGAAGTGCTCCAGGCTGAAGAAAGTCTGACCTTCTCATCATTTTCTCATGTTTTCATATATCTGATTTACTGTTGTACCTGTTTCCTCTGAATCATTTAATCTTTCAGTCATTAACTTGCTTCCTTTGTCAAAAATATCTGACAGCCATTTTAAACTTGGGGCTTCTGGCTTGGAAGACAGAAGTGAATAACACACTTTTTAAAAAATAAAGGCTTGAACTAAAATACTCATCTAAAAAGCACACCATAGCTTGTCCTTAATACCATAAGTTAGGTAACATTAAACACCAAGCCTGAGGGTAGCCTACCTTTGTATTGAGATTTTCTGTGCAGTTTTTATGTATGCATCCAGTCTGACAGAATCTGATTCATTCAAGTCTTTATTTTCTAATCACTTTAAGCTACCAAATAAGTAGTTCTACGTGTTGTTACACAACAGCTTAAACCAACTCAATTCAACACTGCCGTGGTTCCACCTTTTCCCTTCCCTCCTTATGACGCAGTCTCACAGCCTCTTTCCAGGGCACCTGCATAATCCATGCAGAGCTCGTTCAGGAGCTGACGAACAGGATGTGCACTGTGCTTTTTGTTTTTCCCAAGTCAGCTTTGTTGGGTCAGTGTAGAGCCAGCACACATGTGATGGACAGACTGATGATTTAGGCTGTGGTAATGCTGACATACATTATCGTAGTTGTTTTGGGGCTGCATGAATGGCTAAGCTGATCTAATAGCTTGCTGCTGCTGGGAGGAAGGAAGGAATGGTAATTCTCTTCCCCCGCCTCCCAGCTAGATAAAAACTTGGCTATGTTCTCTTCCTGCTTTCCTCGTCAGTTCTGGAGTCAGTCTCATGGTGGGTTGTGCTGATGAATTTGCTAACAAGGCAGAAAAAAACCCTTAAGGTGTCAAGTATCTTGGTCTATGTTAGCAGGGTTTACAGTACATTCAGATTAATTCCAGAGGCAGTATAAAACCAGAGGAAGAAAAGGTGTTAACAGGATTGTACCCTTGAATGAGAGTAAACTAGTTGGTAGAGTGAAGTTAAGAAATGTATCTGAGCTTGGGTATGTCTAGTCAGATCAGTGACATTTGTCATGCAAGTGAAAAGATCTTTTAAGAAACGTAAGCAAAGTCCGTGTGTTACTGTGAAGCCGAATCTCAAGGCAGTAATGTCACACAGTATTATTGGACGGGACTGCTTGCTGCTCCAGAAAAGTCACTGTGGCCTTTGAAGGAGAAATGTGATTTAGGTCCCTGCCTTTTCCTTTGACTTATTTGCTTTGAAGTTGTGCAATTCGATAGGTAATGAATTTCTGGCATCTGAAGGCTGGGCCTTGCATGATGGTGAAAAGGCAACACATGATTGTAGAGTGGTTAACTTGGCACTGGATACTGTATGTTGAAACAGGCTTAGAATTGTATCTGCCTGTTTGTTATGGTCAAGGTGTCCTGTTGTTCACAGCTTAGATCTTGCATGATTTCCTCCTGACTAGACATTCACGCCAGAAGTTGCAGGATGTGGAGATGCCAGCCCATCTTCCCTTGTGTAGGCTTTGTTAGCAAAGTGGAACCACTTCATGTGTGTGTGACCTGCCTTGAGGTAAATGTTAATAAGGATGCTGCTGTACTGTTACAGTATAGACATAATTTTTGGCTCTGGGAAAGCAGGTTATGCGCATGACCCCCAGGTCTTATGCTGATTTGCTTTCTTTTTTTTTGTACAATGGAACAATGATTTTAATTGCTTTTTAATTGCTTTTTGGTTTATAGATATTTGTCAATCCCTTCTAAGGATGCTAAACAGTACAAGTATTTTAAATGCTTTTTTTTAAAAAAATCTTTAAAAGTGGAGATGAATTAAAGTTAAAAGTAGTATGGTTTTGTGTAAATTGGTGATCAAAATGCTGATAGAAGGACTTACGCCTCTTTTTAAAGATTAAGAAAGTACCATGACTGTTTGATGAAATTTTTCATCTCCCACTAACACCTACATCAAAAAACTTTGATCTTCTAGGAAAATACCAGGCAAGTTTCAGGAGAAAGAGATCCTTGAATCAGCTTTGTATGATTGACCTGTTCACACAGAGAGAACCCTGATACCAGAGCTGCCTGCTTTTGACTGTGTCCTGCTTTGGCTGCAAAAGTCAAAGGGTCTGTAATCCTTCCTCCAAGGGGCTCCGTGTCTCCCAGTCATGTGGTCACCAAGGCAGACGTTCCTGTTGTAGGCAGGGGGCTAAATAAGGCAAGCACTTACATATGGTGTCTTAAATAAGCTCTCTTGGGAAATACTGTGGAACAGTCCAGAAAATGGATGTGTGGGTGGGATCATAAGTGGTTTTATCTTCAGTTTCAAACCACTGTTTTGAGTTGAGGCCACCGTATGCCATGGGTGTTACATTGCACTGTGTGTTCTTTCACTATAAATTGTCAAAATAAAGAGATGGAAGCACAATGGCTAAAGGGCTGAGCACGAATCTAGAAATAGAGGTCTTGACTTCTAATCCCTGAGCTGTAGAAACAGCTGAGGGAGAAAAGCCTTTTCAATTGTGTTAGATAAATTACCACTGCACATTACAATTTGTTTTAATGTGAATGCTTTCTGCATTTAGTGATTGAAACTTGATTGCTCAGAAGATACAGAGGCTACTATGTGTGATTGTCCGTATTTGTAAAGAAGGTTCCTGTTCTCAGAAAAACACTTGCTGTTCATAGCAAAGCTCTGGAGTCTGCCTTAGGTATCATTTCAGCCCTTTCAAACAAGGATGCTATTACATGAGATAGTCACCAAATTATGTCTGTTGAATTATAAAGACTGAAATAGCTCTGGGGCTTTCAAAACCACTTGAACAGTAAGTTTAAGAAAAGATGAAATGTGAATTCACTCAGTTATTATTTAGCAACATCTTTAATTTCTTGATATACAGTATAATGTATCTCAGACTTGGAAGTGGGAGAAACTAGCTTGTGTTAGCAATTGGCTATTTTAAATAGTGAGGAAAAAAAATCCACCTACTGCATCATTTAGCATCTGAATTGGTATTCAGAGCTAAAAATCAGTGGTGCAGGTTGCTCCTGGGGTATTATTAAAAGTGTCCCTGAAAAAGGCTATATTTAAGATGCAAAACCAAAGTGTATTTCACCTGTGCATTAAGAAGTTCATATTCCTATTCAGCATATATAAGAGAGAATGGACTAAGAAGAGAAAGATAGATCATGGCAGGAAACATTTAGGGCAGAAAGTGATTGAGTGTAGCTGTGGGCAACAATAGTGATGGACAAAAATATGTGGAGGGGAAATTGGATGACCAGAAAAGTTAACAGATTTTGATAGATGAAGAGAGAGTAAATTTTAGGCAAATACAGTGCAAAGTGGAGCAAGCAAACAGTATCCAGGACAAACTTAAATGGAGATGAGTCAGAACAAGCTGACACACCAGAGTATGCCATAGCTGCAATATCAAAGGCAAAATGAGATTCCTGTCTTTGCCTTATTTTAGAAGGCAGGCAGTCTTTAAAGAGAAACAAGTAAATCAGAAAAGAGGAAAATGGGGGTTCTAGAATTGCTGCTTTGACTGTTGTTTTCGGGACCCAGAAGCCTTAACGGCTGTGAGCAGCTTCACCTGGGGCCTTGACCCACACCCACGGGCCCAGGCTCTATTTAAATTCAAACTTCAGCCCTTATTCTTTCTTGGGCTGGGGGAAGAGCTGGTTTCTTGCCTGTGCCCTGCCTTGCTGTGTGTGCTACAGAGCAAGACGCCGACCCGTGGGCTGATGTCCTGGCATTGGACTGGTCCTCATATGCAGAACAACTTCTTGGTTTGACCGTAGACCTGTGTTACCATTCTAGATTTGCCTGATGATCTGTTCTGGTGGCTGAACCTGCCCTACTCTCCTGCTGGGGCGCTGGCTCTGGTTGGCAAGAGCCTTGCCCTGTTGGCTGTGCTGGTGTGCAATTGCTCCCTGGCCTGTGGGGAGCAACCAGCCCTGCCGTGCCTTGACTATTGCTTTGTGGACTGGAATATGGTAGGTTCAATTAAAATTGCCAATTTTTTATTTGTTCTATCAAAATGTTAGGTTGGCAGAGGCAAGCCTATCCATTTCTAGAAGTGAACTGCTTTAATGGATTTTTATCTTCTCAATAATTCCTTGCATAATAAAATAAGAATAAAAATCATATTAATACTTGTGATTTTTCTCAAATACTGGCATTTGCTTAAAATAATCACCCTTTCTAGGTCTACAGTTCTGCTGAAATGAACAGTTTTTTAATGACAATATATGTGACTTGGTCTGTGACTTGCTGTAACAGCTGGAGGAATCTAATAGTAGTTGCTTGGAGAGCAGGAGGCAGTAATGGTACTGTGGCCCTTGAGCTCAGCTCAGACTTTGCGAGTACTGAGCTTTATCACAGCTTGGCTAGAAAATGCAGCTGAAAGTGTGTAACAGATATTATTAACTCTTTAAACGTGAGTTACACTAATTTGGAGTAACTTTAGATCTGATGTAATTCATTCAAGAGTAGTTATACAGCACTCTTCTTGCCAAAGTTTCACTTTTCTAGTCTGTTCTCTTGTTTTAGTAGTGTATGACTTTTCAATGAGAAAGACTTCAGCCTTTGTAAATAACATTACCTTGTAGAAGCTTAATGTATTAATTTCCTGTTTATTTTGTTAGAAAAGCTAACCATGATACTGCATCCATCTTTCTTCCCTGCATTTACACTGTATTTATTTTCTAAAGGAAATGTTCCTCTGTGCTTTAAGTTACTGCTTAATGAAATACTGCTTCAGTTGATGAGGAATTGTTCAATGTCTTTTCTATTGCTTCTAATTAAACAATGCATAAAAAGTTTCTGCTCTCAGAGGAGGTTTATCTGCTTAGCTTCTTTTGTCCAAATGATACATCAAACTGTCCTAGTCTGCATTAAGGTGAAGATAAATGCTAAAACAACATAGAGACAGGCTTTTGCTGGGTGTGCAGGCTCTGCTTTGCCAAGCCCTCTGTTTGGGGGACTGGGATGGCAAGTACAATAGTTAATATATGTTTTTAAGCATTTGTTTTATATGTAGATGTTAGTTAAATTCTACTATTTCTGACATTGCAAGCACTGGTATTTCAGAATATCACTTTAAAATTTTGCTTTCTAGCTCAGTAGCTAAGTTTTTTGTCTAATGATGGCTTTATTTGTAGTCTGATCTTGGCAGTTGATCCTGCCCAGCCTCCATTTTCAGAGGTGCAATGCATGCTTCAGTTATGTTATGAACACACTGCAGAGATGAGCAATTACTTAAATTTCTTGGCTTTAGCTATGTGCTTACTCATGAAACTAGATGCTTTACTCATCTCCTTGTGAGACATGGGAGGATGGTTAGAGGAGTTAAATAGAACTTCAGGTCTCTGATAGAGAATGACAGAAATGGAAGTAACATGATAAATGATTCAGTCTTGTGCTGGTTTGGTAGGCCTTTAACAAAACCAACCAACCAGAAACCTGGAAGAGAGACTAATATACCATACTTTGTTGCCAACAGCCACTGTAGAATAAACAGATTCTGAAGAAGATCCATGTGGAGTGAAAGATTGAAAATGTTGTCAAAACTGGGTCTTTGTCAGTTGCAATGGAGACGTAGCCACACTGAGAGTACAATTACCATGTGTCTCCCCATGAGATGCATAATAGGAAAGACTGAAAACCAGGCCCTAATTTCACTGAAATGTCATGACATTGATAATGTCAGTTAAAGTGTTAGTTCACACTTATCTGCTGGTAAATAAAAGCTACTTCAGATGTGACTGCAGGCGTGTAGTGACTTGTTGGTGAATAGTTGGCTGATTATAACATCTCTAAAATACTTAAACTAACTTGTTCAAGAATTATTGAAACTATATATGATAGTGAAACAGATATCTCAGTGAGATTTTCAATGTTCTTTCCTCCCCTTGTTTAATCATGTCATTGTTTTACTATGACTCCATAGAATAAAGGAAAAATGCAATTTTGTAATTTTCTTGTAGCTCTCAAAGGGTGAAGTATTCCATTGTTAAAACAACCCATCTGAAAAACTCAATGTCCCTGGCAAAAGGATATTCCCCCTATCCCCACCTTTCCAGGTGTGCAGTTCCTTCCTCTTTTCCACCATTCTGCTGTCAGACCCCTTGCTGAGCCAGTCGAGTTAACTGAGCTGCACAGCCAGAAGTGAAGTCTTTTTGCTGGGGTAGGAAGTTGTATCAGTTCAGCAGAGAGTCTTGGGAGCAGAAGTAGGAGGAGCTGGGAGCATTTGCTTTTGGCTGTCATGAGGTTGGTTTTACCCTCACTCATCAGTCTCCGTAGTCTTTACAATTTGTTCTTGCAAAGAATAACTGCCTGGCTTGCTTATGTTGACTAATACAGTTTTCTTAATTTTTAAAAAGATCTTAATTGAGACTGGTGTCACTTGGAATGAGAATATGAAAGTAGGCAGGCTGGCAGCTTGAAAGGCGATGAGTGAAACTATATTTTTATCTTCAAAGTAGGGATTTAATAGTTTCTGCTTATTCCTGAAATTGATATGAGCTGAAAGCTGCTGCCTTGGCCAGGTGTGAGATGCTGTGTTGCTGATCAGCTAGTGGTCAGCATCTTCTTTGTAAGGAATGGTTATTCCTAGTTCTTCTGTATTGTGAAGCTTTGAATTCAGGGGGATCAAGAAGAAGCTGCACCTCTCAAAATGGTGTGGCTTTAAACTTTTGGCATGGTTACATGGGTGCTTTCCTCTAATTTTGTCCTTTTTTCCCAAATTTTAGCAGCTATATTTTTTGTCTGTACTTCCCTGCGCTTATTAATTCTTCAATACTGTACTTCCTGATCTCTTTTTTTTTTTTCCTAGTAACAGTGTTTTCTTTTATTGCTTTCCCTTTTTCACTTATCATTCCTGTTTCCCGAGCTTTGGTTGCAGAAGAACATTGTGCATAAATTGTCATGTTACTAAAAATACAGTTTGCCTCTCCTACTTAATGGCTGTTGCTTTTGGAGAATGTGCAGTGGCTTCCAGAGGTTCAAATGAAGCAGTTACTCTGTTAACTGCAAATTCTAAAGAAGTTTGAATCTTTACTGCTGCATTTTATGTGGTTTACTAGATAAAATGTATTTGCAGACACTGAAGATGATTTTGGCTGTGCTAGTCAGGTAGACCTCATTTATAATGACAGTTAAAATAAAAAGGGTTAATAAAATTCCATTAGTATGGATTTGTCACAGCTTTCTTTTTCATGAATATAAGACACAGCACCAAGTAATCTAGTTCTTTATATAAATAATGCAGTTGTCTTGAGGAAAGTTTTATGAATCTTTCTGTAATACACAAGATACGAGATTGGCATGGCACTTTTGTCAATATACTTCAGCCTGTCCTAAATTTGCATTTAATGTCTGTGGAGGAAGAGGACGGAGCACTGCTTCCTTTACGGATACCTCGTGTGGCAGCTCCTGTATCATAACACAGCACTGTGCAGGCCTTCATTCACCCTGGGCTTGTATTTGCATTTGTTTGCTGTGGCTTTCAGCATGTTAAACTTGAATCTGTTGGGAGAAATGAAAGGTGATTGCTATTTCATTCTCCCTTCAGATGCTTAGTTACATATACTTAATGTTTTAAGCAAAAAAAAAAAAAAGCTTTTCTGTGTAGAACACTTACAGAGCTGTGGGATGTGTCAATGTAAAGGCTTTGGGTGTTTGTTTTGTTTCTAGTCAAGTTATCTCATAGCATCATCGTAGTGAATACTTTTCAAGCATTTGTTCAAACATATTAATGGTGCTAATTTGCCTGCAGTTTGCGAACCTCAGGTGTTTATGATGCATGTGTGCAGTAACACGGCAATAAGAAAATCCTTCTGTAGTTATTGTACTTAAAAGATTTACTCTTTTATTTCAGAAACTCTCTGGATCAAACATTTTAAGGATCAGGATTTCCTGAAGTATAATTGGACTCAGTACCTTGCTTGGACAGTGTCCTACCTGCAGGCAGTGAAATTGTGAACTAGGATTGTGGCAGGTGAGCAAAATAAACCTTTCTTTATATGTCTTTTCTACCATCCTCTGTTTTCCCACTCTGCTCTACTTTTTTTTGATCAAGCCTTGGATGGTAAGGTGAGGTTCTGGAAAAAGAAGTGCTGAATTGCAGAACAGTTGCATTTTATTCAGAGAGTAGGTAGGTTAAAGGATCTCTGCTTTCTCTGATCAGGAATCCCTAAACTGCAGGATTCTCACTGTAGACACCTCTGTTACAGTGGGTCTTGAAATTCAATGACTCTTTACAAGTTTATGCTTGTAAGTGGGTCCCCATTCTTTGCTAGCCAGAACTTGCAAACCCAGGGTTTTATAGGTAAGTAGGTCCTTCTCTGAATGGGTAATATTCCAAGAGCACAAGTCTACCACAAATGTGCAGGCATACATATAAAAAGGCATAGATCTGCAAATACAGTATTCAGTATTACTCTTCTAAATTTTCCAAACATAATTGCCTTTCCTCAGTTGGTCTCCTTACATATATAATGTATTTTTGTTTATGGTTTCATTATTGAAATATATATGGAAAAACTGTACAGTGCCTGGGTGTATTAATAGCAAGCACTAATGCTGTATTGTCCTATTGCCCAAACTCTTTGCACATCTTAAAGCATCTTGACCTCTGGCCATCATTTTGAAGTTACTTTCATTGTATAGTGTCATTTGATCTGAAGGGATGCTTAAGTAGCTGAGTAACTGGATAAACGGAAACTGAGCTGCTTGAACAAAACTTCCTTGGAGAAAATGGATGTGCCTGTGAAAACAGAAGCCCATTAGCTCTACTGGTCTGCAAAAAACAAAAATCCACTGAACTGAATACTATCTTGAACAATCTCCATGTTGGTCAGGTAGTGTGTGTTACTGATATTTGACTACAATAAAGTAAATATAAAATTATTGTTTATCATTCTTGTATTTCATTTTTGTATTTAGTAGTATAAATGCTCGTGTCAGCCTATATTCATGCTAATCACTATTCTCTCTAAAACAGTAGGAAAGCTTAGGTGAAAACAGAACAACTTTGCCAGGTATTTCTGCAAAGCCCCATGTATTGTTTCAAGGACAGTGTTTCTAGTCAACATCCACTTTTCAGATATCAGCAAGCCACTGGTTTTCTGAGAACTTTTTGGCAGGATAAGAAAATCAAGAGATACTCAAGTGTATCTCCAAAATGGGTACTTTATAAGCATATGACTAGGAAAGTAAATTAACTTCAGTTTATTAATAAGTGTCTCTACTGCACCAGCTGTATCAGATTTTCATTTAGAGAGAAATGTTAAGTCAGTTTAATTTTGGTGCTAATAAGCAATTTACATACTTGAGTAATAAAAATACAACTTTTTATATGTGATTCTAACCACATTTAGATACCTCATTTATATGCAGAAAAACCTTGAAATTAAAACATTTATTTTGAGTGATGCAACTGCTTATGAAGTGATCTTTTATTTAATTTTTTAACTGGAAATTTATGACGAGGCTTTGAAATAGAAGCTGGCACTCAGGATTTCCCCTTTTGAAATTGTTCCCTCTGGTGCACTCTCCCCTCTGGCTGCATGAATTGCTGCACTGCACCTTGTGCAGCTTGTGGTCTTAAGAAACACTTCATAATCAAAGGCAAAGACAGGAGTTTATTGTTAGCCTAATTAAAGCCTGATAGTCTAATCAAAGAGTTATTATTAGTCTAGGAATAATTATTTCAGAGAGAGTACTGTTATAGAAAAGGTCTCAGTCATAATACAGTTAAACTTGTTATTCCATGCACCCTTGTGTGTCTACCCCTCTTTTCTCCTGCTTTTGTAGTCATCCGTTTGCCACCCCGCTCTGTCCTAAGGTCAACAGTTGCACCTTTCCCCAGCCAGGAACGGGAGGGAAGTGACAGCCTGGCAGCATTTCACAAGGAGGAAACTGATACTGATGATGGCGGGTTTTTTTCTTTTTGCTTAGCTGTCGTGGGGCTAATCCTGTTTTCTGGTGCATACTTACTCCTTACTCTTTCTTCATGTCTGGCATTCCACATTACAGCTGAATTTCCCAAAAGTAATAAATGCTGCATACATATGTACATGGGACACTTATTCTTTGGGTTTTTTGTCATATCTGGTTTTACCCCGCTCTGAAATTTGCATGCATTTAAGGACCAGTAATCAATTATTCATGAGTTGAATGTAGTTGAGATCTCTTTTAATTTCCTGTTCTTGTACTTCCAAGCTCTTTATCTTGTGCCTGAACTAGTCTATACTGCATTGTTATTCTAGGATTGTAAATAGTTTATTCCAGAGTGTATAACTACCTGTTACTATGCAACATTAATTGGAGAAATATTTTGCAATTACTGTAACAACAGGTCTTACACCACACAGCTGCACAAAGCTGAGCTGTAACTCTAACCAGGCCAGAATAGCCACCTCCTCTTTGATCTCCAGACAACCCAGGACAAGTCCAGACACTTGCTGAGGTTTGAAAGGATGGGCTAACACGAAGTCTGTGATCCCTGACTGGCAAGGGCAATGTTGGTTGCTACAGGCTGACAGAATCTTGCTGAATATTGTTTTGAGCAGCTCTGTGCTTCCATGGCAGGTAGGAGGTGTGGGCTTCCTCCTCACAGCTCCAGTTTGCTGGCTGACTGCTCTGGTGGAGTGCTTTTCTCTACCTGTCTGGGGGAGGTTGAAGAGCAAGAACGAAAATTTAAAGTGAGGTTGATTTCAGTTTTCCTATATATCTCAGTAATGGGGAAAAACCTCAAAAACTCAAACACAAAACCCTGAGACTCAGCCTGGAGTGTGCTGGGATAGTTACATTCTCCAATGTGAGATACCAAAAACAGTAAAAGTACCTTTTCCCTTAAATTGTGCAGAGAAGACACAGTCCATAAATAGTTCTTGCATTTCCTTGTTTATGCTTTTTGTTTTCTTGACATCTCTGTTCTGATCTCTCTATTAATTTAATCTGGACATGCTAGGAGCTTTTTGAAATACAATTGTGATTCTTCTGTGTTTTCATTTCTTGAGAGCTTATTTGGAGATGCACTAAAAGGGATCTCAATTCTAGGAAAAATCCTGAATACTTTAATTTTTCATATCTCATTAAAAAAATGCTAACCACTCTTGAAGACCTTGGCATTGCTTTTGATACAAAGTTAATTATATCCTTCCTTCATGTGCTGTGAGAAGAGAGTAATGCTTTAATGTTTATGAAAGAACTGCAGATACTGTCTGGAAAAATTGGTAGTGAGGCAGTTTTCCAAAAATGTTCAACACTACAGCTTGGTGTTTGTAATAGGCTATTATAATAAAGGATAAACTACTTTACAGGATTTAAAACTGTAATTAGTAAGTGTGCTGTTGAGGATTGGGTCAGCTAAAGGAGTGAAGTGCGTATTAAAATTCCTGTTGTGCTTACAGGTCAGTGAAAAACTGACTGCCTGCCAACATCCTTGACTCATCTTAATGCCTCAGAATTAAAATAAAGCAGTTCATTTATAGATTAACTTGCTGCTCAAAGATTGAAGCTGAGGATGAGGTGACTGATGGGAGACTAGACTGAAGTTCTCTGGTGTAAATAGAGACTTGCAGTGTATCAGGAATAACAAGTTCATGCTTCCATAGTTCTAGAAGAAAGCAGTGGCTGTTTGAATTTGAGTGTATGTCAGGTGGGTTTAGTTGTGATAATGTACTTCAGATCATGGGACCAATAGAGATGCTTTGATTTATCAATGAAATTTTCTTAGCAGTTTTGTCCCATCCATTTTCTTTTCTGAGCAGAGGAGTTCAAAGCATTTAGGCATCAATATTCAGTGGGGTTTTTTTAATGCTTGTAAGATATTCAAAACATTGAGTGTTCAGTTTTTGGCCATTTTTTCCCCCTACTGCTCTGTCCTTTGCCTGTGTTCTGATTTTGCTGTGAGGATATTGACAGTGATTGTGGAGTTAACCATTGTAACAGAAGTTCTCTTGAGATTAAATAAGCATTGAGACTTTACTGTTGCACAAGTTGTAATTTTTTTTTTTTGTAATTCTGTACATCAGATTCCTGAAGTTGATGTAGCATGTGCCATTGCTGAGGCTTTCTAACTCTGTCTTTACTATGCAGCATCAGCTGCTGGAAGCTCACTAGAATGTCTGGGGTGTTTTTAAGGCATTTTCCCCACTTTTTTAAAAAAGGACAAAGTGTTAAGAAAACGTGCCATACACAAGTAAAGGAAATCTAGTCTCCAAAATGTGTCTGGTGCACCTTTTTCCACAGGTAAGAGAGCTACTTCTATGGTATTTACACAAGGCTCTAGAGTTCCTTGAAACTGTGGGTTTGTGAGCACAGGGACAAGAGGAGGAAGAAGAGGTTTGTGAAAGATGTTGATTTTGACCCTTTACTAATGAAAGAATGTCAGAGCAATTAATTAAATATCTATTTTAATGTGTCCTGAATTGTCTGTTTTCATACCAATATAAAGCATCTGATTAACTCTGATATACAAAAATTCATTGCTTTTACATCTCATGCTAGCCTCAAATGCTTTAGATGAGGCAGTTGTTTCTGACATGCTGCTTAAAGGTCTTGATACAACATTTGGAAGAAGGTCACTTTATAATTAATGCTTAAATGTGGAAAATAGCTAAGCTGTAACTAGCAGCAGAATGAAGCATGTGGAAAAAAGTAATACACAGTAGAAAGAGGCAAATTACTAAATTTAGACTTCAAATTTGAGGGCCTAGCTATAAATATGAATTATTCCTTAATTTCTTAGACTCTGCATGAGTTTATGATCAGGGTCTCTTGCATATAAGTGTTCTTAACTGAGGTGAGTCCAAGCTTTGTTAATTCTTGAATAAGCAGTGGTAGAAATCTTCACTATTCTTTTTATTGGAATAGGTGAATGTGAAAATTCCAAACCCAAACAACATTCAACCCCCACCTCGAGCCAAAAATTAAAATAAACCCCACAAATAATCATGAGCCAAGTAGGTATGGCCTGAAAAATAGATACAATCTGGTCTGGAGGAAATACAAGTTGTTTCCTGGAAAGGTATATAGAAATGTCAAGGTGTCACATTTCAGTTGTTACTTCAGGTGAAATCTGCATTGAATTTGAGAAGAAGCTCTGATTTGAAATATTGAGTTCTACTGCCTCAGATTGTATGTAGCAAAAATATTAGGACTTAACAGTGTTTCTGTTTTTTTGCCTGGATGGGTGTGAGGTGATGTGTGCTTGGGTATCTCTTGCTTTATCAGTTACTGCAGAATGGCTTGACTGTGGAACTTGTGATATTCATTAACCTTTCCCAGCGAGTTTGCTTTATTGGTACCATTCCATATAGATAAGTGCATCCGAGGGAGAGTTAGCTAGGGAGTAAAATCCTTGGGCAATGCAAATTAATTCCCTTTGCTTTATTACTTGTCCTGCAAATAAAACAGAGAAACTGCCCATTAGTCAGTGGCAGTTTACTGTGTGTGCCCCTAGCATTGCACAGAAGCAATGCAAATTCAGCTGCAGGGTGGTCTGGGCTGTGAATCATGCACAGGGCAGTGCTCAGCACCAGCATTCACTGAAGGCCATCATCCATCTTTCCTTTTAAAACATTATTTCAGCTGTGACCATAAGGACAGGATAATAAATGTAGGTTGGAAATTCTTTTAATTTAGAAAAGCTAAAGAAATCATTAAAAATTAACTCATATAGAGCTGGAAAATAAACTTTGGAAATGCTTTATCTATGTTGTAGTGATGAATAAGTGTTAATTAAAATGGTTCATTATACCTGTCTCCCAACTGCCTTAGTGGTAAATAAATGTATTCTAGTGCTGCTGAATCAGTACTGAATCAGGAATGTGTAAAGCAATCACAGTTACCTGAACTGACTGCTAACTGACATTCATGCTCTGCAGTTGTGAAAATCTGAACATTTAAATTTTCGGTATAATTATTAGTCAATGCGGAGACATGAGATGGTTTGCTTTATTTTTTTGATAATAGAACAAGAACTTTTTTCATTTCCTCAATGACTGTTGAAGGTAAAATACTCTTTGCTCAAACAGTTAAGCAGAAAAATCAAGCTCATATTTTGTAATATAGGGTATTACTATTGATCTTGAAGACGAGACCAGAATTCCTTGCAGGTTGAAGGGCATTAGTCTGTGAATCTGAGTTGGTCTAAAGCCATTGTTGGTGGTGTGAATAAATTTATGATGGCTATTTTTAAACTCAGTCTTAAGGGGTTTGGTTGTGTTGTCACTTAATTTTGCATGGAGTTGGGCTGACAGCCCAAATGATGACAGCAATGGTTTTGGTTGTGAGTGTGACAGATTTGTCTGAGGGCAACTTCTGATGCAAAATGGGCAGCAAGTATGGAAATAATGGTCTGCAGCTTGTTTGATGTAGTTATTTGTATATTGACTTCATAAATATGTGCTAGAAAATAAGTTCCTATTTAAGAAAATTCATGAAATACATGTAGCAAATAGAGACAGCACATAGAACATTGGAGAGGAAGGCAAGAGTGGGATTACAGGAAGTTTTGCATGAGTCATTAGTGAAAACGAAATTCTTCATGACTGTATGGGCTGTGAAGAATGTAGATTTTGATTATTCCCTCCTAGGCTCTCCTTTTTTTCTTCTCTTTTCAAATCATAGTTCAATGTTAGTATAGCAAGACAGGAAGCTTTCTCATTTTGCATAATTTGGTTTCAGACTTTGATACTTTTTTCATGTTCTGCATGGAGATAAACCATCTTCCTCTAAAGCTCTTAAACTGGGAGCCTGTCTCTTCAGTATTCTGTAAATTGGGGCTTTGAGTCAGTGGTTTTATATTTTAGGTCAGTATTGGTGAAGTGTTTTCTTTTGGGGGGCATTTTCTGTTTCTGACTGGGTATTTGGAAGTGTGGGTTTTCTTTGGTTGGGTTTTTTTTTTTTTTTTTTTTAATTAGAGCTGGTATTCTCTGTGGGAACATTTATTTTCCAGAAGAGCAGCCTCTTGAGAAATTTCTGGTATGTTCTTTCTGTTACGAAGTGAGAGGAGTAGGTAGATACTGAGAAAGCCTAGGAGAAGAAAACCAACCAAAAGGAAAATGAAGTTGGTTAGCTCATAATGCAAACAAGTAGAGACAAGTGGTGTTAGGGAGTTTGAAAGAAATGCATCTAAAGTAAACAGAGCAAAAAGGTTTGAGTGGGGGATGAGATGTTTGAAGGACTGATGGATTTTGAGGCTGCACGTCTTGAGAGGGAGGAGTTATTTCATCCAGACCTGCAAAAAAGGTACAAGTGGTTGGAATAAAAGAGAAGTAAAGAAGATAAAAAGGGTTTTTGGCAGGTAGTGCTGACTGTTGGTGTGCACTGTGGAAGAATATTGCCTCTTGGCTTTGCCTTTTGGGTAGTGCAGCTGTGGACATGCATAGCTGAAACACTGGAATTGGGTTGTGTTTGGGGGCAGAAATCTCTTCCTCTCCTCCGATTGCCTGTGCTCAGGGCATTTCAGGTGCTCTTCTACTCAGTGCTCATGTCACAAAGACATGAGTGAGTCGTTTGGAACTGAATAAATGATGGAGTTCTGGGAGAGCAGGTTGCCTTACCAGCTTGTTTGTGTCCACAGCAGAAGGCCACAGTAACCTTTGGCAGATCCACCAGAAATTATCCACCTCTTTACCCTAAGGGGGGGCTCCTCTGGGTTTTTGAGAAGAAATGAATTAATTGGCCAGAGTCACTGTCCAATTTATTTATTCTTCTTTGCAGAATGACATTTTCTTACTTAAAATTTTAAAAAGCAAAACAAGTCACATTTATTAGAGTGAATATGCATACTTGAAGGATAAGTAGCAGTTTAGTAGTGATTTTGGTGCAATTACCAGAAGGAAAATCTGTAAAATAAAAATAAAATTAAAAAAAAGCCAACATGAATTCCCTCAGAGTACATTTAATTTGGGAGATGAGTAGTTTTCAGTCAAGTGAATGGGTGACACATTTGCCAGTTGTACTGAGGCTGCAGTGGCAGAGTATGTGTTGTCTTGGAAAGGAAAATGTTTTATTGTTTAATTGTTTATCCCTTTTTATCCTGATCCATAATGAACATGATGAAAGTAGAAAAGAACAGAGGCACTTGTACTGCACTGCCAGGAAGCAGGTGTCCCTACTCGGTTATTTATAGACCACAAGAATGCATATCATGGAAATGGGCTGTGAATGGCCAGTGACCCATCTGTTTTATCTGCTGGGTATTGTGACTGATTGTGTGCAAACTGACTTTTTTTAGCTGATGAAATTTGTGGTTCTGAACAAACCCCATTAGATGACTTTCTGTTATCCTGTTAGTCCTGAAAATTAGTCATATGTGACTTAGATTTTTTGTTTGTTTGTTTGTTTAAACAGGAGGCTCTTAATGTAGACCTCTTCTCATTCCTGCTGAGCAAGTAGATTTCTCCTGGCCCTGGATGCAGCATTCTGGATTGTAGCTATTTAGTACAGCTGATTTGCTAACTGATTTGGCCTGTTTCTTCATGACAAGTGGTTTTTTTGTTCACTTGTTGTCCCTTTGAGTTTCAAATTAGCTGAAACAAGTGTCATTACCCACTTCCTAATACTTTCCCCACTCTGCATTAATCTCAGCTTGTGTCCCAGAATTGTGGCTGTCACTGAGAATGTGAGCTCTGAATGCTTGCTTAGAAATATCCATTTCTTAGGATCTAGGTCAGAAGCTGATTCAAACGTAATAATTTATAATAATGAAACTAGGGCAAAACAAATAAACAAAAAAACCTAAATGGAGTTTTTCAAGTCTGGAGAGAGGGGAATAATCCATTACAAATAAAATAATCAGCACCTCCTGCATTGAGAACAAATTACAGTTCTTTACCAAATGAAGCTGTGCAGACCTTCTCAGGCAGCTTTAAGCATTGGTAGTTCCTTATGGCTTAGTCTTGCCCTTTCAATTTGTGCAGAATGGTGACACCTACCACCACTGTTACAGCTCTCAAAGACCAGAAATGAACTTGGCAAAGAGAGCCTGTCTGACCTCCTTCAAAGTACAGTGGTCTGTTGTAGTGTCACTATGTAAAATAAAAATCTGCTCATTGGTAGATGAATTTCTTGTGATTATGCATTACAACAATTAAGAATATTTATATGTGTTGTATCCATGATAATGTTATAAATAAACCAATCCTGTCCCCCCTCTGTAATGATGAGGTTCTTGCATCTTGAAGTTGCTAATATTATTAGTTCTTACTAAAAGTATATCTGTGCTGATTAAAATAAAATATTGTATTTCTTTTTCCTTTGCATACTTGGTTCAAAATTTGAACTTGCTATGGTGGTGCTGCTTCTGTTGCTCTGAGGTTTTAACATGGAGCTTGTTGTTTACTGAAATTTTGTACGAATTATGCTTTCTTTCCCTGGGACAGAGGATCTGTCATTAATTTGAACTGAATTTGCTTGAGAATATTTTTGATTTAAGGTAAGTTTCTTATACAAATAATACGTTTTAAAGTGCAATTTTGCTTATTCATATTCTCTGATATCAGAGGTAGTGGTTCCTGGTGGAGAAAGATATTTAATAGTCAGTGCATAAAAAGATTGTCCTCCCAGGTAGTAAGGTTTCCAAGATAAATGCTATGGTGTACTTTTAGTGGTTATCAGCAATTAATCCTCTCTCTGATCTGCTCAAAATACTTAATGAGGAAGGCAGGGAAACATTCTCTAGAGGTGCTGGGATCCTACAGCATCAGCAGTTCTCTTGAGAAGTCAGGACAGTAAAAGGGGTACATAAAGTAAAAAGTTTTTAATGTGTTCTACTTATGAGTAGAACTGGGACATACTTTTTTCTGGCCATTTATTTATTCAGTAGATACAGATTTGGGTCAGCCAAAGGTATTATATTGCTATTTAATCCTATTTAAATTGTCCAGTTGTTACATAAATAATTTTGACCTGATGTTTTTGAGACAATGTTATCTTGCTTAGATAGCCATTTAAAAGTTAATATTCCAGCATTTCCTTCAAAGTAAACTTTTGGTTTAAAGTGAACAAAATTGTTTTCCTATCTTGCATTAACCACTGAACTGAAAATATCCTTTATTTACACAGCAATATTTGCAATGCTTCTTTTGGGGAAAGCTACAAACAATTCAAAGCTTCAAAGTAAATCTGCTTTAATGTGTTTAAAAACATGCAGATATTCCTTGATGGGAAATAGAACACTTCTATATTATTATGTAATATTATGTAAGGATGAAGAAGCTGAGGAAAAAGGAGACTGACTCATCACCAAGAAAGCTGATGGAAAAACATTTCCCTCTTCACCACAAGAGTTTTGTGGATAACCATATTAAAAGATTGTGAGATGCTGAAATGTAACAAGTGAGGGACATATCCTTAATTGGCGAAAATTCCACACACTAATTTTTTTCCATCCTGACTTTGGCACAGAGGTTACTTAGCTTCTCTCAGCCATAAATTAAATGTTTTTGTAAAGGCAGTATAGAGTTGGTTCATGCCGATTACACATTGTCTTAGTTTGAAAGACAGGTATCTGCCAAGGAAAAGCAGCAACCCTTCCGGAGTGGAAGGAATCTCCCCC
>WBMZ01007516.1:28916-87556 GCA_013400975.1 Atrichornis clamosus | reverse complement strand
GAAACACAAACCCACCACATCCTTTCCTGTTGTTTGCTTGCTGCTACATTGCTGGCAAGGACAGAACATTGTGGGCTTTGTTTCAGTGTTTTCTGAAGACCTATTTTGTGTTTTGGTGTGGATTTAAAATTTTTAAAAATTTTTTTAATGATAGTTCCTGTGAAAGTTTTCTGAAGTCAGGAGCAGACTGTGTTCACAAGCTGTCTTTGGGATTCTCAGATTACATCCAGTTTGGAGAATTCCCAAGTTTATCCTGGTTTTGAGCACTGGGCCTTACTGAGGTAGGGTGTCCTGTTGCACTGAGCTGCTCTGTCTTGCAAGCGATGAGACTCATTCACTTCCCCTGGCAAAGCTTAAATCTGAGAAGCTTCTGTATGAAAAAAGTCTGTGATTTAAACAGTCCCTTTTAAAATCTTGAAATACATATCAGGCTTTCAATTTTCTTAGCCCTGCAGTTGCTTGCAGGTAGAAGCTTAGACCAAGCCTCACTTCTTATGAAGGCAGTTTAGCACTCTGTCCTCTTCCTGTTTTTCCACAAATTGCTTGAACCGGACTGTAATTCTGGGCATCCACAGACCAAAATCTTTTGCAAATCCTTTTCTGTGTCTGTCCTTAAATCACACTCTCCTAGTTAGCAACTTAGCAATGGCAATGAAAGTGGCACTGTTTCGCTGTGTATGGAAACTGTGATGTCCAATCCCAATGGCATGTTGTTTGCTACATGAGCCCATCACATGGAAGGTGTGCACTCTCTTACTATACAGAAAAGATGTTATGCTGTGCAAAAAAGATGTGGACAGGCTGGAGAGAATGCAGAGAAGGGCCACAAAGATGATCCAAGGACTGGGAAGCTGCCATAGGAGGAAATGCTGAGAGACCTGGGTTTGCTCAGCCTTGAGAAAAGAAGGCTGAGGGGAGACCTTATTGCCATGTTCTGATAATTAAAGGATGACTACAAAGAAGACAGAGACTCCCTGCTTACAAGGAGTCACAGGGAAAAGAACAGGGGTAATGGGTACAGGTTACATGTGGGGAGAGAACAATCAGCCACTGTAATAATCTTGACAGGGAAATGATGGATTCCCCAAATGCTGGACACTTTTAATATTTGGCTAGACAAGGTGCTGGGTCATCTTGTCTAGACCATGCTTTTGCCAAGAGGGGTTAGACCAGATGATCCTTGAGGTCCCTTCCAACCTGGTATACTATTATTACAGGTATCATCTGGCATTTACTTGCATGAGGGCGAATCTGTAATGTGTGGTGTGATCATTGGAGTTGCATCTGTATAAAACTGTGCCAAGTAAACTCTCAAAATTTCAATGTGAGGACTATGCTGACTGGTCTGTCTTTTAATTAAAAAAAACAAAGAAAGAAATTTGGAAAGCCATTGAAAAGATGCATTTTATTTCCACTGGCATCTTTCTGTGTAAGGGAGAAGTGTCTAAATGAATTAATGTTGCCATGCAACTTGTGAGGACACATTCTAACTTGTATTTGGCTGAGAAATGGGCCAGTTTTGAGGAATGGGGTCTGTTTTTTTTCTCATCGGTTTTACTTATGGTGTTTTGAGGAAAGATCAGCTGCAGTGGCACAAGTCACTTCTCTTACTTGCTGTTTGTTTATATGGGCTGAGCTTCAGGGAGACATGTCCTCCTTCGTAAATACAGGGAAGAGCACTGCTGAAATCAGCCTGTCACAGAATTACTGTGAACATGCTGATTGTAATTTACCTTCTTCTTGTTTCCGTGCTAATTTGTCTGTCACCGTGTTTCTGCTCACTTAATAGGGGCTTAAGACTGCAGCAGTGATACTGAAAGGCTTTGTGCTTTGATTGCCAGCTGATTGCTGTTACACAAGAGTATTGCTGGTGTAGCTGCATTTCATAACTAGAAATCTAGTACTGCTAATGAACTCTTTTCTCCTTTGTGTGCCCTGCACCTGCATGGGTTTTGTGTGTTTTGCATTCTTGCTTGTAGCTTCCTTGGCTGTTCATCTGTATTCTTACTCTAGCTTGTTCATGTTTCCAACAGCCTTACTCCCTTGTCATTCAGGCAAGATACATAAAATAACATAAGCTTTAATGTCTGTAATGTGCAATCCATTTGGATCAATGCCATGCTACTGTATTGTCAGGGAGGAGAACCTGCAGCAGTAGGGAGCCTGCCTTACAGCTAGAATTGTCTGCTGATCTCTCTTTGCGTCAGTGTAGATGCCTGTCAGGCAGCCTGTGTGCAGCACACAGGCTGGACATTGGCTGCAGCTGTTGACTTCCCATTGCTTCAACTTTGCTTTTGCAGCAGCTCTCTGCTGGTGAAGATTCCCTTGTATGAACAATGGCAGTCTTTGTGTGTGTGTTTGACTAAAGCCTTGTGAAGAGAGCTCTACACTTAGGTGTAACAGATAAACTGGAAATGTGTAAGATTCTGAGTTAAATATAGATCTGTTTGAAGAAACATGAGTTGGCCAAAGTGGCTGCAAGATTCTATAAAGCAGCACGATTTTGGTCGTTTGGAGAGTTCTAATTTAGGGAATGCATGACATGTAAACACAAGGGCCTTGCACAGCGCAAGGGGGCAAGTGCTAAAGGACTCTTAATGGAGCTCTGTACTTCATAGCAGCAGGACCTCTGCAGTCACTGCCTGGAACTGGTAATCTTTTGTAATTCTGAACAACACATGATGCTTATTAAAATCATGTAGAGGTGAAGAATGAAGACTTTGTTTTGAAATATTTTTTTTTAGCACTGACCATGGGAAAAAATTAGTACCTGTATTGAGTGAAGTTTTTTAGGTGTGTTTAAGTTGTTTTACTAAAACCGGCAATGGTATAAAAAAAAGTATCAAGAAATTCCAAGCAGAATGGCATACTTGCACATTTGGGAAAGATTTCAAATGTACCGAGTGCTTGTTTTTTTCTGTGATGCAAACAGGATTTAACTGTGTAGCATGCATAATGGCTTAGGTATATCTTTTGATGTGGTCCATTTTATGTACTTGTGTTTATTAGTCAAAATCTCTACTATCATCCACTTACATTCTTGTAAATGAAAGCAGAACTTAAGCCCTTGGTGTAAAATTTAGGGCAGGTAGTGGAAACAGGAAAGACTTTTTTCTAAAGTTGCATTTTGAGCCAGCAAATATGTCTGAAAATGGGAAAAATGGTACTCATCAATAGTTAACTCCAAGGTCCTTGCTTTTTGCTCTTACGAGGCTGTGGAGTTACTGAGTAGACTGAGGAGGAATGCCTTTCCCTCCCACCGAGGCACAGCTAGCTAATGTGTGGCTCTGACATCCATTAGGAATTCACAAAGAAGGAAGGTAGCTCATCCATGCTTTAAAGACAGACCTCAAATTTTGTTTGGGAATGTCAAGGAGGTTAATGTTAGGCATGTGTTCTGTTCTGGCTTCATGTGGTATTTTGAGGCTCCTTTTGATGCTGTTACATGTCAAGGCACTGAAGCCCCGATGTCAAGAAAATAAGAGACTTGTGTTAATCTTGATTTCATCAGTATCTTGGTATTCCTAAAAAATTCTTTAAATTTCTACAGAATTGCAGTTGTTTGTTTTAATTGAAGAACCAAATGTTAATGAGCAAAGCCCAGTGTTGAAAGGTTGGATTGTTTGTGGTTGCCTGACTGATAACAGGAAATAAGCCCCTGCTTGTTACTTGGTACCAAATGTAGACATATTTATGATTTGAGTGGAGTATGTGATACAGTCTGAGGTCTGGATGCCAGGTAGGTAGGTACCTATTTATCATTCCTCAGATAGTTGGAAAAATGAGTATCTGGAAATACAGTGTTCATGTATTTACAAAATTGAGGTAAATAAATGTGGAACTGATATAAGGAATTTTTTAAATTTATTTATAGTACATAACAAGAATTTACTTTATATTTCAGGGAATGGCCCAGGAGCATAAAAAGCAAGTAGGAATCTCTTTGATGATAGTTGCTGTCATCTAATTGCTAACATTCTTTAATCGTTAAAACAATATAGCACTTGAAAGAACCTACATAAGAGGTGCGAAGCAGCCCATAGTACTGTCAGGCTTGAGCTTTGGAGACTATGAGCTTGCTCAAAAGGTAGAAAGCAAAACTGTACTTAAATCATGAGAAGTATTTGAATGTTTGGGGAGAAGAGGCGCTTGCTTTGCAGCTGACAGTGTCATGAGAATGTGGTGATGGCCACAGACACATCCCAGGATAACCTAGGTGCTGTCTCTTTAGGTGTGGTGGATGCTGCTAGAGTGGGCTTGGACAAAGGAGCAGGATCCAGAACATCTTCAGCACATGTGTGACAGTGTGCAGGTCTCTCTGTTGTGCTTTCTCTTTTAGCCAAAACTCTTGTTCTTGTCAGCAAGGACAGTGCCTGTGATTTCTCTGTTTTGACAGGTATTCTGCTCCAAAATAATCAGTGACTGCTGTAATCCTGGCAGGGCCCTGTAAAAATAGCTGCCAGTGTGCTTGTGCCGTCATGTGCTGGGGGGCTTCCTCCTTGCCTGTGCAGCACTGTGAGGACCCCTGGCAGGGATGGGGCCTCAAGGGAGGCCTTTGCTTCCTGTTTGCCAGCGTTCAAGTCATGCACCAGGGCTTCATTTCTCCTGTGTTTTGTAGTTCTCTTTCTAAACCTCTCCTTTACTCCAGAAACTATCTCATGAAGTTGAGCAGATGGAAATGCATTTGTCCTCCCTTTTTTAAGTGATGGTAAACCCTGTCCTTGAATTGTTTCTGACACTGACACGACTGGCAGCCAGACATCTGACGGCAGTGCGCAGTACCTCACCAGCCACACAGAGTATTGACTGAGCTGTGTGCTCCAGATGCACACCAGTGACTTGGCCTTGTGGCTGTTGCAGCTGGCAGTTGCTCTCTACAGTGTCTTTGTGGAAATTGGATTACAAGAAGAAGGCTGGGTTTTGCCCCTCTCCCTTCTTGCTCTTTAACTCAAACCTTAAAATAGAGGCCCAAATATGTCTAATTTTTATTTTTTTAAGCAATACACAACTATAATGGGCAATGGTAAGTGGACATGCTGTAGTTCAGTGTGAAGCCTGGATGTAGGCTGCAAGGATAACGTGTCAGATGGAACTGAGAGACTCCTCTGGAGTTTGCTGTAAGTACTGTACTAGTTGGACGCAAAAGATTATGCAGTTGTATTTGGATTAAACTCTCTGGACCTTTGCTTAGGTTCTAAGGGGAAAATAAATTTGTTATTCAGGTGTAACAAGTTCTTAATGAAAGAGCAATTAGATAACAAGAAAAAGTCTGCTTTTGCAGTGCAGAAATAGCTACCAATTGTACATTTGATGATATGCCTTGTGCAGTTGTGTGTCTGAGAATGATTGAAAACCACAGAGACCTGAAAGCCTGACTAGTAGTTTTGGTTTTTACAAAGCTCTTTGTAAAGGTACATGAACAGCTGAGCTCCATGAGCACAGGTAACTTTGACATATACAGGAAGTGATTCCACACTTAGCATTGTCTCCTTTAATATTTCGGTGATTAAAAATCTGCTTACGTATTTTAAATAATTACTCTGAGATTTTTGAAATTTATTTTATTTTCCTCCAAAGTGCCTCATGTCTTGGTTCATTCTGGTACCAACAACTTGCAGGTATTTACATTTACTGGGCTGTGTTTATGCAGCCATATTTCTGACTCCTTGTAGAGCGGGGTTTGTTCACAAAAGCCTCTTATTACTGCCACACCAGAGGAAGCCTCTCTGCTGGTCAACAAGCAGCAGGGTCATAAGCTGTACATTACATATATTTTACAGGATGCAACTTACTTCCTGGTGTTATTTCTGGAGTGGGTGTGCCTGTGCAGCAGGCAAGCATTGCTCTTAGGAGGATTCATCATTCAATGACGTGCTAATGCTATTAGCTATTGTACTGAAAAGAAAAAGGAAAACATTTACTTGAGTATCACTGGAGGATTTCATCCTTAGTGTTAGCCATAGAGGTAAAAGGTCCCTGGTTGGGGAGCAAAGCCAGTGAAGAGGATGGAAAGACTTTTCTATCACTGCTGTGTGTGTGTGTGGTCCTTTGGTTACCAGTAATTAAAGACTGAGTGGAAGCCCTGTCTTCTCATCCCTAAACTCTCAATTTTACTCTCAGTTAAAACAATTATCATCTCGGTTCTTTACTTTCAAATCCTGGATTGGGGCAGAGGAGGTGAGAGAGAGGTTAAACCTAATTTCTTGGGGCTAGCTGCTGAGCCAGGGAGCAGTTCCCTTGGTGCCAATTTAAACTCTTGGTCGACCTTGTAGAAGCCTGCAATTAAACATCGGTTGCATAAGTGGATTGTGTTTAATAAGTAATCTTTCTTGTGTGGAAACAAGGATGTTATGTCTTGTGTTTTATTTTTATGCTAATTTTATAGAAAAGTACTTCAGGGTATTACAGTGACTTTTCTCTATTCTGAAGTTAAGCTGTCATATTGAGGGACATTCAGCAGGCTTTTACAGGAGTAGATGGGCAGCCTGATACTCCAAATTTCTACAGGGTCACTTTGTTTCCTTACAGTCTATTACAATGGGGACCTAAGGATAAGAGAGCTCTCCTGCAGGGTTGTGCTGCAGTGACGCTCTGGAAGGAGTAGTCCTTCTTCAACTCAAACCACAACGTTTTATAGAAAGGCAGACTAGAATTATTTTGTGTGTTGATTGGGTTTTCACCAAAGAAAGTGTAAACCATTATTTTAACAAAATGAAAGCCAGATCAAGGGCTGGACTCTCTCCTGGAATGTGCACAAATCTTCACCGTTGCATCATCTCTTGGAAGAGGCTTGGTGTCCATATGGGGTGGGCTGACATGGTGAGAAGTGATGTAACGTTTTGAAAAGCGTCACAACTTCCCTGAAAGTACCGGATCTCCTGTGAGCTGTTGTTTGTGAATCTATTCCTGCTGCTTAATTAAGCTTTGTGTTTTGCTCCTGGGGATGTTTGAATGTGGGAGAAAGCGCCTGCTCCCAAACTTCTGGAAATGTGACTTCTGGAAATGTGAGAGCTTTTGCAATGGTGAGGAACAAATGACAAGCTGAGGTCCATGTGGGTGTACAGGCACCCCAGTGGTGTCTTGCCAGAGGGTAAGCATGGGCTGGGGCTGTGGATGAAGGAGGTGCTGGTGCTGGGCTGGAGATCAGAGGTTCTCAAGAGCATCTCGGCCACACCTGCTACATGCAAGGCCACACACATTCTCGGTGCATGTGCCTCAAGACTGCAAGCAAACTGTTTGCAGATGTTCAAATAGAAACAAAAAATATTTTTCTTTGGGGCCATTTGCGGGGCAATTAAACTATTTCTATTTTGGTCTAGTGTGAAGGACAGAATGCGTATACTAGCTTTGTTAAGTGTAAGTTGGTTTTTGTAAGTTTGTAAGTTGTCTTTGGTAAGTATAACTCCTCCTAACTTTAAATACAGCCACATACATGTATAGATGACTGAGATTTCATTTGATTTTTCTTTCATCTTGTTGCAGAAGCTTTTAATGGTAATGCCATGGTTTAACTGTATTGAACCACCAAGCCCCCACACAGCCACTCTCCCCGACCAGCGGGATCAGGGAGAGAATTGGAAAGGTAAAAGCTTGAAAACTCATGGGTTCAGATAAAGAGAGTTCAATAGGGAAAGCAAAAGCTGTGCACACAAGCAAAGCAGAACAAGGAATTAATTCTCTGCTTCCTATGGGCAGGCAGGTGCTCAGCACCTTCAGGAGAGCAGGGCCCCATACCACTGAACGGTGACTTAGGAAGACTCCAAATATCCCTCCCTCCCTTCTTTTTCCCCCCAGCTTTATATCCTGAGCATGATGTCACATGGTTTGGAACACCCCTTAGGTCAGTTTGGGTCACCTGTCCTAGCTGTGTCTCCTCCCAACTTCCTAACTTCCTTTCCAGTATGGCAGTACAAAAAGTAGAGAAGGCCTTGGCTTGGCAATGACAAAAATATACTGTATCAACCCTATGTTTATCACAAAGCCAAAACATAGCACCTTACTAGCCCCTGTGAAGAAAATTAACTCTACTCCAGCTGAAACCAGCACAGGTAACAACGTTTCAGCTGAGACTGGAGCCAGCATTATGGCACTGTATACAAGGCTCAGTATAAGAGAGCAAATTAGCACATACATGGCTGGTGTTATTGAATATTAGTTAGTACTGACCTCACTGTCAGGTTATTTCCCTAGGTTGTAGGTGGTATCAAAATTGGCCAGATAAAAACTTTCTAACACAGTTTTGAGTATTAGAAATCAGGCATTCTTTATTGCAGCACTGGTCACTTGGAGGATCCCTCCTCTAATCGAGTGCCCCGAGGTAGTAAACAGAGTTTTTATCATGCACACTGATTACATATTCATTAGCTCTTCCTGCTTACTTGATGCATATGTATTCCTGTATTTTACATAGTCACTCTCCTTATCAGAAGTCCTTATGTGGTTCTTTGGAGGTCTCCGGTGGTCTTCAATGTCTGGTGTCCTTTGTATGTGGCCATTCCTCAACCCCTGCTTTTGAGTAGGCACAGTAGCATTGTTTTGTATAACTTCTGCTTTGTCAACCTTGCAGTGCTGAGCTGGCATTCTACTTGCTTTTTGCACAACTTCTGTTTTGTTAGCCGTATCTACTTCTCCAAGGCTACATTGTTCTCTCTATTTGATCAGAGTAAAAAAATATTGTTCTGTTCTACTAGCCTTATCAAAGCTGAAGATGAGAAGGAAAGCAGAGGTACCTCCAGGATGCATTTGCTCAGCTTCCAGTGATTTGTTGATCAGGCACTTAATGAACAACAATGGTATTTTTTGATTAGTAGCACTAGAAAGTTTTTTTCTTCTATGAATTACTACAAAAAAGGTTGTGTGACGCAAGTGCTTAAGGTAATCCTGCATTGTCCTTTATGAAGTGTGTAATTTCAGAATAATCTTGTTGAGTTTTAAGTAAAGAGCTAACTTTGTAAGAAGGAACAGGCTGCTTCTAATGTGTCTAGTATCCATTGCACTCTTTGAAGGTTCATAACATATCTTCTCAGGATTATTTAAGGGCTTTAGTGAATTACTCTTTGAGGTCAGCTGCCAGAGGTCTAGTGTAATATTTATAGATCACTGCTTCTGGTTTTCAGTTTCTAAAAATTATTTCATTATAGATAATACCTACATCAAATTTCTGCACTATCATTTGTAATGTATATCCTGACAGTTGCTCAGCTTGAGTGCCTGCAGAGGAGTGACAGTCTAACAGGCCACCACTGTTCAGAATCCATTTGCAGTCACTTCTTGTTTTCATACACACGGGAAGATGAAGACCCAATGACCTGCATAACAGGATGAGACTGACATTGTGAACTGGCCTGTACAAATAAATCATTCCATCAAATTTACCAGAAGGGTTTAAAAATCAGGAATTGATAATCAAATTTCCTGCAATGTGATTTCTGGAAAGAGTGAGTTTGGGCTGTGCTTCAATACCACAGTGTGCAGGTAAGGAGACCCTTTGCACTTGTAAGCAGAAGTCTCTAGTCTCCTCTGCTGTCAAGCTCTTAAACAGTGTTGATGTTCAGCATCATTGCCTCTTTCTCCTGCACTTCTCCATCTTTCTTTCCTTTGACGCCTGGTCTGGAGTTGTGTAGATGTCTGCTGGCAGCAGTTCATTGATCTATTATGATGCACAGTAGAGAAATATGCCTCAGAATAGCTTGTTTTATGTTTTTCCTTAACCTATCAGACCTGAAGGTATCCTAATAGGAGTCCTTTTGTCTGTTGACTTCTGTGTTGGTCCCCCTCACCTTCCTGCCACCGCCATGCACCCTTTCATTATTTATAAGAAAGCACAAATGTACACTCACCAAAACCTCCATTCCCCTCTAATTTAACCTAAGTAGAATGCAGTTGGGGCCTTTTATTTCTCCTTCCCTGCTACAGTTATAGTAATTTTTCTTAAAGAAAAAAAATTAGAACCCCCAAGCCTTGGCTGAGTGCCTGTTGCGGTCGCTGAGAACAGCTGGAACAGCTGCTGGTTAGCACTGACTTGCTGGCGGGCTGTGCAGGGGCTGCTGACTGGGGGGCTTCCCGGGGTAGGTGACTGGTGGAGGCAGCAGCAGGTTCTGGGGTGGCCATGGGGGCACCATCCTGCCCACTGTCTCCAGAGCAGGACACTAGGGATGAGGAAGTGCTCCACACTGTCGGTAAAAGTACTTTTGATGTCAGTAGTCACATTTTGGGAGAATATGTATTTAGATGATTTCTAGCAGGAGCTTTGAAACAAAAGTAGCATTTACATCTTCAAGGGCAGCAGATGCCCACAGTCTTTCAGGGCAGGAGGGAACAGATGAATGAAATTCCTTGTGAGTCATGTTCTTTGGCTTTTAACTCCAAGCTCCCCAGACTTCCCCTTGGAAGTCAGAGTGGACAGTAATGAGTCCTGGCAAGGCCAGCTTTGTTCACTGCACCAAAGGGAGAGCGTGTGTACCCTGACCACAGTTTGGTGCCTGCAGCTGAAGGAGGGGAGAATGAGTGCCAATCTCTGCTAATCAGTACACAGCCTCCTGAAGAGAAAAAAGGCTTGAATCTCTCTTGAGTTGTGAAGAGCAACTGAAGGAAAATGCCTTGTTTGATGTTTAGTCTCATGACTTTCATTCTTATTTTTAAAAAAGGACATCTTGATTAATGGCACCTTTTCTACTGGGGGTTTGGGTTCTTTTTAATTTTTATGGGTAAACCACTTTTTTACTGCAAGAGTAGCTAATGATAGCTTTCTAAAAGGGGCAGTTTCTGCAAATCCTTCTTGATCTTTGGCACAAAAGAACAGACACACATCTTCTAGAGCGCTCCCAAACCTCACCACCGAGGTGAATAGGTGTGAATAGGTGAAAATGTGTGTGTTTCCTCGGGTGATGGATGGTAGTGCTCTCCTGGTGCATGCCTGCACGGACATCACTCTGCTTTTCAAACTTGATAGAGAAAAGCAAGGGACTTTTCAGACAAGCTCTCTGGTATTGCCTTTCTCCTGTATTTATGTCAGCTTTTCTTGTCAATGAGTTTGAAACTTAATTCCTCTTCTTCCTAACCTGTTTCTTGAAGGAACATGTGCATGTTCTGGCCTCCTTGTGGTGGTGCAGCAGCCAGGTTAATGTGACTGTGATGGGAAGAAGGGCTAAAGCATCTCTTAAACATGACTGGGTGAGTGAAGGTAAGGGTTAATGCCTCCTGCTGCTTCATCTGTTGAGTACAGTTAGCATCATATAGCAAGCAGTGTTTCACTGGAGAGAAAAGGCCAGTGTGGCATTTACTGAAGACTGCCGCTGCTGCTTGACATTTCAGCATCATGTGTGGCTGGGTGCACAGCCTGAAAAATGGGGAGAAATGAGGGCATGCATAGGCAAGGGAGGCTTACCTTGAGAATAAATGAGCATGGGGGTCAGTGGTTTCCTATTTTCCCTCATTATTCGTTTATGGAAAGGTTAAAGAAGAAAAACATGTACACTTGGGTGTGTAGGCCATAGCCAATCCACCAATGATGCCCTACCTCTCATTTCCAAGTGACAGTGTTTAATTAAAGCCTGCTGGGATGAGCCCTCCTGATTCCAGGGCATTTGTGGTTGGGCAGGACTTGCAGAGTTTGTTGTCAACATAGTTTATGGTGTTAGATTGATCCTGTTTTCATTGTGTTTTTCAAACCCCTCATATACTTTTGAAGCTTACCTTTTAATCTTGGATAATTGGTTGTTGGCTATTGAAGTAATTGCGTGAGGAATTATGGCTGGTGAATAGCAGAAATGTGTTCTCATGAGCATTGTGGTGCTGTTTGCAGGACAGAAGATCCAACTGAAATGAAAAGAATACTCTCTTGTATATTGCTTTTCATTCTGTCACATGACTCTGAATATAGTGATGTAAATGATCCTTCTGTTGATTAAGCTTCTGAAAAAACTGCCCTTGTCAGTGGTATGATTGTATGGAAATATGCTGAGAACACCAATCATGGCTCAGAGTGCAGGTCAGGAGTGTGCGCAGCCTTTTTATGTTCTTGATGAAGTCCAAAAGTAAGTGTTCTTCTTGAAAAATTGAGTTTATGATAGCATTAGATGAAGAAAAACTTAGTAATGTAGGGATTGCCTTTGAAAACTGCTGCAGAGCTTAAAAGTGGTGGAGCATTATCATGGTGAAGTTTGTCCTTCTCCTGTATTCGCTGGATAAATCTCTTCCTGAAATAAGTACATTTTTGGACTAGTGCTTAGGTTGGTTTCATCTGCTTCTTTATATAATGGAAGAGTGAAAAAGGTCAAGTATAAAACTAGAACTTGTTTGTTGTGTTCCTGACTTTTTTTTTCCAGGTTTTCTACTATCTTGTACTTCACAGGGCATTGAGGCTCTCATTTCCCTGCTGCAGGTCAGGAAACTAAAGCAGAAAGTGATGGAATGGCTGTCTAAACAGTCATACAAGAAATTTACTGAAGAGCTGGGAATAAAACTAGTCTCCTAGAGATTTATAGCTGTTAATTCTTAACTTTCTTAACAAAGGCTGAAGGGAAGCAGTTACAAAAATTAGATTCCATATTTAGTATTAGCAAGCAATTTATGAGTAAGGGTGGTTGGCTCTGTTGTTTGTTCCCTCTGTCTCTGGCATGTTTTCTTTAATCTTTGGGAGGGAAGAATTTGGGATGAGGATAGGAAAATTCTGATCTTTTTAGGCAGAATGGGTGAAGCTTGTGGGTTTCCTCTGTGCATGCACCAGACCCGTTTAGGAAAAGAGGACATGACCAGTGTAGGAGGATTTTTCCCTCTATTCCTTTTGGTCTACTCTTTGCCTTTCTAGTGTAGATCTTTGTACCTGTGCTAGCTTGAGGTTAGATATGAGTTACTGATCTGGTTTTATGCAAGTTGATGTTGTCACATTATTGACAACACCAATATTTTTCTCCTCTGAAGTGCAATAATCTTCTGGCATCCTATTTCATTCTCTGTTCTGCAGCATAAAATTTGATGAAGGAAGGCAAAAAAGGACCCCAGAAGCAAATAATAAGATAGGACTGAACTAGGTTACACAGGCTGAAGAAACCTGTTTGATATTTCCTCACAGGTAGCTTGATAGGTCACCTCTGCTGCCTGTCACACAATCTGTTCAGCACTCTGGTGCCCAGACCACGGGCTGGGTGGCTGGATACTGCTGTGCAGTACAGTGTGCAAGCAGGAATAAGTTCCTGATGTACTTATTTGCTTGTAGGGAGGCAGAGTAAAGAAGTTGAAGGTTGCCTGGTCAGGAAGCTCTTCAGGCGTTTGGCTTATTCCTTCTCTCATGTTGATTGATGTTTAAACTTAGGTAAGGCCTTCAATCTCTTTCTGTCTCAGTTTCCTTTATGAAAAATGAGCTGTAACTCCTTTCTGTGAGAGCTGAATTTCCAGGATTAGAAAGAGTATAAAAATGTTACAGATAACTTAAAAAGCCTCAGTAAATTGCTTGTCACTTCACTTGGTCCAGCATCTTCTGAGAGCAGCAGCAATCCAAGGCATCCTACATTCTTACTAGGTGTTGTATGTGTGGATTATAGTGAGTGAGGACCCTTCTGCAGTTCAATGCAAGAGCTCATCATGCAGGTCTTCTCTCAGAAAACAGACCCAAGGCATTAAAGGCTGCAGCATGAATTTCTTATCTTGAGCTGTCTTTTTTTTTTTTCCCTTCTCTTTGCCATCTCAGAGATGCTTAATGCTCCCTGCATGAAATCCAAAAGCCTGATCTAGAAGTGTGTATTCTTACTTAGGGCTCTGTTTAATGTAGCATTACACCCAATACACTCCCTTGCAGTCTGTGTGTTGCAAAAAGGTACCATGTGATGAACCAGTGACCAATTTTTTGATTTTACTTTTCATATCAGCACAGAGCTGCTGGCCAGCAGTGCCTTCACCATGATAAACAATGGGGAAGCTCCTGTGAATGATGCAGGATGGCCAGACCCACTTGCAGGCCAATGTGTCTGCAATGCAGGGCAGGGCATGGAAGTCTGGGGGCTGCCTTTGCTGCCAGGATGCTTGGCTGGCTGCTCTCAGGAGTGCTCCAGCATAGTTCCCTTACCAGCTTGCCTTTGTGTGCCCTACAATGGAATAGGGGGGAGTGGGGAAGTCTTTAACTTATTTCCAAGTTATGTCGTCCCTACTGGTGTGAAGGCACAGTTTCAGCAGGATGTGGTGAATCAAGGGGTAGCTTAAAATAGCTGATACTTATTTTCTTCTGCTTGAGCAAAAGTGTCACTCTGTCTCTATGATGCCTGGGGGCCATTTTGTGGGAGAATGTTAGGTATTTTAAATGAGAAAGAGAGCAACCTTTTCACCATGAAGAAGCTGCCTCAAATTTAACTCAAAAATGAGATGATGGAGTGGAACAGCCAAGAAATTTCAGCATGGGTCAAAGAGCATCCAGAAAGAATTGCTAATTCATATCTAGTGTGTGGCCTTTATGAAACAAAGGGATGGTTTTGGCATGGGCAGGTGTCCATATCATGACAACTTCGAGATTAAGAAAGCAGTTTGAATGTCCAAGACTAGTGGAGGGATCAGTGCCAAAGAAGCAGAGCTACAAGTGTCCAAAGAAATTTCTCATTTCTTTCTTTAGGAAAAAAATCTCAAAATAATACTTTTCTAGGCCTGAAGTATCTAGCTATTACCCTTTTTGCATTAAAAAAACCCACAGAAAAAGCACGACTGGCTGTTTTCAGTGCAATCTTCAAATTATTTTTTGCTATAATTTTTGCATTGTGGGTTTGGTTTTATTTTATGTTTTTTCTCTACATGCAGCTGCCAGCTTGGAATTCTGCAGCTGGCTTGAGTATTTTATGAAAACACTGTGCCTTCACTGCTGGTGTCTGCATTTGGCTCACACTGTCTGATTTGCCTGTGCCTATCGAGGTGGTCCCAACTCTTAACACTGTGCTCGCTAATGAATCCAGGCATTTTGCTGAATAGGGGAGCAGAAGGACAGGAGTTGGGATGGCTAAGGATGATTTCCAGATGGACTTGCCAGTAAGGCTGCTAGCCTTGCTGAAGAGAGGGCAGAGAAGCAACTCTGTCACACCTGAGCTGGGACCTGCAAGGGCAGGTTTGGGAGGGTGCAGAGAGAATGTAGGGAGAAACTGATGCTGGGGCTGCTTCTCATGCTGGGTCTTGTGTGTGCTTCTAAGACTCAAGAGCTGTCATGTTAATGAATGAATGAATTCACTTCGGAAGCAAACTGCTTCTTAGCTGCTTAAGCAATTTCCAGACCTGAAGCCAAGCTCTCAGCTTCAGTAATCCCTTGGGTCATGCCTATAAGAGGATCCTACATACCAAATCACACAACAGTGGAAACAGAGCAGTCATGCCTGTGAACGAAGAAGTCAAGTGCTGGTGTGAAAAAGCCCATAGGGGTTTAGATTGTGGGGGCTCAATGGGGCAGTCGGAGGTAGCTGCTGTGTACCCCAACCTGTCCCAAGAGAAAGACAGATCGGGTGCAGTTTCGCCTGCTAGCACACCCCTCTTTCTGCCCTGCGCTGCTGGTAGGCGCTGGTGGCACGCACCCCACACCCTATGGCGGATAGCTCAAATTACCAGAGACAAAGAGTCAGGAGGGCCCTCCGCTCACCGAGTTCCACGGAGAGATGGTTTATTCCTGGAAGCATGGACGAGCGAAGAGAGCGACGCATGTGGGGACCCTGCTTTTGTAGCGGGGTCTGAGGGCACAGGGGCGGTACGAAGGCGGGGCCGGGGAAGGGAGCCAGTGAGCAGAGGGAAGGGGCAGGGCAGAGGACCGGGGTAGGAAGCCGCCACACAGGCTGCTGGGAGAGGTAGTTTTAATCTTATCGGAGGGGCTGGGGGGTAAGGTTACATTCCAACCACAAGGATTTGTGGGAGAGGCCTTTCCTTTAAACAGATATATTTTTCAAATGCCTGAGTTTTGCCACCAGCCGGTCTCAGCCACTTTCCCTGGTTCGCCGGCTGGTGGAGTGACCTCAACACTGGTGATTTTAATGCCTCCTGCATCTTTCGAGCCATTTCCACTGTCTTCATTTAGACTGTGTTTCATCCCTCAGCTTTTTTCTTTTTCCTTCCTCTTTTTTCTTTCTTTCTAATTTCTTTTTTCTTTTTTTTTTCCTTTTGTTTTTTTTTGAGGGGTTGTATCGAATGAGTATTGACAGGAGAGGCCACAGCCACTTCCCAGCTGTGTCCACTATGGCAAACATCTGGCCCCTAGCTCTTGTAACAGTATATGGAGTTGCTGCTTAACTATTGATTACATAATTCTATGTAGCCCTCCAGTGCAAGTTAATGCAATTTAAGTGTCTAGCTAAATAAGGGCCAAATTACACTTTTATCATAAATCTTTTCATCCCACCGGCAGTGCACTGAAGCAGTATATTCTAAATATAGGCTCCAGTGTCTTTTTACCATTAAAAAAAATCCCATCAATGGGATGTCTCTCTAATCCTCCTCTTTGAGGAGGATATTGTGATCTTATAAGACATTTGCATTTCTTCTTGCTGAACTTGAAACCTTGTTAAATCTCATGTAAGTCTGATTATCACACTGGTTTAGATTGAATGGAAGGAAAGGAGTGTTGGAGCTAGACCACGCTGCTGTCATGCTGTCCCTCTTGGCATTGCCAGAGCATCCCTGCTGGTTTTGCATGGCTGGTGGCTTGGGTCAAGGGAACTACAGTCTTACTTCTCCTTGGCCAGGCTGCCCTCAGATCTCTGAGAACACACAGGAGCCTGCATGATATTAATTCATACAACAGAAGACACTGAAGTCATCTGAACCTTTTACTGTGGTATCAAAACCTCGTGTTTCATTTGGAGAGGTTTTATTTTCTTTTTCTTCTCAAATTTCAGTCTCTTAAAAGCATCAGCACTTAGTCGTAGCAGTATAATGGCACAAAATGCCTGTTGTGTTTGGGCTGCATCTTCCTTGGTGCTGCTGAGGTTTTGGCAGCAGTGAGGTCTGTGAGGTGAAGCAGTGCTCCCATGAAAGTTGTAAGAGTGATTTTGAAGCTGTGTGACTGAGCTCAGTGGCTCTGCTGGTGTCCAGGATTTCAGTCTCAGCAGGGCAGCTGAGCTGGTGGGAAGGGAAGGATGAGCATCTGCTGGCCCTAGTCTGTGCACCTCCATTCCCCCTGGCATGCTGATGCTGTCATCAACCCAGCTGCGGGGGGCTGGGAGCTGAGAAGGACTTGAGTCAGTGGGAGAGCAGATTTAGGTCATGCTCAAAGGATTAGGATACTTAGGGGAGCACCTGAAAACGCTTGTGTCACTGCAACTCTAGATTTATGATCCAAGCCTAGTGCATTCATTTAAGGACTTTGCTGAGAAGGTGTTTGTCACAGCACTGCTCAGTTAACTGAAAAATGTAAGAATGGACACTTTACAAGAAAATTCAAAATGAAAATACACGAATGAAACACACAAGAGGAGTATACCATCTTGTATTAAATTCCTTGTTCTCTATAAAGATGTGCCAGTCTCTTCAGAGCAGTGTTTTTGCACTATAGAAACACTTTTTTAGATCCTTTTGGTCATAATGAACTTGTTATTATGAAAAACGTGCCATGCTTGGTGAAAGCACTGAAGACTTCTCTTATTTTGAATCAGATAAGCAGAAGGAATTAGGAGCTGAACTGGTGCTGCAGTTTCGTAATTAAATTCAGATTGATAATGCAGAAACATGAACAGAAATGCGAATGACTTAGTGCTTATTAATCTTTTGATGCATATTAACATATCCTGATTAGTTTAATGTTAATGAGACATATTGATAATGAAGTTGCTAGGAGCAAAATATGAAAATGTGGAATTTTCACATAAGGGGAGGAAAACCAGGAACAAAACCATTTTAGACTTCTTTCTCCTTGCTGACCCTGGGTGGATGTGTACAGCTTGATTGCAGGGAGCATCCTGCTTCTCAACAGTGAGCATGTGCTCTGTTTAGTACTCTATATGTGACTGTGGAGCACCAGAGGACTTTGTAAATACAGTAATGTGAAAGAAAAACCCAACAAACCCCAAGACCAAAAAACCCAACACCATCATTTAGACTTTGCTCTGTGTCTGTTTTCACTAACTCAGAAATCTGTCTGCTTCAACAACTCTAAGCATCCAGGAGCTGTGCACAGGAAGAATTTGGTTTACTTAAGAATTTTACCTTATCCCTATTTTTCTTTGCCCTTGAACTGTTTTAATTTAATAAAAAAGAACTGGTGAACAGTGTGAAAATTTGGCAGCCTAAGTGTTGTTCACTGGAAGATGTGTTGCTGTCCTTGTTCTCCAAGGCATCTGTCCATCTCTCTACCTGGAGATGGAGAGGAAAATTTTAGAAAGCTTTGAACTTGTGTTTATTGAAGAAAAGCTGACATTTTTGACATGCTGAGGAAGGAGATAACACATCTGAATATTGCACAGAAGAAAGGTGTATTAAAGCAGAGTTTTGTCTTGCAAGTTCCAGCCTTACCCTGCCTGAGAGGTGATGGGGTAATGCATGGGGCGACCTGCTGCCTTCTCAGTCAGGTGATGCAACCTGGGCACAGTGTAAAACCCACTTAGGGTTTGAAAATATCCTTGCCTAACATTCATTTAAAAGTGTTAGAAGCAATTTACTGTTAACTGTGGGGTTTGTGCTCTTGTTAGGATTTCTTAGACTAAGAAGGATGCACTCAAATTTGCAATGCTTTCTCCTAGTGAATATATGCTAATTTTAAACAATTACAGAGCAGATGCTTAAATCACTGATAGCTTTGATGCTGCTGCTGAAATGACTCTGTAGTAACTGATGGACTGGGTGAGCAATCAGTATGTGAGACTTTGAGTTTTTCCAGAGAACAAGAAGTGCCCTTCAGGGTTGGGATGAAGCAGTTGTTGTTAAAAGGGCAAAATGATTCTTTGCTGTCCTATGTAAAGAGGCATTATCAACCTCTGTGGGGCAATCTCAGAAGGATAACCAGTGCCCCGTGCTTGGCTCCTGGCTAGGCATAAGCTGGTAAAACAAGTACCTGCATCTCCTTAAAACTGACTTTGGTTTCTGTTGAGTGTTTTGGAGTATGATGGATTTTTCTTTTGTTAATTCTAAACTGTTTTTGTCATAGCAACCAAAGAATGTGAAAGAACCTAACCAAAGGGGGAAAAATTGGTTGATTTTTCTTTAAAATTATCATTTTGTCTTTTATTCAGGCTGGAGAATTATGCCCGCAAAACGTTTTTGTGCCAAAAACAAACAAAAAAAAAAGAAATTAAAGTTTTTCGTGTCTGTTGCACACCAAAGTACTTTTTTTGGTTGTTTGGTTTTTTTTCTGTTTGGGTTTTTTTTTAATCTGAAGGAATCAATTTTTGCATGTTGCTAGGACACATGCTGTCCCTAAGTTGGTTTGTATTGTGGAGTTCTGAGCCCTTTTAAGATTTTCCTCCCTCTTTCTTACTCCTTCAGCATATGTATAAGCAGTTGTCTCTCTCTACCTCCTCCCTCCTTTAAATGGAAAACACGTAGGTTCAGTTTTAGATGACAAATTAATTTGTAAGCAATTTGTCCTCTGAAACTCCTTCACTGAACTATTTGTTTTGTTTTCTGTTTTCTTGGGTGTGTTCCTGTGTGGCACAGGAACCTCCCTGTCATTTTGACAGAGTATGAGGGAGACTGCTATTTGTGCATCTGTGTCATCTCAGGACAGGGGGGTTGTGACTCTTTCCTTGTCAGTGTATCTTCTTTAAGCAGCTCCGAGGCTCTTTTTTTGCCCTTTCCTACTTACTGTGGTTCAGTGTGTATAAGAAGACAGGTACAGAGTGAAGGCAGTGCCCAGGAGGCAGCACAGGGTAACCTCCAGAGCCTCTTAACAGTCCTTGCGCAGCACTTGGACTCTGGTCAGCTCTTGACAGGGGTTTAAGGACACCAGCTCTTTGCAGAGGTCAGTGTTTGACATCGTGTGCTGGGTTTGCTCAGAAAAAGCCCTTCCCAGCATCACTTCGGGGGTTTTTTTTTTATAGTGGCATCCCACTATTTTGTGTTATTCTTGTTTTTAGCAGTCTAGTTTAGGAAGTCCCAGAAAATATGGAAGCATAACCGGCATACTTTGGATTAATTTCATGATTTTTGGGCTAAGTAATTGGAGATATCAAAGAGGCAAATGAGCTAACACTGTTCAGAATTTCCTGAAGGTCTAGAGTCTTGCTTTTGAGCATGACTGAGATCAATCTTTGCATCTCCCATATCCCAGTGGCTGTTTGAAGAGAAGCATTTGGAACTTTCCAAGAAGCGTGTTTCAGAGATTCTTCACATTTCATGCATTTAGTGAACAGCTGTGCTGTGATAAAGAACTTCTCTCAAAAGGTCACGTTTAAAATCTTAACAATCTTGTTAAGAAGAACTTGATACCTTGGCAGTATGCTAAACTTCATAGAATTGGGAAAACTTTCTTCTCAAAGCTTGGAGTTCTATGTGAAAGCCTCCTTCAGTGTGCTACATTTCATGCAAAAAACTATTTGCATCTGCAAGATGATTGAGATCGTGTTCCTCCTCCAAAATAAACAGATGAATTTGTGTAATCGTCAAACCTAGAGGAAGTTTCATCTTTTATTAAGTCTGTCTTTTGGAAAGAAGTACTTTAAACACAGTCTGAATGTAGTTTGATTGGGCTTCATTTGAAGTGAGCTGAGTTTGACCATTTTATATAACGCTGCAGTTTTTGGATGAGTCTGCCTCATCCATTTGCTGTCCAGATTCCATCTTCCATTCATAATTGTTGTGGAGAGCTTTGAAGTCTTGAGATTTAAGACATCATCATCTCCAGATTAAATTTGTAGAAATCTCCTTGAATTTAGCAATGAGATTTTCTGGGCTATTTAGGAATATGATAGCATGTGTTTTCTACATGCTTTGATTCTGCTGATGTAAGTAATTCTGCAAACATGAAAGTTGACTTAATAGCATTTAATAGCATTTTCGGTACTAATTTTGGTAAACCTTAATCAGCTCATTATGGTAAATTTTCCATGGGTTTCAGGGATGTTATAATTGGCCTTTGGGCAACATTGTCTAATGTATGTGGAAGAATAGAGGAGAAAGACCTCATGGACTGGCATGGCTGCTTGACAAGAGGAAACCTGTCAGGATTTCAGTTGATCTGCAGCTTTGGCAGCAGGTTATGAGCAAGAACTGAGAATTAGCATCCTGATGATTTGGTGCACTTCTCTAAGCTCGGCATGCACTGCCCTTGCAGCACATAACTGTGAGTCCCCAGCTGGGAAGTGTTTCATGTTTGCCTGGCCCTCAGGTAAACGGCTATACAGAATCTGGGGTTATGTAGTACAGAATTTGAGGTTGTGTGTTTGGGGATAAAAGTTCATTTATGTTGGTTTCAGATGGTGTTAAAACCCAAGGAGGGCTTTGATGTGTCTCCCATGCAGCTTTCTGAAGAGATAGATGGGAGCAAATTGTACCATTGTCCAGCAAAGTGCTTTCCAATGCACTGGCAAGCAGAGCTAAGCAAATAGCAAGACAGCATTTTGGTTCATTAACTTTTTGATTTTGCTTTTGCCCTGATCTTGGGAAATCTGGAAGATAAGAACTTTGAATAGTCCCTTTACATAAAGGACATAAGAAATCTTGTGATTCCTAGAGGCAGCTGTTCAGCAGAATGTGGTATTTTGCGGCCCTCATGTCAGAAACTTTTATTTTGTGAAGAGATAATCCAAAGTGTATCATTCCAATATAACTGTGAACAGTTTTCTTCCCTAGTAGATGGAAATAGAGGTTTTGGAAGAGGAGGAAGAGACAGGTAACTTTGACTTCTGTTTCTGTGTTCTAGATAATGTTAAAGTGGATGAGCAGATGCTGTACTCCAGGATGTGTGAGAGTTTAGGTGTTTCATGCATAGCAGTAAGAAGTCAGTTTTCCTTTTAATAGCTTGATTTACAACAGGTCTGGGCTGTAGCTATGGCAGGTAATTGCATTGCCCTGTAATTTTGCACAATTTTGTTAAAAGTTAAGTTTTCTGTTCATGAAAATGGCTTGTAACAGTGATGTATGAGGTCGTTTCTAAGTACATGTAAGAGACATAACAAAGCTTGGTTAGAATCGAGGTACTTTTCAAGTGTTTTCTTATAAATGCACACAGCTTGAATTGTCCTAGGCTGCCTGTCCTGATGACCATGGCTCTTAAGGAGATTTCTCGTGTTGTGTGTGTATCAGAGTCCATTTACCCACAGTTCTGTACTCCAGACAGTAGTACGGTCAAGCTGATAGCAGGGTTTCTGCTGACACTTCACAAGCATGCTGACTGAGAGCAAATAACAGCCTTGTTGTGCAGAAATAACTGGAGCCCACAGAGAACTGCAGCACCCTTTGGTAGGAGTAAACCATGAGCTTGTTTCTGCAGTTAGTGTGTGTGAGCAGCTCCTGTTTGGTTGGGTCAGCTGTGCCAGTTGGGATAAGCCTTAATAAAAGGCAGTTTCTGAAAAGGGAGTCTGACTCTCTTAGTGAATGGAAAAAACCTCTCACATGTAAAAGTGGTGATAATATACTGAACCTCACCTCACCATCACCAGGGGATAGAGAGTTGTGATTGATGTCTCAAAAAATAGTGAATGATTGACAGCAGACCATGGAATGAACAACACACCTTCAAGCCTCTAAACAAAAGTACGCTCTCTTTTATGAAAATGTGGGAAACTTATAACATACACTCTCTTGTATGTACTGATGAAAATCTGTCATGTAAGAGTAGGATTTTACATACAGAATTTACTGTTGTAGCATTTTATTGAGGCTAAAAATGCCTCTGAAAAATAAAGGGATATTTTACATGGGTAATTCAATGTTAATAGCTCTTCCAAATTTACATTAAGCATTCTGCTTCTAGGCTTAAGGCAATCCCTGACTCTGGGAGATTATGTGGCTTCTTGCACCTTTCTCTGAAGCATCTGGTATTAGCCTCTGTAGAAGACAGGATATTGGATTTTTAAAAAGCCCACTCTCACCCACTATGTCAGTTCCTGTGTTTAAATACTCTGTGTTAATTGTGACTTGGGCAAAAGGATGACATTCTCTTTCCAGTTGCTAAAGAAACCCAAGGCCTAGCATCTGCCTTGGAACTTCTAAGAGCAGATTAGTTGTTATTCTTAAGAATCCCTCCCTTAATGGCATTACGGAGCTCCTCGATGGAATCATGCCTGGACTCTGAGGTCTGGCTGTGGCTGTGGCTTAAAGCTGTGGTTTTAAGTGTCCTGAGCTTCCATGTGCTGTGTTGGCATCCTGCAGCTGAGCAAATGGCGCTACTTCACTGGGCCAAGAGATGCCCATTGTCCCTTTCTCTGTGCCATATCATCCATGCTGGTCTCTAAAGGGTAGATCTTAATTCATTTTGGAAAAAAAGATAGTGTATTTGAGAAGCTAGCATGATTTTTGTTATCCCTTTAACATTTATGGAAATCTTGGGTATTAGGCTTTTAAGCTGCTTTGTTGAAATTCATTTGACAAGGACTTGCACAGATGGTGCTTTACTTTCTGTCTGAAATGTGATGCTTTTTAATTTTCCTTAGGTCATCTTGGTGAATCTGGCTAGAATTTCTTCAATGGATATTTGTCTCCTGTATCTCTAACTTGCTTATCTGAAATAAAATTTAGCCTGATAGGAGCAATATCTGTGTGTCTTTAATCCTAGGTAGAGTGAGCATATTCGATCAGCTGTTTCAGCCCTGGTATAGTCAGTAGTTTCTGTGCTATTAATGTGCCTGCATTAATATATAGACGTAATAAAACACTGAAATCTGTTTCGCTTCGAAGCAGATTTTTTTTTCTGCTCTGACAGTATTTTTCTGAAGAGCTGGCAAAAACTAATAAATTGAAAATTCATGACTAGACAAGGAGTTTCATGAGATGCTGCTCTGTGCTTGACTTGGCCTGATATTAATGTTGACTGTGAAAACCAGTGGACATTTAGCATCCCAAAAGATACAGTGGCACCTGACAGCTCCAAATACGCCTTGGGTTGGATTGTGGTGCATGTGTGTGCAGCACTTAGAAGATCTTATTTTTAATCTCATTGACTTTGGCCCATCTGCCAGGCTGTGTGTTACAGGTAGAACTACTGAAAGTGGCTAACTGTGCTCTCCAGCATGTGCCAGTGACGGCCACAGCAGCTGGGGTGTCTGTGAGGGCTGAACGCTGCCATGGAGACCATCACCTGGAAGAGTTTCAAGCAAAAAGAAAACCCCAAAAAAGAAGTGTGAGGAGGCAAAATAATTGAAATGTCGGGTCTAGCCAGAGGCGGGCTGTGCCGAGGGTGTTGGATCTGTGACCTGCCTCTGAGTGCTTTTGCTGGCACTCTGCTGGGAAGGAGGTCTGGAGCTGGCTGGGGGAGTGTCCACTGACCTACTTCAGCCAGCATGACCCCGCGGCTTAGCCTGGATCTTGAGCGGCCCTGCTGACCTCGCCCTGCCAAGTGGAGGGGACTGTAATCTCCAGCCAGCAGCAGCTGCAGGGAGCTCCCAGCCTGGGAAAGGGAACAGGTTGCTAATGCCAAATGTGTTCTCAGTGATTCTGGTTTTGCAGAAGTGAATCTGTCCCCACTATAGAGAATAATGCGTGTGCAGCAGTGTCTGGTCATCTTGCAGTCATCTCATTGAAAGCCAGTCTTGTTTTGACAGCAGACTCAAGTCAATGCATTGTTGTTCCCTCCCACAAAGGTTTGTATGAGGTTCTATCTAAGCATTCTGCATCATAAAACACTGTTTGGGTGCTGTAGTTTACTTTCAAGAGCACAGTGTTGGCCACTTCATAGCATTTGGAAATCTGATCCCAGAAGTGGAAGGTGTAGGAAAAGGTTACGTTCCTTTGTGTCAAAGAAATATATGGTGGTAAATGTTTTCAGATATTTAAAATTGAAGTTACTTATGCAAAATTATAGATTTACTGATAAAAGACGTGTTTTCTGACTGTCCTAGGCTTTTGGGCAGGCCCATACCAACCACAAGAAGGTAGCAGCAGATGGAGAGAGCAGAGAAGAGACCTTGATTCAGGAATCAGCTACCAAAGAAGAATACTACATGAAGAAGGTTATGGAGTTGCAGACAGAACTGAAGCAGATCAGAAATGTCCTGGCCAACACACAGTCTGAAAATGAACGCCTTAATTCTGTTGCACAGGAACTGAAGGAGGTGAGTGAAGATGCGCAGGGTGCACTACAGCTTGGATTGTTACATTTTCTAGTGCTATGTAACTGAAAAAAGGGAAGATTCTTGAGCTGAAACCTGGTTTGAGAGATACGTGGCTGCATATTTGTCCATGCTGGTGCTGTGGGTACTACACATCAGTTCCCTCAGTTCCAAAATTGCTGCCTTAAAAAGCAGAGGAACCTGTTTAGGCTGAGCAGCAATCCTTGAAAGTGCTTTTTCTGCCTTGTTCCCAATGCAGATTTTCTTGCTGCAAAATATTTGTGGCATAATTTCCCCTTTTATCACTTTTTCCCCCTAACCTCTGAGGATGTGGGATCATAACAAAACACTGAATTGCACGAAGAGAGGGATTGTAAAGTTTATTGTCTTGTGTTTTCTCTCATGAAGCGATGGCTTTTACGTAGGTTGCTTAACATACTGCCTCGAAGTAGTTTTGACATTTTATTGTTTTACTACTGATACCACATATTTTTAAGGGGAAATAACCGCTGAGAAATGACTTTAAAAATTTAATTACTTACAAAATCTGTAGCTCAGCAGAAGTCTCTGTGGCACTGGTGCAGAAATGTTTGTTTTGAGAGCTCAAACCATTGCTTAAATTCAGACTGGTAAAAACTACAGAGACTGTAAACCAGAGATGGCTGGATTAAACAATCAGAAGTTATTACTGCTGAGCTTTCTTGCATCTTCCTTGGAAGCACTGGGGACTAGTCTTGTCTAGTCCTAAGCTAATCAACTGGCCTCCCCTGCCAGGAGAGGAGGCTATCCAAGAGCCCACATCTGAATCTCAACTTACTCCCTATGACCTCAGCTGGAAGCATCTCATGTAATTTCTTCAGGACGTAGTAACAAATATGTGGATATTTGGTGGTAAAATCAATGAGAAAATGTGGGTTACTTCTGTGGAGATGTGGAGATTCACTAGTACCTCTTGTTGGGGTATGACAGAGAAAATTTGTGGTGCAAACTGTCACAGGAGATGTAACAGGCCAGTCAACCTCTGCTTTAACTTTGTGGGACAGAGCTGGAATCAGGCCTTGTCCTTAGACAGGGAACCAGTTCCTGCAAACACAAACACAAATTTTGTCTATATTTCCCAACCTTTAAGATCAGCTTAACAGAAGAGCTGCCCACGCCAGAGGTAGAACGGTGTCTGTGAGGGATTCTAGTCACTGCTCAAAGTGTGCTGAGTGACAGAGTTTCAGTCTGCTCTCAGTGTCACTGCAGCTGGACGTGATTTTTCTTTCCAGATACTGCCACATTCCAGTCATCTTTGCTTGGAGCTGCACTTTTCTCTAGGAAGTCCTTGGATGAACTGTGGGTTTGCAAGATTTCGAGTGGGTTTTGTCTTTTGCTTTGTTCTTCTACCTGCCCCATGCAGCCTTTTGCACAAACACTGGTGAGGTGGACCCCTGTGAGGATGGAAGAGTGCAAAAAGAGAAGTGGGTGATGGCAGGTTTCTTGTGAAGATTTTAATTTCTAAGCTCCCCTCTGTTGAAGGAGGCAAGATGTGTTTAGTTACTTGACTAGGGTAAAGGCTGATGATAATTTAACTGGATGTGACTAATGCTAAACTTCGAATGGAAACTGAGCTCAGTTAAAGAAAAGTAAATATCAAAACTTGATGTGATAAACAACTGGATCCTGGAAGTTAGGGATTTCTCTGCCTGTTCTTTTGTGTTATTTCACTGCATGTGTTCTTGCTTCCTTTTTTTAGTGTAGCTGTTTCTGCTTCTGCTGGTAAACTGTGGTTGGGGTGAAGAGGCGAGGAGGAGAAGAAGAAATGGCATGAAAGCTATAGTGTTAAAATGAAATCTTTGGGCCAATTGACCATGTGTGTTTTGGGATTCTTTTCTCTGAAGATGTCCATTAGTGTATTGCATGTTGTTTTGAATTGCCTTATAATTACTGGTAGGGAACAGTGAGGCAAGGTGTGTGAGCAGAGCCTGTATTGGCCTTCTCATGGTCCACAAAACAGCTGAGCCAACATGACCAACATGAGGGACTTGGCTTTTCTCTCACAGTGCATCAGAAAGTGGCAGGGGTTCAAATAATAGTTGCTGTTTCACCATTGCTGTCTAGTAAGTAGTAGCAGGAGGATATGCCCAGGCCTCCTGTGATGATTTCTAGGTCAAATGGCAAATTTTGTTGGAAAGCTTTGTCTGAGGGAAGTCAAGGAGAATGTGACGTGGCTGTAGTAAGTTAGTGGACAAGAAGGGCAGTGTGGTTTTCCCCAGCCCATGGTGCCATGCTTAGCTTCAGCCTGTCTCCTGGTGAAAGTTTTATGTTGATTGATATTAGTCCAAGGACACACTGTGCGGGGAAGAAGGCTACTGTTGTCTGAAAGTGTAGGGGATGAAGGTGGAATATGATGTACTGTTTTATACTGCAGAGACACAGTGGAAATTCCTTCATTTTTTTTCTGACTGCTGATAAAAGAAAAACTATTGTGGCTCTGCTCCATCTTGTAGATAATGTCTGTAAACAGACCTGCTCTTTATTGTGTGTATTTTGGCAGTCCTGTGTTAATGCCTAGCAAGAGAACTGGCTTGGAAGATGTCTCTGGGAACAGGAAACTTTTCTTCAATTGCAGCCATTTTTGGATTTGATCCAAGTAGGAGGGAGAATGTGGAAAGTGCTTGATTGTGTATCCCCTGGCCAGGCAGAGGGCTCCTCCTGTCAAAACTTAAAGGAAGTTCAAAAGAAAACTAAACAAAACCCTCACAGGAAATACCTAACGGGAAATCAATTGAGGCTAACATCTGCTTTGTTTTTAAGGAAGATTTACTTGTCAGGGCTGGCTGCAAACATTTTTATCTGCCACTTTGTATCTGTTTAGTAGGATAGCTTTACTTTTGCTGGGACTTTCTTGAAAGAATCTGTTCAGTCCTTAGTAGTGGCACAAGGAGGATGGTCACGTGCATCGGTGGCAGCTCCCCTTGAGATGCTCCTGGAAGCAACAGTGGTGGTGGGTTGAAACAAGATGTTGACCTACATCAGTTGGAAGTGCATTCAAGGTGCCATCATCCCTTTCTTGACTTCTCAGGACACTTGCACAGAAGCAAAGCATTGTTTTTGGAAGGAGAAGAGTGAAATTCAGTACACCTGAAGCTGCTGTAGCAGAAACAAGTGATTTTGATGCCTTCTGTTGAATTATCCAACTGTGGCCTGTCAAGACAGGCCCACGCGGTGGTTACCCAGGAGAAGTTTCAGTGCAGTTATTAGCCAGCTCAGCAGCTCCTGTGTCCTGGAGGAGTCATTGGAAGGAGTAATTATTAATTGCTATTCCTATTTAATCTGCTTTCATCTCTCCTGTGTTTTAGTGGCACCAAAACAGATTTCATAGGGTGATCTGTCACTGAGGTTGCTGTTGCCAAAACAGAGAAGCTGAAAAATGAAGGAGGGATTCTTTATCAGGAAAGTAAAGGTTATTCTGGTTATGTGAACTAAGAAGGCTTATTTTAATGTGTGTGCTTTTATATATAAGAAATAGCTGACATGAGATGGTACAATATAATATGTACTAAACAGCATGTTTTAAACCTCCACAAGTTATCAGCCACATATGAGCAATTTTTTCCCTCAGGAAGGTTATAAGATGGAAGCTATTTTCTGAGGTTTGTTCCAAAGAAACTTTCTTGTTCTGCTTTATCAAGAGTGTCTAGATCTGAAGGATAACGAACACCAAACGGTTATTTGGCCTGCTGTGCGCTCTTCTCCCTGTTTTTCTGTTGATAATGGTGGGATTTTCATGTGTGTTGAACACAGGCATACAATTGTTTATCATGGGATTTTTTTGTTTGTTTTAAACCGTCGAAAAAAGGGATACCCAGCACATAGACCTCTATAAAGATCTATGAGTTTTACCTTTTGTCCTGTTCTCTTGCATTGTATTGGAGGTATTGGGCATGAGGGTTTTTTTCCCAGGGTCTCAAGCAATTCTTAACAACCGTCATACTATGTACAGTCAAGTCCTGTAAATAATTTCCTTAACTAAGTTTGCGGCTTATGAAGCTCTCCCATTCTCCTAAAGTAAGCCTAAAATAACTACCCAGCCAGCCCTGACATCTTTAGTCTTCAGTGAAGACCTAGAACTTGGTCTCTGATTGTGAGGAGCTGAATGCTTCACTGAAGGACACACAGGTAACTAATGGGAACACCTTCATACACTCAAAGAATCATTAAGGTTGGAAAAGTCCTCTAAGATCATCAAGTCCAAACATGAACCTAACACTACCAGCTCCACCACTAAACCATGTCTCTAAGCACCACATGCACATGTTTTTCAACACTTTCAAGGGCTGTGATTCCACCACTGCACTTTACAGCTGGTTTCAATGCCTGACCACCCTTTCAATGCAGATATTTTTCCTATATTTATCGAACCTAAACTTCCCCTGGCACAGCTTGAGGCTGTTAACCTCTTGTTCTGATGCTTGTTACCTGGAAGAAAAGCCTAACCCCCATGTGGCTATGAACCTCCATTCATGTAGTTGTGGAGAATGAGAAGGTCCCTCCTGGCCCCCCTTTTCTCCAGGCTGAGCCCCCCAGCTCCCTTAGCTGCTCCCCATCAGACATGTGCTCCAGACCCTTCCTCAGCTCCATTGCCTTTGTCTGGACACGCTCAAGCACCTCAAGGTTTTTCTTGTGATGAGGGGCCCGAAACTGAACATAAGCTTCAAGTGAAAGCAGATCTTCAGTCGCTGGAAGTGTGCTGTGTTAACCAGGCCACTGTGACCATGGCTGCCTTCCACAGGCAGTAACGTGATTGCTTTAGTCATCTTTCTTTGTGCTTGATTGGACATGGAATATACAGGGGCTTGTATCAGCTTTCTGGCACTTCCAATTAAAATAATGTGAATAGAGGTGGGAGAGGTATTGCTGGGAAGCCTGATCACAATATTTGACTGTTTTAATTGCTAACAGGTATTTATTTTTTGAAGCCAGTGTTTTCTTCATGGTAGGCCATTAAGTTGTTTGTTAGACTCAGTCTGCTCAGAGCAGTGATGGCTGACAATTCTTCTATAAATTAGTAATCCAATTGCTGAAGTTCTCCAGGTTTCCTTAACCATTGCCAAGGAAGGAAGAATCTCCCTAAAGTTATGATTACCGCTCTCTCTCCCACGAGGATTTATAGCTAAGATGCTGAATAGTCCTTTGTTTTACTTTCTGTTCCTCCCCCTTAAACCACTGGTAACCCATACAGGAGCAGGCCCAGCAGCTCGTCCCTGTAGCCCAGAAAGAAAAACCTCCATGTTCCACATTCCCTAAAAGCGCTATCAGGAGCTATACTTAAAGAAGGCATGGGTTTTGTTACAGAGAATATGTGGCAACAAGACTTTACTATGCTTTAAAGTGCACGCTGTGCACTACAGGTAAGTGACCAAGAGTGTTTTCAACTAGTTTATTCTAGTGTATTCTAGATTTGAAAACCTTTTGTTCATGAAGTCTGGCCTGTAGTTCTGTATCAGAACAGGAGGATTCTTTCTTCCTTTTTAAAAAAAAGGAGGAAAGTGGGATACATTTTTGATGCAACAAAGATCGTGTTAAATTCTCCATGTTATTGCTGTGATATTTCTGGATATATTGCAACAGTCAAAGAAACTTGAGGTAATGTTAATCATCTAGCAAAAGTATGCTTGTAGAGTACTTCTGTACACATTCACATGGTGTAAACCACTGTCCCCATTCTGAATAGTGTGAAATCTGTAAAGCTGCATATAAAGGTGAATAGCTTACAGAAAGGAAAGCGTAGAAAGATTTATTGTCTTTCATGATAAGAATCTTACAGCAGAAAAGAAGAAAAAAATTACTTGATCTCTAGAGATTCTGCTTTCAAGCAAAAAGGATAGTAGCAGAAGAGGGTTTGCAGCTTTTGAAAGCAGAAGTGAGGAGAATGGAAAAAGAGATCAGAGATGTGAATGGCATTAGAATTGTGTCAAATGCATAAAGCAAGGAAAAGACACATTTTTCATTGAGAATATGACTTGGAGCAAGGGGAAGAAAGATTGCTTTAGTGGTAGTATTTGAATTTGAATTATTAGTGAAGGAGGCTGAAAAGCTCTGAAAGTTGGTGATTGGTTGTTTTGGAGCAATGGAGCTTGGAGTTTTGGTAGCATGAGAGTTCTGATTGCACTGAAGAGAGGTATAAATAAAGGCTTTTCCAGAAACTCTCTCTCTGGAGGTAGAGAGACCCCATGGAGGCAGAATGAATTGAGATGAACTCAAAACTTATGGTCATGGTCACCAAAGAAACAGGAGCAGAGTTGTTGATTTATGGAAAGAGGCGACAAGAAAACAGAGGGTTGGGGTGGGATGCTGGCAAAGAGCAGGGAGCTCACATCAGTTTAAGGAGCTAAAACAAAAATAGTAATCTCTTCATTGCAGAATATGGTGAACTTTGCTAGAACACTTCTGTGGCAAGGCTTTGTGGGTGGCTTTATGCTTAATGAAGCTGCCTGAGTGCTGGTACACAGCATCTGTGTGGTCCAGAGCAGCATAATGGAAGAGATGCGTGTAGAGACAGAAGGACCAGTAACAGTCCAGTTGCTGGAAAAAAATAAAGCAACTGAGTGCTTTGAATAGACTTCTATAAAACCAGATTGCAGGCTGGTGAGGCGAGGAAAAAGGGTATTTTGTGTAATTAAAAAAAAAGAGCGAAAAGCCCAGCATTTGCTATGGGCGCAAAGTGTGCTCCGGGGGTCGCTCTGTCCGGCTGTGTTGGGACTGCCCAGTCTGCGGGAGAGGCTGCAGTGCTGGCACCTCACATCACTCACCAACAGTCCCAGGAGGTGTAGAGGACAGGCTGCAGGAGGCAGGTGCATTTACACCTGTCTTTTTCACCCTGAAATGTCATAGAAATCGATGTGTTTATCAGCCCTGAATTTGGGAGTAAAGTAGCAGTGTGACATTGCTGACACACTGGGCATAAAAATGATTCTCCCCATTTCTCCTTGTTCAAGGATTCCGTAGCAACCCTTATCTTCTCATGGAAAAGCCTCTGAGCTCACCGGCTCTTGCAGAACTGATAACCTGTGGTTTTTCTGGTGCCTTCTGGGCCCAGACGTAATGCTCAAACAATACCCCGCAGCAGTGTAGAAAATATTTCTTGATTCATTGCTGGTTTTTTTAACAGAAGTGTATAATACAGAATATATGTAATATACAGAAGTGTATAATAAAAATAATAATGCTAAAAATAATGCTAAAATACACAAGTTACATCTGAACTGAGCAGCATGACTGAAAGGCAGCTGCTGGACATGCTCCAAATGTAAAAATGGCTGTTTGCGAGTTGGCAAAGCTCTGTTTCTAAAAGCCAAGCATCAATGAGCCTGGTTCTTGAAGGAGCTGAGCCCACCACAGTTAGTGTGCAGGGCTGGATTTCTTGTCCTCAGATGTGTTGAAAGAATTAGAGGGATCACAAAGTGAATAGGTGGGGTTTGGCTTGGTATTTTTTTACAAAAACCTGCCTTTTTTGTGCAATGCCAGAAGTTCAAAGGCGGTTGATAACAGCGATAGCAGTGGCAGCTGTGTGCTGGCTCAGCACATTGCAGGTGGCTGCAGATGGCAGCTGCTACTTTCTTACCCCCTTTTTATTTACACTGAAGTTGATTTTTATACCAACAGCTTCCTTTTTGGTGGTGGTTTGGGGGGTTTTATTTTGTAATTTTTTTTTAGAGAGAGATAAGTATTTTCGTGGAAGGGCAGTACTGTATGTAGTTTACAGTCATTTGTAGCATAATAAAAATCCATTCTGAAGAAGGGAAATTGTCGTGGAAATTGAGTTGATGTGCTTTGCACGTACTTATGGAGGCATCAGTTCTTGATTTCCCTATTGTTGTTGTGCAGTGATATATTCCACAGAAAGATCTTAACAGCAGTGTTTCCCTTGCTGTGATGGCTGCTGCCTAGAAATTCAGTATCCAACATGAACTAATGCTGAAAATGAGGACATTGAAAGTCACCATTTGAACACTGTATTTTCAGATTTTAAAGAAATATTAAAATAAACTCTTGTTCTTTTGACATTATAACACTCTAAATATGATCCTTTAAGTTTTAATTAGCATTTAAGATTCCCAATTCTCCATTGTTCGGGAATTGGCCTGGCAGCACACTTGCTGGGGGAGCTTCTTTGTTGCTGTGTTACAATGAAGTTGCTGGACACCTGTGGGTGCCACAGTGATGCCAGGATGCATCTGGATTACTCTGTCTCTTCAGTCACAGCTCCTGGTGACCTTCATGTGGACCTTTGATCTGCCCAGGGTTTCTTAGAGTGTGAGCAGTGGAGGGAGAATGCATTTTGTAATCTTTGAAGAGATTCAAAATCAATCCGTGCTATTAAGGGGAACTGGAGACACACTAATCAGTGAAACAATGGCTTGAAGTTACTGTGCAAAGTACCAATTAAAGAGGTTTGTGTCATGTGTGTTGTGTGTGTGGTTCTCCCCCCACTGAATGAAGATTTCCCCTCTGCTGGCAGTGGGATTTGAGGATGCAGAAGCAGACTGTTTTGTTTTGCCTGTGCTTGGCACTGCTGCCATTCAAGCAGATGACCCTTGAATCCATCCAAGCAGGGTTTGTTTGGGTCAGATGGGCATTTTTTCAAAATAGGAAAGAATGTGTACCACAGTGTGCCTCAAAGTGGTTCTGTAATGTGCTGGGCCAAAACTATCCTTCGTTTCATTTTGTAGTGCTGTGTGGATGGACTGGCTCAGAGCTGCACCTGAGATTTATTTTCAGGCAACATATGGAAGGTTTTAAGAGTGTAGCTTCTGACAAAATTTCTCCTGGGCAGAAGCACAAAGAGCCTGTTGGGGGATGTACCTGTAGTGTCACAAATAGTGGTGCTCTGCTGTTGCTGTCCTTGTGACTCTATCATAATTCATTCATTTTTTTTACCTTACATTGTGGTTTTCAAGTTCGGTTTTGATGTACTTCACTGATACTCCTCTTTAGCCTTTTTTTGATTTTTAGGTGAAATAAGTTCAGGGTGGTAACATATCAAGTCTCCCTCCATAGCTTACCATAAAGGCCCACTGGATCATCTGCAGATGAAGGAGAGCATCCAGATTTTTTTATTTGATATTGCTTAGTATACTCTCCCTTTATTTCATTTGTCAGTAGAGCTACTCATTAACCCCTACTACTTGTTAGCATTTGATTGCTGAGGGAGGTGTCAGCTACTCCAAAGTTGAGCAGATGGGAGAAGCCCAGAGGAATTGTCATTTTCCTGGACCAGAGCTATCTGTATGTCAGACTGGCACTGCTCTGAGCTGTTGCTGATGTAGCCAGGACTGGGAGAAAATACTGAACTAAATAAGCAGTATTGACTGAGTTATTGCATGTAACGAAATCCAAGCTGCTGCTGCCTGTGGTAGCTTAGGTCAGGAAGCCAGAAAGGTGTTCTTATTTTTTCTTGTCTGGGCTATCCTGACCCTCCATTGCTGTAGAGGTTGAAGAGACAACTGATTTCAACCTCATTAATAACTAGTTTGGATCTGGATTTTGAGAATATCTAAGGAGGTTTATGATGTTACAGTTGTGTGGCCACTGTGAAAATAGTGAGGAGCTTTAGGAGCAGTGTTTGTTGGGACAGCTTATGGCTGACTAGCTGTAGAGATGGCTATGTCAGCACAGGCACTGACAACTGCTTCCAAGAACAGGGTGCCACCACTTCTGCTGTTTCGATATTGTGCTTTAAAGTGCAAAATACAGAACTTGCCCTTTTTGTGTCTTAATGATGGCAGGGTATGTTCTCTTGTTTATTCTAGCAGAGGTGTTTGATTTTCACAATATCTCAGGCACTGGAGTTCAGAGAAGCTTGGGGCAAAAGCTCTTGCGGCAGGAAAAGCTAGCTTGGGCTTAATGAACATGGCCTTTCTCATGACAAAGGAACTCTCCTGGTTTTGCTGCTGCCATTTTTGTCTACATGTAGAGTTGTATACAGTTTAATTTTAATGTGATTAATCAAGGCAGATCTTAGGAAAATAATCCTTTCTGTAAGAAAGGGCTATGTGTTACTCTTGTATGGCCAAAGATTGATTTTTTTTTTCTTGTTTTATGAAAATACAGGTTAGTGGCTGTATAACAGGCACAAAGTGTGCACTTTGTGAGTGGACAAACCAGTATCTTGCTAATTCCTGGTACACAGCTTCAGTGTGCTGTATTTTGCACACAGAGTTTGGCACCACAGTGTGTCCTGCAATGAAGGGACTGCTGTGGCATAAGTATATTCAGAACAACTGGTCTTAAAACCTCTTGTACCTGTAAGATAACAGTTGACAGACAAAAAAGTCTCTGGAAACACCATTTAGTCATTATTTGATAAAGATCCAATTGCTTTTTCTACACATCTTTTTGTTTCTGTAGAATTCAAGCCAGATGTAACACAGTCTCTGAAGTACAGCAGAGAAAAGGGAAGGAGATTTCAGCATAATATTTGTGAAGCAATTGTATTTAGTCATCAGAAAGTTATTGCAGTCTGTCATGCTGGGTGGTAAACAAGGCTGCTGAAAGAAAATCTGAGCTGCTTGGGTCCTGCTCGCATTGTAGGCTAGTTTGTTGGGAGAATAGAACTGCAGACTGCGGTACAGCAATGCTGGGCTTACACCCACACTGATCTCCCCCTGCTTTGGCCGCACTTTCTGTCCCTTTTCACTTTATCTTTGTCTTTCACCAGTGGTTCTGCCTCTAGCTTAATGTAAGTTACAGCATTAAAATAATTTGCACTAGAGACACTGCAATTTGCACAGTTCATGTGCAAGTTGGGGTGTTGTGTGTGAAGTGTTAGTAGATGTTGTTACTAAGTTGGAAAACAACTTTGAACTGGGAATGCTGAATGATCTCAGTTGGATCTGTCTGGACTGTGCGAGAGCCTGACTGGTGTTAGCAGCTGGTCCTTCAGCCAAACAGGACACAACCCTGGCTGAAGTTGGCTCTTGGTGTGAGCAGAGACTGGTAGAGCTATGCCATTAGCAGATCCTGCTCAGAAACAAGAGTTAAGACAGTTTTTATCCAGAATCACAGGATAGAGTTCACTGCTCTGTACACATTTGTCCTTTGACTTGTACTGGGGATGGGCATCGCTTCATGACTTGTACAAAGTACCTCTCATCCTGTGGAGCTGCCAAGCATCTTCTTCACCTCTGCTGTGTTCCATGAGGGGTGCTATGCCTGTAAAGGGAAAATATCTTTTTTTAAACACTAGCTGCCATATGATACTGTTTAGTATTAGATTATTTTCCTTTACTCCATGGTATTTTCTAGAAAGAAGTACCACTTTTGTAATCTAAATGTAAGCAAAGTCTCTAATACGCCTCTGTTACATATAAAGCGGTATCATAGGTATCATTAGTTTAAGTAGAGAACTCCTTTGGGATTCAGTTCATTAAAATTGTTTGAGGTAGTGATAGAACTGTAAGGCAGTGGTTTTGAGATGATTGTATCTCAGTAGGATTGGGAAGTGTAAACTAAGCACATTCCACATCCCAGAGCTGCAGTACCTTGTAAAAATAGGCCACTAGTGCTGGGAGGATAAATTCAACCAAAGCTTTCATCTCATGCTTTATATATAAATTAGTTATGGCCAAATTAAGTCAGTAGGAGACTTCTAATCTTTGATAGCTGTACTAACTCCAGCTTTTTTGTCAATATTATTTTAATTGTAAATTCTTTTACTTCTGACAGCTTTGTGGTGTCTAGTGCTGAGGTCCCATGAACTTGCTCCTGGGGTGCTCCTGCAGCATGCTGATGTTAAATCTGCCCAAGAAAGACTGTCACTAGTGGAAACAGTTAATGGAAACTTTAAAATAGTATAAATACCTTTAGTATTAGAGTAAGAAAATTAGAAGACCTCCAACAGGCTCTGTAACAGAGGAGGGAAAGTTTTAATTTACAAGACAAACTTGTTCTTACGATTATTGAAATAGTTGGTTTGTGGACATTTCTGATGAGGCAGGCTTAGCAGGGATTTGCCAAGGGACAGAACAGACATGACTTCTTCAACAGTTTTGGACTGCAGGCAGGAAGAAGGGAGCAGTTCTACTCTAGAATCACTGAAGTGGGAGTTTTTTGAAGAGTAATTGTCACAGGTTAAGAGAAGAATGTTAAAATTAAAAAATAAAAGTAACAACCAAAAGAACTTGACCCGGGAGAAAAGCATTGGGAAGTTATCAGTGTGTTAGAAAAGTGGTTTAGTAAAGACTAAAACATTAGCCAAGGTTTAGCTTGATTAGGAACAAGCAAGACTGTTCAGGACAATGACTGCTGTGCTGACAGGTTGGTCATGACTGCTCCTGTCCCCAGGCTGTGCTGGACCTGCCAGCACTGGCAACAGCTGCTCTGCCAGCCCTTCCTGGCTTCCAGGGTTGGGGCATGGTGCACACTGCTGCCCTGCAGTCCCACTGGCACCTGCTCAGGGCTGGAGCTGGGTCACTTCACTGGAACAACCACATGTAGGTCCAGTAGATGGTGAATTGGCACCTGGCTGACAAAAGCCCCTGTTCTGAGGAGAGCTGTTGTGGATATATTGTGAACTGTATTCCAGCAGCATGGTTGCTCCTGAGGGGAGGAATGTCATCCTGGCACCAGAGGCCCAGTTCCAGAGAGGAAAACGGATCATTTCTGAGTTTGCTACCAGTCACAGTGGATTGCATGTGTTGAACTCTCCTAAATCATTTGGTACATCAGAAGAATCAAAATTTGGTTCTGCAAATGAAGCCCTGACAACTTTCAAGGGTCTGAAATCAATTTCAGGACATAGCTGGTTCAAAGTTCGCTTTGTGATCTCTTGTTCTGTAACTCCTCTGAGCGACAGCTTCCCTGGGCAGAGCCAGACCTCACTGGTAGATTTCACTGCTGTTTGCTGTTAAGAAGTGCAGATACAGGAGTGACTGATTTTGGTTATTAACTCTTAATAAGCAGCCTCAATCTGAAATAGAAAAGAAAAATCTATGTTTGATGTCACAATATGCTTTTTAAAAATATAAATGTCACTTAGAGCTACTAATTGCAATACATCATTGGTACGACTTTACTGCTGAGTATATGGGCAGCAGTGGCTCTGTCAGTGTAGCAGGTTTAGTGTTCATTTTATGTTCTGGAAGTGTGGTTCATCTTTACAGTCCCTTGCTAGTTTGCATCCATAGGGAGAATTACTGCAGTCACAGCCTGAGTTCAGCTATTCCCCAGGGAACAACATCCCCATGTCCTCCCAAACCTGGCAGAATGACAAGCTGTTGAAGGCAGAGGGCTGTTGCCTCTGTTCCTGAACAATTTTCTTCCTTCTGCTTTTAGCTCAAGGCAGTTTTGGTGAAACAACCTCAAACTTGTTTCTGTAGTACCTGAAAATACCAACCCAGCACACAGAGCCCTTCCCAACATGCCAGCTGAGGCTGCAGGCAGGCAGCTCTCACTGGGTGCAGGGTGAGTCAGGCAGCTGCTGAGCACTGCTCATCCCTGCAGGTGACTGTTTGGGGACACTTTGGGTGGCAGTGACCCTTTGTAGAACTGGCGTTGGAGGTGAACCAGCCCTTTTGGAAGTGAAAAATTACAGCTACCTAAAAGCTTATTGGCAGGCCTTGGAAAGGTTAAATGTTTTCCTTGGGGAAGGGAAGGACATGGAAAGCTGCCAAGCATTTAGATTTGAGATTTGAGAAGCAGCTGGAGTTTAACTGCTCTAAGCAAGCAATTCTGTGCAGGAAGAGAAGACTGAGTAACAGTGTTACAGAGTGCCGTTCATAACACTATTGTTAGTGTAGGTTATTGTTTTCAACCCAGACTCCCACACTGACCTGAAGCTGAGGTGCCTAGCCCAGGCCCACCTGCCGTCCAGCACCCTTGGTCTGTGAAGAAGAAGGATGTATGGAAATGCACAGAGGGAATGGGGTCCCCTTTCATTATCCTGGAGCTCAGAAATGGCTCGTTTTTATGGGTGATGAGATCACTGTTTGGACATGGGACCATTAGCAACAACAGACTTATTCCAGTTTTAAAACAGGTTATTTCAGATGGATTTAAATAGTCATCCTGTGATCCCAGAGACTACCAGTGCCCCCAGCTTCTGATCATAAGACTCATTTCAGCCCTCCCAGCTTCTTCTACACCATGGATCTGTTTGTTTTTGTAAAGATATCACACCACTACTGCTGCCTGTGTGGGCCCAAAAAGCTCTGGGCGAAGACTGCCTGCTTGGGTGGGCAGCTACAGCCCGTGGCTGGGGTTCGGGAGTGTTTATCCTCACCTGGGGAGTAGCTTGCTGTCAGAGCATCGCTGGAGCAGGGCTCAGTCCTTACACAAGGAGCTTAAACAAAAGAAGTGAGATATTGCCACGTGCCCAAGTGTTAATCCTCCCTGTGACAAAGGAATAGTTGGGAGGGTGTGCATTGCATTTGGATCAAATGTTTGGACAGACAGCAAGCAACTCGTTAAGCAAGAGGACGTATGTATTGTATCAAGACTTAATGCTGATTAGGTAGTTCTAAGAGTTAACTGGCATCAGGATATGCTGTGGTGTCTGAGTGTCAACTCACGTCTCACTAATATTGTGCAGAAAAAGCTCTGTGACAGTGCATTTCTTTGTTCTCCACTGTTGTGATAAACTCCTCCTTAATGTTACAGCTGCATAAAGCTTTTTATTTAAAGATTTGCAAAGAAGAAAAAATCTTGAGCTGAATACATTAACAGAGTGGTACTCCAGCATTAATCACAGCTAAAGAGACTCCTGAGACATATGTATCCATAGTATGATATTTTGTTATGGGGTAGATGTTTGGATAATGAGATGACAGGTTACAAAAAAAAACCCCAAACCACTCAAAACAAAAATAAAACCCAGGCAATTGTGCATGGTTGCTCTCAAGTGTCAGTGTAGCTGCATATCTTCCATTAACACTTAAGAGCTATGGGGAGCATTCTGGATAAGTTATGATAAATAGCCACTATGCAGTTTTCCTCACTTTCTGCAGGGGAATGCATGCTTCAGGTTGCATATATTCTGCCTCTTCTTCCTGGCATCTCTGACTTTTGTTCCTTGCAGGATATTTGTCATGGCCTAACCTGCCTGTGCTTGGGAACATGGGGAATGTCTTGTGAATTAGAGCTCTTCAGATCTTGTCTCCTACTTCATAAAATAAAAGATAGGACTGCAACTTCTGCTAGGAAAGAAAAATCAGGTCAGGTTCACTTCGTGGCTCCAAATGCATAAATCCCATACTTTGTCCAGGTATAGGAAAACCTCAGAAGGAGTGAGGTGAGGAACTCTCCTAGTGAGTTCTTTCAGCATTAGAGGCAGAACAGCCAAGGGTGTCAACACAGGAGTTCGTGGTGCTGTGTTTAAGACATATCCTGCTGCTGAATTGTGCTGGGAAGGGACAGCTCTTGCAGTGACACTGAGAGTAGCTCAGATTTCTGTGAGAGCACTGGGGACAAGTGCTGCACAGGTGGGTGTTTCAGAGAGGCACCAGGGAAGGGAGACTAACTGGGATAGATAGTTTTTTGGGGTTTTTTTTTTGGCTCAGTAATATGAATTGCTATTAAAGCTTGACTTTGCTTTTCAACACACAAACAAAACACTATGTCTTCTAAGTGACCACTGTGCTCTGCCTTCCTCTTTCCTTCCCTGTTTGCACCTGCCACGTTCGGCATCACACCAAGGTCCTGAAAGCCCAGCAGCTTTTCTGCAGATAGACCACGGCATGGCATGGCTTGAAGCAGCAGCACAGAGCAGAGAGACCAAAGTACAGTTTAGCACAGTATCTACATTATTTTTCTCCATTGCGCTTGTGTGAACAAAAAACTAAAGACACTTGCTATAAATTCTGGAAAATACAGCCTGACTGATGCAGACAGTGACTGTGTGGTCTGTCTGTGCTTGTGTTGTAAAATATGCTGGGAATATGCTCATTTTTCTCTCAATTGTAAGAACTGTTTTCTTAGTAGTTTCCCATGCAATGTTTGGAGAAGAAGACACAGATGCTGGATACAGTTAGAATAAACAAAGGTTTGTAACCAAAGGAAGGTCCATTTCTGGTATGGAGGGCCTGAGGGGGATGTCTGTGGCTCATCAGCACAGTTATAAAAGAATAATAGTTGCATTTGAGTATATCATAGAATCATAGAATGATCTGGGTTGGGAGGGATCTTAAAGATCATCTAGCTCCAACCCCCTTCTGTGGACAGGGACAGCATCCACTAGACCAGGTTGCTCAGAGCTCTCTCCAACTTGGCCTTGAACACTTTCAAGGATGGGGCATCCACAACTTCTCTGAGCAACCTGTGCCAGGGCCTCACCACCCTCACAGTAAAATAATTTTTTCCTAATNAATACAGCCTGACTGATGCAGACAGTGACTGTGTGGTCTGTCTGTGCTTGTGTTGTAAAATATGCTGGGAATATGCTCATTTTTCTCTCAATTGTAAGAACTGTTTTCTTAGTAGTTTCCCATGCAATGTTTGGAGAAGAAGACACAGATGCTGGATACAGTTAGAATAAACAAAGGTTTGTAACCAAAGGAAGGTCCATTTCTGGTATGGAGGGCCTGAGGGGGATGTCTGTGGCTCATCAGCACAGTTATAAAAGAATAATAGTTGCATTTGAGTATATCATAGAATCATAGAATGATCTGGGTTGGGAGGGATCTTAAAGATCATCTAGCTCCAACCCCCTTCTGTGGACAGGGACAGCATCCACTAGACCAGGTTGCTCAGAGCTCTCTCCAACTTGGCCTTGAACACTTTCAAGGATGGGGCATCCACAACTTCTCTGAGCAACCTGTGCCAGGGCCTCACCACCCTCACAGTAAAATAATTTTTTCCTAATACCTAATCCAAACCTACTCTCTTTCAATATGAAGCCATTCTTCCTTTTCCTGTCACTACATGCTCATGTAAAAAGGCTCTGATTTTCTTGTCCCCTCAGTCCTCTCAGGCACTGGAAGGCTGCAGTTAGGTCTCCCTGGAGCCTACTCTTTCCCAGGCTGAACAATCCCAATTTTCTCAGCCTTTCCTTGTAACAGAGGTGGTCCATCGTTATGATCAACTCGGTGGCCTCCTCTGGCCACTGTTCCACGTCCTTCCTGTGCTGGGACCTCAGGGCTGGAGGCAGCTCAGGTGTGGTCTCACCTGAGCGGGGCAGAGGGGCAGAATCCCCAGTCCCCTGCTGCCCACACTGTGGGATCAGCCCAGCACACACGGCCAGGGCATGTCCAGCCACCAGCACCCCCAAATCCTGCTCTCCAGGGCTGCACCATCTGTTGATCCCCTAGCCTGGATTGATACTAGGGGTTGCCCCAACCCAGGTGCCACACCAACACTTGGTCTTGTCAAACTGCATGAGATTCCCATGGACCCACTTACTGAGCTTGTCCAGCTCCCTCTGGATGGCCCCCGTCATTCAGGTGTGTCACTGCACCACTCAGCTTGGTGTCATCAGTGAGTTGGTGACTGCCATGTGTCAGTGAGGATAGTTAAATGCTGAACAAATGTCACAAACACGAATTTGGAGTGGTGGTGTTCTATGCTTTTATCTGTCTAGGACACAGCTGTAGGTATAGCTGTGCCTGGTTGTAGGTCTACACCAGCCTCCCTGCATTCACAGTGAGAGGGCTGTGTGATACAGCCTGAATTTTATATGGGGCTTGTGTAGGAAATGAAATTGCTTCTTTTTCTAACTTGAGGTGGTCTGAGCCATAGTACCAACAGGTGTTTTATTTATAAATCTTTCCTTGTACAAAGGAGCATCTTGCGCTGTAGCAGATGCGTGTGTGCACAGGATGAGATGGGTGCTGGTGTGACTGAGGCAGCAGAGCCAGGCTACCTTGGCATTTTTCCTTCACATGAATAAGCAATAATTTTTATACTATTTTATAGGTCCTCTATTGTAAGAATAGAATGGGTAGAATTTTAAAAGCAAGAAGCTCTTGTAGCTGCTAATATAAAGAGTTGGATCTAATGAAACATTTTATCTTTTTTTTTTCTCTCAAATATTAGTGTTTTGTTTAGTAACTATAAGAAAAAAAGAACTTATAAACCTGTAATTTGAGAACTAGGGGAAGATTATTTTTGATTTCTTATGCAATCTTAATTCCACTCTGGTTCTAGAAGTATTTTGTATTCCAGCCCTTAATTACACAGTTATGTGATACTTTGCCACAGGACCCCAGTCCTCACATGTGCAGAGGAAATGCCATTAAAATCAGATGGGCACCAGGGAATTCCCACACGAGTTGCAAACTGCAAAGAATGTAACTTGTTAGTTGTGATATTGTGTAGTGATTGACCTGAAGCTTTCTTTTCATGCATAGGAAAGGATAATGGTCCAGAGTTTAAGTTGTTAATTTCACTGTTCAGTAGGTCACTGAATATGGGACTAAGTTACGTGCCTGAGGATTAGTCTTCCCAATTTTCATGCTTATATTACTGATTTTTATTGATGTTTTATTGATGATTTTGACAGACTTGACAGTGATGGTGATCTTAAGGGTCTTTTCCAACATGATTGATTCTGTGGTTTTCTTCTACCCACAGCAACAATATATAGGAGTTGCTGTGCTGTCCGAGTGCAGTGCGTTTCTTCCAAAGTGTCTGCATCCTTTTTTTGTGACTTTTTCCCAAGAATAACACAAGAGGGAATGATCATACCTATAGAAATGCTTACTGCGCAAAGAATTAAATCTAAACCTAGAATTAGTGATACATTTGGGCAAACTAAGCTTTGGCTTTTGATGATGATAATAACATGAAAAATTAGGTGTGAGGGTGTTTACTACAGCTCAAACCGACCCGTGGCTTCATGAGCTGGTGGAGTTCAGGGTAACAGCAGCCATGCTAATGACACAGCTTGGCTTGACAGATCACCGTATGGCTGGTGACCTTGAGGCTACTATGCAGTGCCCAGGACAAAGGAGGGAGTCGGCTACCTGAGATTTTCTTCTCAATTATTTTAATTCTCAGGGTCAAATTACACCCAACTTTTTATGTGCTGGGGTGTACTAGAAAAAGCAAGTGCTAAGGAGCAGGCTTCTGGCGGTGTTGCAGGACAGTAGTTGTGTTTTTGACTTGCAGGCAAGGGCAGATTCAGACTGGTTCTGAAGGAATCCTTACTCTTTCTAGTACCAGTGCTGCTCAAAGGAGCCTCTTGCAGGAACTCTTCTCAGGCAGAGCTGAGAGCGTGAAAAGAGCGTGACAGTGTCTCTAGCAGCAGGAACAGGGCAGTCTGTGACCTTTAGATGGGCAAGATCACTTTCAGATCATGGTCTTTTCCTGGGCAGGATGGATGGGAGATTTCTGCATAGTGGGGATTTACTCTGGATTGAGGAGTTGAGGGGTTTGTCAGGTAGATGAATCAGTGGGATTTTATGGCCATGAGTTCTCCACCCAGCACTTTAATATATCATTATCACTATAATTTGCTTTGGGTGGAGCTGAGCACCTGGCCAGACATTCTCATGTATTCCAGCCCCTCCTCTCCCCTGTGCTGAGGGCAGAGGATGAAGAAAGATGCCACTGAGCCACTGAAGCAATAAGGGTCAAAGGAAGGTTCAGAATCCTCAGTTAGTCAGCTCACCTTTTTTAGAGACTAGAGAAACTGTGAAACCTGTGAGAGAGAACAGGTGCAATATACGTCTGTCTTAATGTACATGAATATGACTTTCTGTATTGGTAATAGAAAAATCTGATCTAGGAAGGATGTAGTGGATTTAGCTTCTCTTTCCTGCAGAAAAATCCCCCTGTTTGGTCAGTTATATGAGATCATGTGGCATCCAATTGAATCTTAGAGCTTGCAAGCATGCACATTTATTTGACAAAAAATCCTAGGAGCAAATTGAATGCACAGCTTGCTAACAGCCAATAAATCTCGGTTAGATCTCTCTCCTCTGGTCAGGGGAGAAGGGAGCTATTTTTAAATCTGGCATTGCTGCACACATGGAAATAGAATGATTTTTCATGTGCTAGACAGACATGACAATACTTTTGCACTAAATAATGAGCTCTTGCTGTTGCTTTGAATGAAATGGGCAGGGTTGGACAGAAACAATTCTTTCTTCAGACCAGATGGTCTCCAAAGGTTTCTCCAGGCATTGACCTCTGCAAAGATTAGACCATCCAGGGAGGAAGAAGAGCAAAGCAGCCTGAATGGTGGGGAGAGAAGATCACCAGTAGCTTTGTGGGAGGTCTTCCATTGCATCTCACTTACTTGGAAATGGGGAAAATAGTATGATGATTTGTTTGATCAAGCCTCTTGCAATCCTCTTAAACAGTTTGGATTATCTGGCTGGAGGCTCTTTCTGCCAAAGGCAAAAGGTCTCCACTGCAGTTGTTAAGGAGATGTAAAGATGTGAATTCATGTCAGCCTCTAGCTCTCAGCTTTCCCTGTGGCCCTGGGTTTGTGCAAAGATAGAGCCAACACTTATGCAGGCTTGGAATATGGGATATGGCAACTTGTAATTTGCATTGGTGTACTGTAGTGTCTGGTTGCAGCAATTTTGGCCTTCTCAGTGTGCTATGAAGCCATGCTCTGCTCTTTGCTGCTAAAAATAAGCAGATGATTTTATATAGTCTAATCTTAATCTGATATGTGAGGGAACGGTAATTTAACTTTATTAGTCTTAACAGTTGCAGGTGATTCAGTGTTGGTGTTCAGAACACATGAGATTCAAGTCTTGGCACATGCTTCTGGTGCAGACATTTCCCTTATCTCAGCGTGCTGTGGGTGCTTGTTGGTGCCCATGTGATTCCTCGGTGGATCCCTTGCTGCGCATTCACTGAGACCGTGTCTAGTCATTACTGATGTGCATCTGTCTGAGCAAGAGAGGAGAGCTCGGAGGGAATCTGAGTGTGTAGGTCAGAGGCTGAAGCTTGCTTAGCTGGGCTGCAGGACAGGTGAGAGCAGGCAGCAGGTCCTATACCCCAGCTGAAGTAACAGGCTGCCTCTGTCAGCAGCTCGGTTTTAATTTAGAAGTTTGGAAAACCACACTGTCGCATCATGGGCACAGCTACAAAAATACTATTTTTGTAGACAGCTGTATTCCCTGTTTGCCTATATCTGTAGCTAATTCTGTTAATGTTTTAAAACATATTTTCCACTTTATTTTAATTAAGTGTTTGAAGATACAGCTTGAAGGAAAATAATGTTGGAAAAAATAAAAGCTAAGTACAGTGAACCATTCCCATAGCTGTGTATGTTCCAGCTCAATTTATTCAAGTATCTGTCTATATTCATGAAGGATCCCAAGATCATACTACACCAATATCTTGGTTTTTATTTCTTATCTATTTCAAAAGAATAGTAGTTTTTTTCTTTGAAGTCTTTCTTGAAGTCTTGCCTAAGTCTTGGGGCTGAGGGGAGGGAAGATTTTATTAGTCAACCATAGTTTCTATTTTTTTTCTACCTGAGATCTTGTATTTCATTTGAGTTTTAACTCCATGTGTCTCTCTCCAAAAGGATTAATTATATTTTCAAATTACTGCTCTGGGCATAAAGAAAATGTCTGTTGAAAAGCAGCAAATATATGTCCAAATAAGAATATCTGGAGTGATCTGAATCTGATTTTCTCTTGTGAAAAGTCCCTTCTTGTTAAAGTGGGGACAGATTTGGGCACTGACTTGGGCTCTGGAAAACTTTTGCTGGTTGCTTACAGACAGTGGGACAACACAGGTGTGAATGCTGCTTTCCCTGCTTGTTCCTTGACTTTTTTCTGAGTCAATTGTGAGAATTTTTAAGAGAAGCAAGAAAACCAAATCTAATTATTGTGTAAATGACTTGGTTTTCTGTAATTTCAGGGGGTGAGGGGAACAGTTTCTGTTTCAGTAGAATCTAATTGATTAATGCGCATAAGGAAAGATATAAAATTTTGGAATTTAATTGTAGCTGACCAAATCACCATCATTTTGGGGTCTGTTTGTTCTTCCAGGTCAATCAGAATGTGGAGATCCAAAGGGCCCGCCTGCGAGATGATATTAAGGAATATAAATTCCGAGAAGCACGTTTGCTGCAAGACTACACTGAGCTCGAAGAGGAAAACATCTGTCTCCAGAAACAAGTGTCTGTCCTGAAGCAAAATCAGGTAAGTTTTTCAACCAGTGAGCATTACTTTGGCAGCACCAGTTAATTCCTGTGTTACAGCATGGTTCTGTCTTGTTTGAACATCCAGACACTTATTTTTTACCTTTGTACTACTTTTGAGACTATAAGCTCTGTATTTTAGCACCAAGAGTTGTCCAAAAATGTTCAAGTCCTTTCTGACTGTTTATACACAGTCATAATGCTTTATTTCTTCTACTTTGACTTCCAACTCCTTCCATTGCATTCTCTCTCTCTGATGGAAGCAAAGTCTCTATCACTCTGCTTTGTTACTTAGTTTAGTCCTTTTGCTACCCTGTTTTTTTAGTGCCTCTTTATGATGCCATCCATCCATCCGTGTTCCATCCTCCCTCTTCTACAGCATCTGGAAATGGGAGTGTTCCTGAACATATGTTTCAATTGCTACTTAATCCTTACATTATCTCTCCATTTCTGAGCTCCTCTTCTACCTACTTCCATTAAACTTAGAACCGTTATAGTTGCTCTACACTGTCCCACTTATGTGAAGTGTCACATTTAATTGTGCAGTTCCAGCTATTTTCAGAATTTTAGAAAATTGCATTCTTGGAACTTCTTAGACCTTACTTGAGTTTTCATTTGTGGAGCTAATTAAATTAGATGTGGTCTTTGGCATGGTTCACTTATCTTCATCTATCAGTTTGGGACTTACTATTTTTATTCTTCAGGTACCTGTCAGTCACATCACATAAATAAAGTTCAGGGTTCAATTGAGAAAGTGAAGAACACAGTCCACAAAGACACACCAAGGGCTGGAGTCCCTCTGCTCTGGAAACAGGTTGGGAGAGCTGGGGGTGTTCACGTGGAAAAGAGAAGGCTCCAGGGAAACCTTAGAGCCCCTTCCAGTGCCTAAATGGGCTCCAAGAGAGCTGGAGAGGGACTTTGGACAAGGGCCTGGAAGGACAGGACAAGTGGGAATGGCTTGCCACTGCCAGAGGGCAGGGTTAGATGGGGTAGTGGGTAGAAAAAAATTCTTGGTTGTGAGGGTGACGAGGGCTTGGCACAGGTTGCCCAGAGCAGCTGTGGTTGCCCCATCCCTGGAAATGTTCAAGGCCAGGTTGGACAGGGTTTGCAGCAACATGGTCCAGTGGAAAGTGTTCCTGCCCATGGCAGGGGGATGAATGAGTGTCTTGGTTTAGGACAATTTAGAGACGAAAACCTCTGGGTTGAGTTACTTCCTTTATAGTTGCAAATAGGGAATGAATGCAAGAAGATCAAGTCAAAAAATAATCCTTTACTAACAAGCAGAACAACAACAGTCAGGAAACAATGACAGATAATCACCAGATACAAACTGCTCAAACCCCATGGACTCCCCAAGATGGTGCTTGGGATTTTGACTGAGTGGGTCGAAGGACAAAAAGGAAAAAATGATATCACTGTTTTCCCAAACCGCTCCCTGCTCCTCTTATCTCCTGATGGCTGCAGCTCCGACTGGAGTTCTTTCGGAGTCAGGAGCTGGAAAAAACTTACGGAGTCAAATTCATTTTTCTATAGGCAGGGGTAGTCAAAAGCAGGCGGCTGGGCTAGATCCTTCGGCTGGCAGCGGCTGAAGGCGGCTTGGACCGGAGCAGGCGTCGTTGCCCCGTTCTCTCGGCAAAGGTGCCTCTGGCTTCCCGGAACTGGGGGGAGGAGAAGAAAACCAAGACTGCCGCTGGAAAGGGCTTTCACTACTGTCTTCTCCCTGGCTCCAAGCGAATAAAGGTGGATTGAGCTCAGGGGGGCGGCTCTTCTGCAGCGCGGAGCCTCCAAACCGTTCCTGCCGCGGCGGGCGAGAGCGCACGCCTGGAGCTGGCTCCCGCTGCCGTCTCTCCCCGTGCCGTGTCTCCCACCTCGCGCCCTGAGCAGCCGGGGCTGCCTGCGCAGCTTTCCACGCGCCGAGGCAAAACACTCCTTTCCCCCCCCACTCTTCAACATTCCTGGCTGTGAAATCTTGAAGATTCTTAAAAATACAATGACAATTTTTTGGGCAAAAATGATCATGGGATACCTTATCATTATGAGCCACCTCCAAGACCATAAGATGAACTTTCAGGTCAAACTGTTCTCTGATTCTACAACTTCATGATAAAATTCCTAAAATAAAAGTTCTTGAGAAAACTCAATACCATCTGTTGTAGTCAGCACATAGTAAAAGCTCTTTTGGATTTACTGCAGAACTCCTTCAGTGTTCTGAACAAAAGCTGCCTTGTGAAGCCAGATATTTGGGATATTGAATGCATTTTATTTATCTCCAGGTGAAACTCAGTGTTTATTACTTTGGGCCTCACTGCCCAAAAAGGGGTTCAAGGTTGGACCTGTTCTCATCTGCATATATTTGGTGTAATTACACAGTTTTGAGTGCCCTGACATCTCGTAGTAGGGACAAAAGGAGCTGTTGTGCTCTACATGCAGGCCGGAAGAGAGAGGGAGTTGGTAAAATCAAACCCACGTAGTTGGTTACTTTTGCGTTTTACCCTTTTTGTCTCATTCATCATATTCAGAGCAGCAAGTTAAAGTTCCTGGCTCTATGTTCACATTCTAGAATAATGATATTGAAGAATGTTGCCTTTCTGGGCTGAGCCAAATTTAACCTCAGGTGCTGTCTTAATAGTTGCTGGTAATTACTGACTGTTGTGAAACTTTGACAATAGACTACAATCTGAAATATTTTATCTCAGTGGATGTATACAGAACCAAGAGCTCATTCTTTTCATGATAGTGAATTATTTTGTTTTCTACTTTGCCCTAAAGCTACTTGATGATCTTTATTTGATGAAGTTTAATTATTCTGCTGACATAACTAGAAGCAGCCATTAAGTTTTCCAGGCAGCACTGAATTAACATGCTTGATTCCTGATTTGTAAGTTTGGTGTGATTCAGCACTCCCAGATTGCTCTATGTTGGCATCTAAAATTCATGTAGCAATTGACAAAAATAAATAATGTCATATATCACATGGTATGATTTCTTTCCTTTCAGGGTAAGGAAGAATATTCTTTAAGTTTGCTTCCTCCCTGCTTCTCCCAAGTGATCCAAAATTTTACTTTAATTGTTTGTATTGATAATTTCAGTGTGAGAGAGGTTTAAAGAAGTGCAGTTTTACAGGTGAAAACAGATAGCCATCAAACTCATCAGTGTGGATCTGAAGTGTAGAGTCTGACTTGTAGCCCTTTCAAGATGTGCTGAAATGATGATGAGGGAAATGCTAAAACATTTTATTTTGAATGTATAAAAGCAGAGCTCGATCACAGTTTTAACCCAGTGATGTATTCTAATGGCCATGCAGCAGAGTGTCAGAAGTTTAACTTTGCCATGCTGGGTTCTGGAAATGTGAAACTTGACTTTGTGGGAAGGTTGGCCAGGGAATTTGTTAATCAAATGTTTGCATGCTAGGAAAGCCTGTTTTGGGATGCCTCTATATCACACACTCTATCTCCCCTCTGATCTAATTAAGCTGGAATAGATCATCTCATAATAGTAAATGTATTCCATGGGCTCTGTAAAGATTAATTATATAAGCCATGTTTGCAGTCATAGTGCTAAAACTAGACTCTAGGAATGAAAAGCATTTTCTATTGCTATAACATTTAAGTGAAATCAAACACTCAAAAGCAAAATGACTTGGTCCCTTGCAGGCAGACATTTTCATTAGAGGTTTTTCCCCCCATTTGTGTATCTCCAGGTGGAGTTTGAAGGCTTGAAACATGAAATCAAAAGGCTCGAAGAGGAAACTGAGTTTCTCAACAGCCAACTGGAAGATGCCATCCGGCTGAAAGAGATCTCTGAGCGCCAGCTGGAGGAGGCCTTGGAGACGCTGAAGACTGAGCGAGAGCAGAAGAACAACCTTCGGAAGGAGCTGTCTCACTACATGAACATCAACGATTCCATGTACAACAGCCACCTGAACATCTCTTTGGATGGGCTGAAGTTCAGTGATGAAGCCACAGAGCCAAATAATGATGAAATTATGAATGGATTTGAGCAAAACTGCCTGAGCAAACTCAGCAATGGCAAGAACAGTACTTCAACGCCCAAGAAAAATGAAAGCTTCCCTCCAGTCCCAAGTCTGGTTTCAGATCTTCTGAGTGAATTAAACATTTCTGAAATCCAGAAGCTGAAACAGCAGCTTGTGCAGGTAAATAGGTTTCCTAAAGAGCTGTGTGCTTCCAGATAGCTCCTAAAGTTTGTTTGAGGTGTAATTTCAGTCTTTCAGTATCTCACATGACCACCATACAGTTCATTCTGTATTTGTAAAGGCTTCAATTGATTTAAAATTTGAGGATGTTAAATGTTTGTCAGTGAAAAACCATAGCTTTTTTTTTGCTTTTTTTTTGCTTTTTTTTTGCCATTTTTAAAATGCAGTTAAATTGGTAGTCGTGTCCCTGCCTTGGTGGAAAGTTATAATGCTTCTCCTGTGCAGTACTTGCTGTGTCTACTTTCTTTATGTCACTAGTGAGAATGAGAGTGTTTTTTTCCAAAATTGCAAGTTATTCCAATCACCTTCATCAAAAGGAGTCTTGTACTTATGTTTTTTGTAATTAGTTCAAAGAACATGAATCTTAATCAGTACCAAGCATTTCTGTGCTGTATTCGTGCAATTAGGAGTTTGAAGAGTTTAAAACAAGGTACATATTTCTGTTACCTACTAATATTTTGTCAAGTGTGTTTTAAATCTTCTATCAGAAAAAGCCATTGTGCAAAAAACTGCCAGAGTTTTTAAAAATGAGAAATTTAAGAGGAGAAGCTTGAAAAAGTCTTCAGTCTTTCATGAAGTTCTAAACTTTCACCATAGACTAGCTGCATGTGGTTCTAAAATCTACTTGATAATTTAGAGGATAGCAATAAACTTTAGCTTGTCTTTAGCTGAAAGGATGTTTTCACAATGAGACCATCAGCTAGGGAATATACGCATAAAAATGTGCATTTTGAGGAGGAAATAATAAAAAATTGGCAGAGAACACTGTACTTGAGATAATTTTAGAATACATTATATAGCCTTTGCCATAATGTGTGAGTAACTGGATTTCTGTAACCATATGGACCTTGGCTAAGTTGCTGTCTCTTAGAATAAAACCATTTAAGTGATCCAGTTCCCTTTACATAGATGTCTGTGTTGCTGCATTTCAGATGGAAAGAGAAAAGGTAAACTTGTTAACAACACTACAGGAATCTCAGAAGCAGCTGGAGAATACACGGGGGGCCCTCTCAGAGCAGCATGAGAAAGTTGGCAGGCTCACTGAAAATCTGAATGCCATGAAGAAGCTCCAGGCCAGTAAGGAACGTCAGTCTGCCCTTGACAATGAGAAGGACCGAGATAGCCATGAAGATGGAGACTATTATGAAGTTGACATCAATGGGCCAGAGATTCTGGAGTGCAAGTACAAAGTGGCTATGGCAGAAATTACTGACTTGAAAGAAGAGCTCAAAAATTTGAAGGCGAAATACAAAGATTATGAGTCTAAGTATGAGGAAGAGAAGAGTAGATATGAGACCGAGAGCCAAGCTCTCACTGAAAAAATCACCTCACTGGAAAAGTCCAGTAGGCACGATAGAGAACAGATGGCCAGGCTGGAGAAGGAACTGAAGAAAGTCAGTGATGTTGCTGGAGAAACACAGGGCAGCCTCAGCGTGGCCCAAGATGAACTAGTCAGCTTCAGTGAAGAGCTGGCCAATTTATACCACCATGTCTGCATGTGCAACAATGAAACTCCAAACAGAGTGATGCTGGACTACTACAAGGAAGGTAAAGGTGGACGCAGTAGTCCAGAGGCCAAGGGAAGAAGGTCTCCCATTCTTCTTTCTAAAGGACTGTTAACTATTGAGCTAGGAAAGGCAGAGAATGGAAGTGGTGACAGCAGCCCATCCCCGGTGTCATCTCTGCCATCCCCTGTGTCAGATCCTCGGAAGGAACCAATGAACATTTACAACTTGATTGCTATAATTCGGGATCAGATCAAACACCTGCAGGCTGCTGTGGACAGGACAACTGAGTTGTCCAGGCAGCGTGTTGCCACTCAAGAGCTTGGGCCTGTGGTAGACAAAGACAAGGAAGCTCTTATGGAAGAAATCCTGAAGCTGAAGTCCCTGCTGAGCACTAAGAGGGAACAGATAGCAACTTTGAGAACTGTGCTTAAGGCCAACAAACAGGTAACAGGATCTTAGAGGTGTGAAGGTTACAATGTCAGGTAATTAGGTCATAGGCACAAGAGAATTTATTTTTGAGGTTATTCTGCCTTTCCCTCAGCTCCGTGAGGCTTTGGTTGCTGATATTTGGCTAGTTCAAGGCTGAAGCCAGCTATTCCATTAGAGGTGCCCAGCTGTCCCACTATAAAGCGGAGCACTGGGGCTGTAACTGACTTCAGCTTCCCACATACTCGTGAGACTTTATTAAGGCTAAGGTAGCTTCAAAGTCTGTCTGAATTAGATGAAATTATATTTAATGTAAGACACCTAAAATGAAGAGGTAATCTTATTTTCTACTTGAAAGAATTCTAGTAGTTACCCTTAAAAGAGTTGTGAAACTTAAGTACTCTTCTCTCTCAAACTGCAAAATAAAAGAGAGCCTTCCGAGATGAGAATGTGATGTAAGAATATGGTCAAAATAACAGGAGTAAAATGTAAAATTAGTCTTTGGGCGTTGGACTGTGCCATTCAACACACATTAGAAGTGCAGTAGATGAAAATAAACTGCCATCTTGTGCCATGCTTTGTCACCTTCTCTACAGTTAAATTGAAGTTGTCTTAAAAAAAAGTATGGTGTTGTTTAAGAATGAAATAGATACACTAAGTTTTCTTTTAAGCACATTTTAATAAAGATGTCCCAAATGTAAGATAGGCAAAATACTATAAGGGTTAGAGAACTGTGCAAATGATTGACAAATGCATCTAAATACTAAATAGACAGTTTTGTTCCTTTGTGCTGGAAGTAGATAGGTGTCACTACATGTATATTCTGTAACTTCCTCTATGCTGCTGCATGGTTAATGGGAGTAGGAAACTGCTATGTCTGTTCCAAATATTCAGAAATGAATTTTTTTTTAATCTGTACAAGATAAGTTGACCACAAGTTTAACATTCCAGTACAAAGTAAATGTTTTGTTATGTGCATAGTTATTAAAAATCTTTAGCCAACCATTTGGTGAAAAGTTCCATTAAACATTATGTTTCTGTTCTTCCTGGTAACCAACAGACTGCAGAAGTAGCCCTTGCCAACTTAAAAAGCAAGTATGAGAATGAAAAAGCAATGGTTACGGAGACCATGATGAAGCTGCGAAATGAGCTGAAGGCCTTGAAAGAAGATGCTGCCACCTTCTCTTCCCTGAGAGCTATGTTTGCTACAAGGTAAAGAACATAATGAACTCTGAAAAATTTCATTCCTTGCTCCTGTGGGGAAGAGTTAAACATTCTTCCCCTCCACCCCTGCAGAGAGTGAAGGGATGGGTGCCTTTTCCAGAGATCATTGCTTGCCACGTGTGCGTGTGTATGTGTGAGATATGCTCCTGTTGATGAGAAACATGTAAGAATATAGTGTGCTGCTACAAAACATCAAGCTATTGTGGCAGTATATATTAAAGTTGGCTGGGAGATTATCCCTGGTTCTCGAAGCCATTAGCTCTGAGAAGAAGTGACATTTAACAATGCAAAATAAGCATTTATTATGCACTGAAGTTGGGGCTCTGCTTGACCATAATGATCTTGAGAAAGGTAAAGATGTTGCAAACATGTTAGTATTCTTAGGTTGTCCATCCTGCAGTTGTCATCTGTCATTTCATTGACCTGTGTGAGCTGATTTGGTTGCTGATATCTTTGGGATTTGCTTCTGCTTCTTAGTTGTGCTTTGTGGTGCTAACAGACATAAAACCCGGTGGACACGGAGAATCACTGAATCATCAGCTTTGAAAGAGTCCTTTAAGATCATTAAGTCCAACCATCAATCTGGCACTGCCACTTAACCCCTAGCCCACATCACCCAGCACCAGATCAGATGCCTTTTGAACACCTCCAGGGATGGTGACTCCACCACCTCCCTGGGCAACCTATTCCAGTGCTTTACCACCTGAACAGTGAAAACATTTTCCTGATATCTAATCTGAGTCTATCCTGTCTCAGCTCAAGGCATTTCCTGTGATCCTCTCACTGCAGGCACAGCAGAGGAAGCTGGCCCCACCTCACCACAATCTTTCAGGCACTTGTAGAGAGTGATGAGGTCACCCCTGAGCCTCCTCGTGTTGAAACTAAACAAACCCAGCTCCTCTAATGTTCCTTATAAGACAAGTTTTCATGAGCCTTGTTGTTCTTCTCTGGACCTGCTCCAGCCCCTCCATGTCCTTTTTGAAGTGAGGGCCCCGAAAATGAACGCAGTACTCGAGATGTGGCCTCACCAGTGCCCAGTGCAGAAGGACGATCACTTCCCTGGTCCTGCTGGCTACACTATTCTTGATACAGGCCAAGATGCCCTTGGCCTTCTTGGCCACCTGGGCACACTGTTGGCTCATACTCAGCTGGCTGTCAACCAGCACCCCCAAGTCCCTTTCTGCCAAGGAGCTCTCAAGCCACTCCTTGCCCAGCCTGGAGCTGCATGGGGTCGCTGCACCCAAGTGCAGGACATGGCACTGCGCCTTGTTGGACTTCATGTTGTTGTCCTTGGCCCATTGTCTGTCCAGACTCTCTGTAGAGCCTTCCTACCCTCGAGCAGATCAACACTCCCACCCAACCTGGTGTGTCTACAGATTTACTGGGCTGAAGCAGCTCTCATGTTCCTTGAGTAATCTTTGGCTGCCTGGTGATTCAGCCTTTCTTAGCTGTATCTTTGCACAAAGAGTTAAATGGACACCAAGGAATGCTAGAGGTTGAATTGTGGTAGTTCATTCTGCTAGGGAAGGAATACCTTGTACAGTCTGGATTTGTCCTGCTTTCTTTCCTCTCTCCCTCCTTTCCTGGAGTACAATTGATGTGCAGAAATTGCAATATCTTTGTTAGTTGTAGATGAGCTTCAGGCTGGGAGGACTTGGAGGCAGAATAAAAGTTTTTCTGAAAGCAACAGGCTTAGGAGCTGTGTCATGACACTCTCACAGGGAACTGTGGGTGAATAGAGAAGGAGTGAGCTCTGTTTGGAGATGCACAACAGACTCCCCAGCCTAAATGAACAATTGTAATTTCTAAACTTATGATATGCTTGGTAATTGTAGTGAAAAAAATGAGCCAGGAGCAAAGGAGGAGTCAAAAAACTGAGGATAGAGTGAGTGGAGACTTGTGGTCTGTGGAGCTTTTTGTCTTAGGAACGTTCCTGAGCCTTGCATGGCAGTTAAGCAGCAGAGTCTGCATCTAGCCTGACATGGTGACAGCTGCACAGAGCACAAAGAATTGCTTCTTTCTCCCGACATGCCCTGTGTTTCAGATGCCGCAGTAGCTATCAGCACCTAGTACTGCAGGTAGGGTACTGTCACCCCTTTCCCTCCCAGTCCCTGCTCAGGGAGGGTTGGTAGCTTGGTGGTTGGCCAAGTGCATTCCACTTGGTTGCTGTTTCATCTCATTCTCTGTTTTGGGTAGGGTAGGCTTGGAAGGGGTGTTCCTAGGTGCTCTGGTGGAGATAAGCTCAAAAACTGTTCTGGAGTCTGAGTTTGTCATGTTTCAAGTATCAGAAGTATGTAGCAGCCCACTTTGTCTTCACTGTTGCAAACAGCCTGCTAATGGAGCACCTCTTAACAGTCCACAGTAAGTTGTGTTTCTTCTCTGTCCAAGAGGTTTGTGTCAGCACAGACTTGCAACCAGTGACGAAGCCTTTACCCCTCCATGTTTGTTTCAGTGTTGTGTTCAAGTGTAGAACGAAGCAGACTGCTGCACACCTATTTTCCACAGGAAGATGCTCATTTTGTTGGATGCAAGAGAGGTGTAACAATACATGAGAGTTGGAGGCTGGGCATAAATGTAGTAACTGACCTAATTTCCCTTTTAAAGTAGGTTGATCCCACTAATTTGACAATACTACCAGCTATTTTTAATAAGTAATGAAAATACTACAAGACCTTAGCTGGAGACAAGGGGAAGCTTGTACAACACAGATTAGTAGCTCCCAGCACTGAGGGACTGCAGCAGCACTCTAGACAACACTGTATGCCTAAAATGAAGTTGTTGGAGAGAGGAATAAGTCAATCTATGAGTAATGTACAAAGAGCCCTTTCTTGCAGTTAACTCACTGCACTTGGGTCTTTGTTCAAGTGTATACGAATCAAAAGGCTACTTTTAAGGTGCTGTTGAGTATTTCTTGAGTTTACTGTGCCCAGTGCCTTGCAATGTTTAATGTGACCACCAGCAGCAAGTAGCAATAAAGCAGTGATGGGGAACAGGGAGTCCCAGATCAGGGTCCGATACTGCTGGTGGTATTCAGGCCAATTCAGAGTGATATAGGGAGCAGAGACCCAGGAGCTACAGCTGGTTTTTCCTGGCAAAAACATTTAATTTTCAAGACATATTTTATGTTAGGCTTGCATTTCTTTTTTTTTAAGGTCCCATTTAGTAGGCTAAGAAAATTGAGATTTTTATTAACACAGAACAATATAAATCCCTACTTAAGTGTAAGGAGGAGGGTTAGTGGCAGATTTGACATAAATTAATTCATCTTCCTTAAAAATATTGTCAGGAGAAATACTGATTCCTTTCTTTGCTAGAGAGAGAGCTGCTCCCAAGTGCTTTGAGGGAACTTCAAGTGAATATATTCTGTTTTCTAATGATTTAGGGTGGGAGTGAAGCATGACTTGCTTGTCTTGTAGGTATAGATATGCTTTTAGATTGCCTATAAGCAATTTGTTATTCAACCTTGCAAGCAAATCAGAGCACAGGTTTCTTAACATTGATTGCAGGGGGAAAAAATACTGAATCAAAACAGATGAGAAAATTCTAACTTGGAATTTCATCTTGAGGCTTATTTTGCTTAACTTTTCAGTAAGCAAGGAGAGAGGGAGAAAACTGTAGGTTTCTGCTAGTTGATTGGAGATCACCTCTGAAGCTGCAATTTCCAGAGTACGCCGCCAGTGCTAATGAAGCACAGCTCTACAGGTTAATCCACCGGCAGTTCGGGTTGAAGTCCTTGAAGGATGGTTAGATACAAGGCAGGAGGCCAGCACTGCCATCCCTTCACAGCTCAGGAAAGAATGCACTGGGAAAACTTGTTATGGATTAAGCTGAGAGGCAGTTCAAACACAAATTTGTGTTTTAAAAAGCAGAGGATATTGTATTTTATTCTACTAGTGTTTTCATTGAGTTTGATTTGCTAAAATTTGAGTAAGCATCTGTCTTGGGTTGAGCATATGACACCATTTTGTTATCTCATATTGCCGCTGTATACTAAACATGAATTCTGTGCCTCTGACTCGATGAATTTTCAA